>CM021767.1:111578594-111883958 GCA_011076525.1 Nettapus auritus
CTTCGGCAAGCTGGCTTCAAAATGGTAGGCAGTGAAGCATTACCAGAGCAGCAATCTGCGTGCGCGCTAATTAGCCAGGATGGATGCTGCAGATTCATGTTTATATGGCATCTGAGATGCTAACGAGTTCTTACACACATCGACGTGCAGTGCCCAGCATTAGCCAGCTTGGGGTATTACACATTGCATGTCCTGAATCTACGACTAGCACTGTGTGGTCAGCTCTCTACCACTGCTTTATTTCCTTCTCTTCTGAGTTTGGTGGGATAAATGTTACCGATAGAGCAATTTAGGGAAGGGATCCTTAGAGGATATATGGTCCAACTGCTTGCTTGAACCAGCCAGCTTCAAAGTTCAGTCAGATTCCCCAAGGCTTCGTATGAAAACTCATCTTGTGAAGATTTTTCCCCTAAATTTAGTCAGAACTTCCCTTGTGATTTGTGTCCACTACTTCTTATTTTGCTGGGCATCTCCACCCCTATCAGGCAGCTGTAGACAGCGACTGAGATCCTTCTGCAGGATCTGAACAAACCCAGATCTCTCATCCTCACCCCTAACCATGCTGGTGGCCCTTCATTGAACTTGCTCTGGAACATCAGTGTCTTTTCTTACACTGGGCAGACAGAAACCTGTGAGAGAAGGTACTAATCCAAAGATATCAAGATATTAATCCAAAATCACATTTTTTGGAGGTGGTAAATCGTGTTCTAGAAGTCAACCCCCTTGGGTCCTGGTGTGGTGGACTTTTTGCCTCAGTTTCTGAGCATAAGCTACGACTTTCCTCGCCCTCACAACTAATTCTCCAGCAGTTCGTGGTGTATATCCTGATGAGCTGGAGCTCTTCCCTGTGTACACCTTCTCTTTACTTTGCTTGTCATGGCCAGCGATGCACAGGAGCATTTGCAGTGACATGACCTGCTGAGCCAGGCAGGCTGCTGTTTATTTTCATTGTTTTTTTTTCCAGTGTGCTGTTGGTTTTGCATGTTCTGCACACTTTTGGATTAAAATTACTAGACAGCGCTTGTTGGTTCAGTGAGGGGAAAGGTCAGTATTTGTAAAATATCCTTAGTTCGCTCTCATTATTCGTTCATAGAACAATTTCGGGTTTCAAAGTAAAACTGAATCCTTCTCCAAGGATGCTGGTGTGGGAAATGTGTGTTTTCTGTTTGTTGTTCTTTGTGGCATCCATGAGTTTGTATGTTTGCAGAGCTCGTGCTTTCTGTTTATGGGCAATTTAGTGCTTTGGCCTTCAAGGGGAGTTCTTTGCACACATATGGAATTTATTACACATGATTTGTAGAGCCTTTGTAGAGTTTAAAAGCAGTGAAGAATGGGATTTCACAATGTAGGAACTATGAACTAAACGAAAACACCCTGAAAATTTGAAAACTGTCTTCCTAAAAGTGGAAGCGCACAGTTTGTAAACAGCGCAGGCTGCAGGGGTTTTAGCTAAAGAAAATGAGATATTCAGCTGCTAAACTTTGAGGTTTGGGATTTCTGCAAAACCCCATAATGACTGTGAGCAATTTGTTTTTTGTTGTGACCACGGAGGAATTTTAGAAGTCGGAGTCATGCGGTTCCATCGTAACGTCTGGGAAGGAGGGTTCCCTCGCTTTTTCATCCTGTCTGTTGTCAGGATGGAAGGACGTGTTGTGGGGAGGTCTTGTGGTGAGCCACTGCTCAGGAAGGTGAGCTCTGTGGAGCCTTGAAAGCTGAGACTAACGGACTTTCTCCTTGATAAAGATACACTAGATCCCAGCGTGGGAGGAGGTGGACATCATGCAACAACTTTGAAAGAACATTCTTTAAAACATTGCTTTCCTATTTCTATAATTTGGTTCCAGTGATTACCTTGGTCATGGGGTTGCTTTCCCTCTTGGCCCTTTTTTTCATTTTGCGTCTCCTACAATTCTCTGCCAATCCTAAACCACTTTTCTTGTATTTCAAATGGTTTCCTGAAGATATGGGACATACCTTGTTTTAATCTTCTCTTCCAAGATCTTCATGTGCTGTACAGTTGCTAACACCAATGTCTTTGAGGATCTCAGTGCCACTGCTGAGTACAGTAAGATGAAAAATAACAGTGCTATCTGTTGTTTGATGCCTGTGGTGACAAAGATTTAAAAAGAAATATTTACTCAACAATTTTGAGATACACTTTACAGATCCTTTTTTCCATCTTGGAATTGAATCTCACCTTTCCCTCCGTGTGCTTGGGAATAACAGTATAGGGGATCTAATTAGTTCATGCCCAGAATAAGCTGTCGGTCTGCACTTAAGGACCCAGCAAGGACAAGAGACCATGGGTTAAGATACTTCCAAATGCAGTAGGTTTAGACCTAGGCCACAGCCTTGGTCTCTCCTAATCCCTTCCTGTGGCTTGTGCCTTTTTCTATAGGTGGGCTCCACCTTTTTATGATGGTTTTAAGTCTGTCTGAGGATGTTGGGATCTCTGTTTAAGGCCTATTGTCTGTGATGACATTTGGAGTCGATACTGTGGTCCCTTTCAAACTCTGCCATTTATGTGATTGAGTCCAGTCTCTTCCTGTCCCAAGAAGTGACTCAGGAACAGCTAGCTATTCTTCCACCATCATGGAGAGATACGTATCCTTGATCAAAGGAACCATGTACTTATAAAGACTAAAACAAGCCCAGCAAAGTATAAATTGCTTTTACTCATCAGTGTTATGTCTTCTGATGGTCTGATTGTCTAAGAAGGCATAGACGTCTACCTGGAGCCTGGATGAAAGCAGCCCTTTCCTGTAAAGTCAAGGGCCCTGGTAGGACACAGAGTATCTAGAATTTCACTTTGTGCTTATATGCTCAGCATTTTCCGAGCCATCAGCATTGCTCTGTAATGACTCTGAGGCACATCTGGAATTAGGATCGTTCACATTTTCTTAATACTTCTGTGCCACTTACCTCCTGCCTGGCATTTTCCTATTTCTCAAATACACTTTAGCACCATTGCATTGATTAGAAATAAAAAGATATTCTGAGATTTGAACTGAAAATAAATAAATAAATAAATAAATAAATAATCCATTTTCAGAATTTGCACTGTTACAGACCTGTTACGATCAAATTAAATAACTGATTGCTTTATCTATATCTACCATATACAGATGCTGAATTAACTGGGATGGGAGGCAGGCAAAGGGAATCCTTATCCAGTCCACATTACTTCTGAACTCATGTACACTCATGCCTCATCCTCACTCACTTTTCAGGGAGCTTCATCCAGCCCCAGTAATTTCAGAGTCTCTGAGTCAAAATAAATCATACATAGAGCATGTGGGTGAACAATTGGATCAGAATATTATGAAAAGCTGTGTGGAGGTGGTCAGTGTAGTTCAGAGCACACATGCAAGTACCACGTTATTGCTGTTACAAAGCAATACAGTAATACCCCACTTAAATTATCCTGACAACTGCTCTGTGCAGATGAAGATCATTTTCCATGAATGAAGTCCAGTTTACAACAGGCAAAAATCCTGAAAGAGCAGTGTCAGAGAAGTGCGGGTTGGAATTAGATGGCTACAGTTCTTTCAGGTGCAGAACTGGTGATTTTGAATTTGTTTTTCCTATTATGACTCAGAACACACAGAACTGTAAACAGACCTATTTCCTCAGTCACTAGGAACGGCAAGACTTAGGTACCCTATAGTTCGTGAGGAAAAAGTATTTTCCATCTATTTCAGGTACACTCGCCAGAAGTGGCTGTAGCTCTTGCACAGGCTTTTGAATTTGTAATCTCCCTTGGAATCATAGAACCATTTACCTAAATTTTTCCTCATAAACTATTGTGTGCAATACTTCTGGACACAAGCACAAAGAAATAGTTCTGTTTACAGATCTGTGTGTTCTGCATCAAAATATGATAAACAAAACCTTCAAAATCACCAGTTCACCAACTCAAAGTGCACAGGCTTTAAACGTGTAGCCTCACATCATGGGAGAGTGTATGTAGTATGTACATAGATGTCATTTTTCTTAGCTAAAACACAAATTAGGGCAGGAAGGGTTGGTGAAACTCGGGGTGCCTCAGAGCGGCCTGCAGGGGGGCTGCCCCCACTGGCACCATTACCAACAGCGGTGCTGCGGAGAAGAAAAAAAGGGTATACATTTACTTCGAAACGCAAAAAATGAATGTGAATGACTCCCTCTGTGGCTATGTCTGACTGGACAAACGCCGAGCCCCGGGGCCACCCGTGCCGGGAGGTTTTCGGATGGCGCTGCCCGTCCCGCGGCCGGGCGCTGTCAGGGAGCCGGGCATGGCCCCGCCGCCTCCCTCACAGCCCCCACACACGTCCTCGCCTTCCCCTCGGCCACAACCCGAAGGGAACCGGCGGCGACACCTCAGCGGCTCCGTGCTGGGGCTGGGGGCTCCGTGCTCCCTCCCTCCCCTGCCTCCCCGCCCCTGCCCTGCATTGGCTGCGGGCGGCTGACGGGCAGCCGGGGAGGCCGCTGGCAGCCGGCCGCGGAGGGGCATGCCTGCACCGGGGGGTCCGTGCCGAGCCGAGCCGAGCCGTGCCGAGCCAAAAAGGGGCCGCCAGAGCCGCTCCTGAGCGCCGAGATGGGGGTGGAGATCGAGACCATCTCTCCGGGAGACGGTACGGGACCTGCCGGGGAGCGGGGGGCAGCCCTGCGGCTGCCGGAGGAGCTCCGAGGCCGGGGGGGAGCAGCGGCAGCCGCCAGGCTCCCGGCTGCAAGCGGAGGAGAAGGGGGTGGATTTATGTTTTTTTCAACCTTCAGCCGCTGGAGCTGAAGGAATTGGGGAGCTGGGGGCAGCCCTGCCCCCAAACTTTGCCCGGTTCCTTGCCCCCGGCTTGGCGCTGGGGTCCCCTTGGCGGAGCCAGGTCGGGTCCCCGTGCTGTGCCGCCGTGCTGGAATACACCCAAAGGTCTGTTTTGCCGCTGTTCTTTTAAATTTTATTCATTTTATTCCTTTATTTATCGGAGAAGAACGCGATTTCTAGCATACAGCCGTGAGCATCCCTCCAACAGCCCAGCTTCACCCTTGGCTGTTAAATAATTTGCCCAAGTCCACCTGCGGGTTAACTTTTGTGCCCCCCTCTCTTATCTTTTTCGGCTTGGGCTTTTGATTTGGCTTCTCCCTCCGTGATCTTTGGCTGCTGGGATCAGATCCGGCTCCTGATTGTAAAATCGGAGCCCTTGCAAGGGGACGAGCGGCGGTGCAGGGAGCAGAAAAGGTGGAAGTCAGCCTCGTAACAGCACTTGGTAGGGGTGCAATACATCAAGGCTGCCTTTGTCAGCAATACGCTCTTCCATAGAAGGGTCCATGGATTATTTCTCTTGGTTGTGAGTCTTAATCAAAATCAGCTGACTTTAAAACGCTGTCGTAAAAACCACAGCTCGTCACTGGTCTTGGGAATCTCTGCTTCTAATTCAGCTTTGATGTGAATTTATGTAGCTTCGTTGGCTTTGCTCACACGGTGCGATATGTGACGGTGAGGTCTGATTCTCCCTCTTTCTGTTCTATATTTAACAGTGCATCCTTTGAATAACACCTATCTTACCAAGCGTAGGGTTCGTCTTGCATAACTTTCCTCAGGTTAGGTGTCTAGTCTAAAGCAGTATTCTCGTTTTTTTTTTATTATTATTTTTTTGCGTGGGTGTGTTTTTTTTTTTCCCTTCTGTAGTCATCTTGTCTCTCCCAGGCTAGGCTGGGTTTCTCTTAAGGCACTATGATTTCTCCATTGTCAATCTTCTCTTGGAAGCACCATCTTCTCCATTTCGTGTTACAGATCTTGGTTCATCATAGCCTGCTCGTGGTGTTTCTGGCATCCAAGTCCTAAGTACATAGCTGATGTGTTTAGCGTTTGATACCCTGTCGTGAATAACTTGCTACGATGTTAATTCTCACCAAGGAGGTCAGAGAACCAAATCAGATATGAGCCTTAATTTCTATCTGAATCCCCATTTTTTAACTCTCTGCGGGTGTTCATTCATGATCAGTCTCATTCATACTTCTGAGCCTGGGCTCAGCCCTGGCCAACATTGCTTTAGAAATCATGGTTAGCTGCTTCATTATGCAACTAGCACCTATGTGAGCCTGGAAGGTCTTCCCCTGTCCTTTAATGCCTTTGGCAGTACCTACAGCAGGTAACATGGAAATAGTGATTCCATTTTTCAGTGGTAAGACTAAAATCTAAACATCCTTTTCCTTTCAGTATGAACATTTGAGGGGTAGGTATCAGTTTCTTACAAGAGCTCAGTGTATCGTTGTTTTACTGTTGCTTGATAGCACAAAACTAAACTGCCTTTATGTATATATATATATATATTTGTAAAACCCTTCCCTGCTAATTAGAGCTGCCCTTGCTAGAACTGTCTCAAGTGAAAGGCATTAGAAATGTGAGTGCAAATGGATATTTTTTATAATGTCAAACTAAGACGTTACTCGGAAAAATCACACCAAAAACATACTGAGAATTTTAAGGTTGTATTTCATGAAGTTTTGACAGTCCTGTTGTACTTACAGAATGTAAATGTATCTGTAATGCACACACATACAGGGAAAATTACATTACTGGGATGAAAATACCTATTTGGTCTAAGAGCTAAATAGGAGCCAAGCTGGAACCTTCAACCCTAAGCTCTACCCATTCCTGCCCTGCATATAACTGATTTGAAAAGGCGTAGTCAATACAAATCTCAGTCCAGCATTTTCCTCCTACAAGCTAAACCTGCCTAGCTCAATCAGAGAAGATAAAAGAATAACCTTTTATAATTTTAACAGGACGGACATTTCCAAAGAAGGGTCAGACGTGTGTGGTGCACTACACAGGTAAGGCATCTTCTGAATATTCTCTCAGTACCAGCTGCCTTATGCTTAAAAGTGTTTTGTAGTTCTAACGTGGTTATATTTTTTGCTTTGCTCTGCCATTCATAATCAATTTGCTTGTGTCATGATGGGTTTCCCGAATATTTGACTTCTAGCTGAGCAGTTCAGGCTACAGGATCTGGATGTGCCTGCTCATAGGTTTGCCAGGGGTAGTGTTTAATGGTGAGAAGTTGAGAGATGAGACCGTGGACCTGATTCTCTTAAGTCATTACGCCAGCAAATGAAATTGTGCATGAAGCAGTGAAAATGCTGGGTTCATGTTTTTCCAGCCTCTGATCTTGATACAATTAATGATTGTTTATATCTTAAGAGCATGTTTCTATGTATTGGCAGTAAAATTCATTCCAGTTTGAAGAGATCAATACAAGGTCTGTTTAACACCTGCTTTATGGACTTGCATGAATCTTAAGTGGTGAGTTGGCTAATGGAGCTGTTTATACCACACCTTTACACAGAGGGAAAACGTCCTTTAAATCAGTTTTGTAGCATTGTGCTTTGTGTGTAGTTATATAAATTGTCAAAGGAATGCAAAGACTTCTGCAGCCTGAGTCCGGAGCTGTGAATTTCACATCAAGAAATGCCATTTTATGCAGTCTTTGCCTTAATTATGTAAAATAAAGGTGATGTGCGGAATGACAGCTACTGTTCTGGGCATGGATCCACAAAGTAATGTTTTCCTCCAGGATTCTGTATTATAGGAAAGTGAACACGAGTAACTGTTGCTTTATTTCAGCTTTGTACTTGGTTCTGCAGCTTATAACTAATTATTCATTATTACTAATGAAGTAAACCTATTTATTTCAGGAAGGTTTTTGACATTCTTTGAATAATATCTCTCCCCAGGTTATGTGGGAGTTAGCACATCGGCTTGGGATATAGGGTATCAGGGTTTAAGCTCCTTTACTTGTATACATTCATAGTATTGTGATATAAGGATTTCTAGTTTGAATTGGAATAGTGGGCAAGTTAAACACATGGGTCTCCGTGCCAGTCTCAGCTCTTACAGACATTCCTCTGCAACTTGGATCTGAAAATAGATGTTTTGAAACTATTTTTGTGAAGATGCTGAAAGATACGTTTCTCTTCCAGCCCAAACTTCAAAAGCTTTCGTGAAACCAAATCGTCACCTCCCACCTCCAGTTAGTTCCAGATAAATTTAAATGTCAGAACTGAGATAGGCAAAAAAACTTAGAGGTGACAATGTGGCTGTGGTCTGTGGCTGCCACGAAGTACAGATCCGCTGGATGACTCTGAAGAGGGTGTGAATGATGAATATGGAAAGATAACAAGATGCTGCATACTCTTATTGATAATAGATAACATCGTGGAGGAGGCTATCACAAACTGGCTTTTCATATAAAAGACTTCATGAAAACTCATCAAATCAATCTCCAGCCTAAACTGCGCTTTCTCCATATACCTTGCTAGTGGTGCTGCGCAACCTCTCCAACTCCCAGATTAGAACAGATATCAAAAAAGCTCATGATCTCACTTTCAATGGTGCTGTGATGTTTAAGCAGTCTTCGGTGGTAATATTTTAAAAAGGAGGTGTTTTATTCCAGTGGGGAAAGTTGAAATGTAAATGTCAGATTTTTAATTCAGATGATTTTATCTGAATAAAGTTCCTTTTATACTGATGTTGTTCCAGATATGTCCGGGATTCATCTTGGAATGATCTGTCCTATTTATATGACCTTACTAGGCCACACCGTACTTAATGTTTGTCCTCCCCACGCTCGTAGGAGCCCTGTTATTTTAGCAGGTGGGTACCCAAGTTACAGACATATCCGAAGAGATAGCCAGAACATCTCTTTTGTCACTTAAAATGGGAGGTAGGAGGAGTTGAGACACCTAGGTGTGAGGACATGATCCAGAAATCCTGCTTTCCTGAGCTGCTAGAAGCACATAAAGCCCACAAGCTGGCTCGGTGTTGAGCCTACATGGTGCTCTGAAGCTAGGCACGAATGCCTGTGGGGAGGTGTTGCAGCATGAGAAGCGAGGGAACTGTGCACTAACCAGGTGCCACCAAAGCCTGGAGAAAAGGCATTCGGTTCCCCAGAGGAACCCAACACCATCAGGGTGCTGTGAGCATGAAGCACAGCAGTTACAGCTGTTTTCAGTCAAAAACACTGCTGGTAGGAGCCAGCTTTATGTAGGCTAGCTGAACAGTTGCTGCAGACAAGGCAAACCTGTGTTAGTTCCCTTTTCCAACAGACAGGAGTCATAGCTGTTATTGCCACAGCCTTAACTTGCAGCCTTCGCATGCTTGGGAGACGAAAGCTGACGTGAAGAGGTGCGAGAGCTGTGGGCAAGAAAAGGAGCAAGCAAGAGAGTGAGTAATCGGTTCAGACACTCGTGAGAGTGCTGGAAGAGTTGTACTGCAGTCCCTGTCTTCAGGATTAGTTCTGTACTTTATCATCCAGTGATTTTTCCCACTGTCATCATCTTGACAACTTGCTTGGCCGTGTAACTTCTTGCAGTCGCCCTCCCGGTCTCACACCAGCGCACGCACTGTGTGGAGGTGATGTCCTTAGCACAGCTGGTTCCTTGCTTCCCTGGAGGGCTAGGTTTTTGGAACAGGTTTAGGAAACACATTGCTTGTTCACAAGGTATTTGTGTCTTGAGAGTTTCCAGGAGGAGGAGAAGACCAGAAGCAAGTTATTTGCTTCTGCCAGAGCAAGTTACGGATTTTCAAGGGCTCAATATTTTTTTCAAGGGCAGTATTTTGCCTTCATTCCCCATCTTCCCTTCCCTTGCCAACAGTCTCGTACAGGTGTGTTTGCCTTAGGATGAGAAATGATGGCAGAGAGATCATGGGCAGGAGCGGGCTGCTACCACTACAAGAGAAAAAGGCCTGCAGCTCGCTTCTGAAGCATATTTGGGAAAAGGTTTTTTAGGAGCAAGCTGTCTGTTAGGGTTTGTCCTGACAGTCCATCTGCAACAGGTTGGAGGTTGAGCCTAACACAGAGAGGACCACGGGCTGCTACCCTAGGTATTTGGCAGAGCTTTTGAGCCCTGTCTGGTCATCCTGTGCGCCTTCCGATTCATGCACCTTCAAGGCAGGGATTCACCAGGGTAGTTTCTCGTCTGACAACCCTACGTGTTCCTGAGAAGTGGGAAGTGAGAACTAGAATCTCCTCAAGACGAGGGAGAACTGTGACTGAGCTTTACACTTCTGTCAGCGCTGCAGCTATTACACTGTTCAATGTGGCAGCTCTGCCTCTTCTCTCTCCTCGTTCAATTAGATGCATAATCAGGAGCAGGCTTTGTGGTCTGACTCCCAAATGCGTTTTGATGCCTTAGTGGATAAACCTGAGTTCCAGTGGCAGCAGGAGTTAAGGTGCAACCTCACTAGGGAATGGGTTAGAAGAAACCTCTAATTTAATCAAATTTCTCTTTTTTTTTCTCTTTTTTTTTTTGTGATCACATAGGAAGACTGTGATAGAATATGAAGCTGGGTCTTAATGACCGAAGAAAGTGATCAAAATCCCCTATGTTTTATCTTTCTCAAGAAACTGTAGAGCTTAGTGATATGGTTTAGTGGAGGTCTTGTTAGCGTTAGGTCAGAGGTTGGACTAGATGATCTTGGAGGTCTCTTCCAACCTAAATGATTCTGTGAAATATAATTTCTTCTTATCATCCATCATCTATGCTGTCTCTCAAAAGCTACCCGACCCAGCAGAGTAATGGGATTAGTAGATATGGTAGTGAGCTGGCATCGAAACGCATTTCCAGCAGCAGTGGTTTATGTCACGTTTGTGTCATAGATTTCTTTAAGCAAGCTTCTGAAAGCTTTTGGCAATCTTCTCCCTCCTTCTGTTTTCTGTCTGCAAAATGAGAGTTGTGCTGTGTGCCTCGTACATTGATAGATTGCAAGCAATTTGGGATATGAACTGCCTCCTCCTTCATGCCTAATGTAATAGTGGCCTAATCGTGATTGGGTCTTGAGGTTACGTTGCAGCACTGATAGTAGTACCAGGAAACAAATTACACTGTCATTAGTCCTGGAGTGTATCAACATTACTGAGGCATTTTCTGCAGTTTTCTTTCCCGTGATTTAAATTTGTTTACTCTGGCAGCAGGAATTAGCAGTGCACAATATTCAGAGGTTTATGAAGATGATGGAAAAACGTGACTTTCAGCAAGAAATGCCCCTAAACACGACAAAACCTTTGCTGAGATTGCGAATGCTTTGGCTGTACGGTAAAAGCAGCATTCTGAGATGCTGATTCCTGTTTCTGGCCCTCCTACCTGCTGATGGTGTGCCCTCAGATAAGCTTTTTTTGGGCATAGGTCCCCAACCTGCTTTGAAGAGTAAGAGGGCAGCTTTTTTCCAAGTTACTCAGAGCTGACATTCTCTTGTGTCATCCTATGTAGCCTGTAGTAAAGGTGAATTAATTTTTAGCCTCCTCATCTTTCTCCTTGCCCACCTGTAAATCTGTGATAATAATACAATTACGCTTTTTAAGAAGAAACTAGACGTTCAGTATTTGTAGTGTGCTGGAACAGGCTTCTAGGAGTAAGACTATGAAGGCATATAAAAGCATTAATTACTTACTAAAGTGAGCTTCTAACAGAGATCTTCTTCCATGGACATTTTTGGCTTAGGCAATGGCCACAAAATTGCATCAAATACTGATAATTTTTAATGTATTTTCTGTAAATGCTTAAAGTGAAATTCCCTGTTGGAGTAAATGAATACTACTCCATTTATTTCAGCTATGCTGTGTGGATTCATTCTGTTGTAGGAATCAGGTCTATACTTAAAGCAGAACAAAAGATTAATTGTTCCTTTCATAACGATCTGGGGAAAAACTCAGACCATCTTCTTTTTCCATGCGTTACAAAAAAAAAATAAAATAAAATAAAGCAATTTCAGTTTCTTTACCTTTGGCAGTGGTAGAGTTATGCTTGTATCTCTGTAGTTGAAAGCCTTTTTAAACCTTTTTAATAAAAAAGCAGACTGCATAGATGCACATTAACAATTTATGGAATATGGCTGATTCACTGTGATTTTAAAAAGCATTTTCCATTTAACACGCTACAAGTACAATGCAGTTCCCTTGAAATAACACTTGCCAAGAAGAAAAGAGATCTGCTTATTTTTCTTGGATCAAAATCAACCCAAATTATAGTATATACATGAATAACCAGAGATTTGCCTATACAGACCCACTCTCAAAAGACTAAGGTAAGTCTAGAATAACTTTGCAGAGTGTCATATACTCATATATGAACCTCAGTGTCTGCATAACTGGATGTGCACCAGCTTAGTATGAAAGTATTTTGTACCAGGTGACTACAGGAGCGTGCTATTTCTCTGGTCTTGTTTTCTGAAACATCTGCACAACTTCAGTGAGAGCTGTGCATGTGTGTCTGCGAGGAAACTAAGGAGGGAATTTAATCAAAATTATTTGTCTCCAGGAAGCTGTCGAGATGGTTTTGGAAGAGAATAGTGAACAATGCAATTAGAGCTAACGTTAATAAGCATTGTATTGTAACAGACGTTATAATTGAGCCTTGAAATAGAGCCAGATGAATTTTGCTTACTTAGAAAGAACTTAATTGTTTTATCGAGCATGTTCACAAGATATATTATAACAGGAGTGGGTGATGTCTGTCTGTCTTTTGGAACCTGCCAATTCCCATACTTATTTTACTTGAAATAATCTCTTCAGATTGTCCTGGCTTAAAAGATGAAAGCCTTTTACTTTACTCTGAAAAGATATTTGAGGCAGCTAAGCACTTCTAAACATCCTTTTTCTCGAGTGAGTCATAACTGCAAAAAGTAGTTTTGACTCTTCAGTGAAGAACACGTTCCTTTGATGCCCTACAGATGCAATTTGTGAGTCTTAAAACTCTCGATAAAAGCAGTAAAATTTTCATCTTTGCTTGTTTAATGCAGGCTGGTTACCTTTAGAAATATGTCAGTGGCATATTCAGTCAGATAGTGATTGTTAGAGTCCTGAAGCAAAAGTTTGAGGAGGAGAGATTTCTCCTAGGCATTTTGCTGCCAGCTTAGTGACTGATTTCAGGCATATTACTTGTGCCTTCAGTTTTGAAATCTGACAAGAAAGAGGACTGCACCTCGCAAAATTGTCTTGAAATTAATGCTTGCAAATTCCATGAGACTCCTATAAGAAGAGACTATTGACGTGAAAAAATGATTTGATGAATAAAAAGGGTGCAGCCGTTTGTAAGGAGAAATGTAGTAGCTTCAGCAGCTAAATTAGTGAGTTTAAATTGAACATATCAGATTGTTGCCTGATAGGAAAGGGTCAGAGTAATAAACCAGAGCCTCAAGTTTCCCAGTTCCTCCTCTGCACTGAACGCTGCGTTACCACGCACCGTACCCATTGGTTTCAGTGAAATTAATTCAGGTATTAGATGCTATTTAATGTGGGTAAGTGAAATGGAAAAGGAGCTTGAAATTATCCAACAGCATTTTTACAGGCAACCTCTGCTGCAGAGGTATGGTTTGACTAAGTATTGGGCATCTCTTCCCTCAAAGGTGATCCCTGTGCCACTGAGGTGTTATTTGGACAGCTGCTAATGCTCTTTGTGCAAAGAAAGGGAGGACTAGGATTACCTGTAAACTCTGTCTTATGTTCATTTAGGAAAAAGACAGGATGAGATTTTTTTTTTTTCTTGCAGAGTAAAGGAGATTATAGATTTCTTCAAGAGAACATACACAGGCACTTTTTTTTTCCCCCCAGACAGACACTTCCCTGCCAGTATGAGACATGCTGAATAATTTGGTGACTGCTAGCTTCTGTTGTGGAGCACGTACTAAACCCTATCGGATTTTCTTTCATGGAGGTGCTGTAGCATCATGCTCTGTTCCTATTGTGCATAGAAATGAAATTGCTAGCAAATAATTAAATCTCCTACTCCTCACAAAAACCTGAAAGGCATTGATTTCAGGTTTAAAAAAGTTGTTTAATTAAGTGTTAAAAAGTTGTAATCAGATTATGTAACGTAACAAGGAACCAGTAACCCCTGTGCATCGTATTTTTAAAGCGCGGAACTGATCCAAACAGTTCTTTTAGAAAATTAAATTGATGTTTTCAAACAAAATACTTTTGCTGTATCCCCATCACACTTGTTTTCAATGGTCCTAATGTGCTACTCTGTGTACTTACAGCTTATGTATATATTTAATAACCAGGATCTGATAGGGTTGCATCAGTTCTTGATAATTAGAATTCCAGGTCCTAACAAGATTGAGATTGAGCAATTATTTGATTTTTTTTTTTTTTTTTTCACGATTTATTAGAAAACAAACAGCTGTTGGAATTGGGGCTGCCTGGTGCAGTAAATAGTGTTTGTTAGTGTAATGTGCGAGTGGTTACAACATCGTCTAAATGAGGAACTCTATCAGCAGGCAACAGTGATAGGCTTGTCTCCTTTTATTGACAAAATAGAACTGACATCACCGTATTTACCTAATTAAGAAGTCTAAATTGAGAGCTTAGTTACCTTAGGCTACCTAAATAGTTAGCCCTTGGACGTGCCTCTCTCTCTATTGATCAGATAAAGAGCTTAATCAGGTTCCTAAGCCAGGTAGCTCAGCCAGGCAGGGCTTGTGGAAGGGGTGATATTTTTTTTAATTAGACAACGTGGAGCGTCATCTCTCTGGGGAGGATGTACGGCACCCACATTTCAGGTGTATCACCCGAGCAGTTACTGGGTGGCCAGGGACCTCTGCAGGCCGGTGCTCGTCTGAATTCCATGGGTTGGAGCTCCCAGGGAAGACCATTGGTGAGGAGCTCGTATGGTGCTCGTCTTTTGGCGCTGGTAAGCAACTGAATGGCCTCGGGGGAAACCCGCCGCGCTGTGGGAAGCAGTGATGCAGCACTGGCACGAGTTCCGCTGAGCCTCGCTGAACCAGCGCCAGGGGCCTTCTGAAGGGGCTCTGTATTCGAAGCGACATCTCGCAATTGAGATGTATTATTTCACTTCGGTTACTTCAGGGCATTGTAAATCTTCATTTTTTTCAAGAGACTGCTGGCTGCAGAAGTCTGTACTCCCTTGCACATCGCTCAGCATGAAGGATTGTATATGATGTGGCCCTGGCAGATCATTGTGAGGCAGCAGCAAGTCCATGCAATCACCATAGTACTTTAGTTCCCATCCTGCATCTCAGGTCTCCCAAAACTCAGTGTTACAGCAGTGGTTGTAAGACCTGTTTGATCTGTACTTCTCCCTCTGTCTCTATTCATGGTATTCCAGGTCTGATTTCCTCTCCCAGACCTTTTGCATGAATCCAGCATAGTTACTGCTTCTCTTTGGTCTCTCGCTGCTCTAAATCACTTCCCTTTGCACATTCACTGATGCAACTACCTTGGTTTAACAGGATTGACATCTTTTGTTTTGTTCTCAGTGAGAAATTGAAGAGTTTTGGTTTGGTAAGACCTAACACTTCTGGGGTGCATCAAGCACAGCATTGCCAGCTGGTTGAGGGAAGAGATCGTCCTGCTCTGCTCTGTGCTGCCTCTCCTTGAGTACTGTGTGCAGGTTTGGGTGCCACAATATCGGGACATAACACTGTTACAGTGTCCAAAGGAGGGCTATGAATATGGTGAAGGGTCTGGAGGGCAAGGTGTTTGAGGAGAAGCTGAGGTCCCTTGGTTTGTTCAGCCCAGAGCAGAGCAGGCTGAAGGGAGGCCTCATGGCGGCCTGCAGCTCCCTCACGAGGGGAGCGGAGGGGCAGGCACTGAGCTCTGCTCTCTGGGGACAGCGACAGGACCTGAGGGAATATCATGGAGCTGGGACAGGGGAGGGTCAGGTATACAAAAGGGGAGGGAAAGGTACACAAAACAAACACAACAACATGATGGAAATCAGGCTATAATACTATAAGGGATTATAGCTACAGTAATTTAGGTTTTTGTTCTTCATGGATAAGTTTCTGTTGTGCTCCTACTGGGATTTCCAGTAGAAGAGGAGGGTTTGGTACTTTAGGAGGTGAAATCTAGTGATATCTAGGGCACATAAAAGAAAATGGAAGATGAATCACACAGTGGACAAGTTCCTGAGGCATCACCATGAGGCATTGCTGTTTTCAGACTGGAATGCACACCCTAATTTCCACCCCTAAAGAACTGAAGCATTTTTTGTTGTTGTTGTGAAAGCTGTAATTTTGGTTGAAAAGCTTCCCTTGCATGTTTTATTTCAAAGGTTGAGGATCTGACACTGAAATTCATAGGCTAACTGCCAAGTCTATGTTGGTCTGAGCTAAAGCGTTGTATATGAACTGAAGTATGTCACAGTATTTAAAGCTGCGAATCTGAATTTTACAGCTCAGGCTTATCTTCAGTTGTTCTGAATGGATTCTGCCTATATTCATTATAAGGCAAAATTATTTTTTCTTATTAGGGGGTTATTCTGTCTGACCCTGCTGTAAACCTTTCCTTTCTTTCTTGATTGAAAGTTGTACTACATGATGGTCACCCTGCCACGCGTGTGCAGCCATGTTAGGAGCAGCAAGACATACTTTCTGCAGGTAGAGTAACTGACCACTACCCACACATGCTTTAATCACAGAGTAAAAGCAGAATTACACGTAATCGTCTTTCATTCTGAAACTGTTCTCCCTTTTTCTGGAAGAAGGTAGAGTAGGGATCATAAAGAGTGACTTTAACCCCAGGAGAGAAGTCTTCGTGCAGGATGCCTGTTGTTGGTGGAGAGGAAAAGTCTTCTCTGCAGTGCTTCCCAACCTTACCTTGGCTTGGGCTTGAGATCCCTCTCTGGAAGTGTCTCTCTCCACTGACAAGAGCAGGAGATGCTCCTCTGTCACACAGACAGTGTGACTAGCATTCCCAGCCCCTCCATGCCCCACAGTGGCCAGCTGGCAACAACTCTGGAAAAGCGATGGCTGCATCTGTCCCACCCTGCCAGGGGAAATTCTGGAGTGCCCAGAGAGCCCTATCAATAGCTTTATTTTATGCACTGCTTTCAATTTTCTTCTGCTGTCATTTACACCTTGTCTTCAGTAAAATAAATAGCAGGGGTAGGTTCACAGCTCCTGCTCTGTTCCTCAAGTCAGTCAGCAGTGCTTCTGCACAGCACAGCTGAGAGCTATCATCTAACTTGGGCTGAGCCCGTTTTGTAGCCTATTACCTTTTCCTGGCTGGGACTCAGGAGTCATGACATTATATATGAACTCTGGGGACTTCAGAGGCTGTAACTATAAGAAGAGGTGTTGAAAGGGCATTGGATCGGAATGGAAGAACCTCATTAAAAAATTATCTTTACCTGCGCCATTAAAACTTGTTCTGTGTGAGGCCATTTATATAGCTTACCTCGTTTTCAACAGTTACTCAGATTCCTGGCTGGGAATGCAGGAATTTTTAAACTCTTGTGAGTCAAATGCAAATTCACGCTTGATACCATAATAAATAACTGCTGTTGTTAATCCCCTGTGGACACTTCTTAAAGTTGAATCTGATCAAAACACTACACCCTTCATTCATAAATCCCCTTGGAAATAGAAAAGCATTGTTTACTCTTCTGTAAATACAGGGAAATTCAGAAGGGAAATGATTTGTCCAGAGAATGCAGCAAGCCTCTGATAAAGCTGGGGATATAAATTTATTTAAAGTTCTTATATTTTCCACCAGGCTGAATCAACTCTGGAAGAGCTGTTTCTTTCTCCCCAGACTTAAAAGATTTTAACTTTTGAGAACAAACTATTTGAATTGACATAAAAGGTAGAAAATCAAAAAGTACTTCTGTTTTTATTAGGTTTTCCGTCTTTCTCTAACCAATCCTGAATTCAGTGGTTGCATAAGCACTGTAAACAGATAAAGAGCTCAGTTCTTCCTTGCTGTAAAGAATAACTGGGGACTTGATGGTAACAATTCATTTTTTTTCAATAAAGGAACTAAAGCTTGCCATGCATCGATTCGCTGAAACTGCAGAGCCATTTCTGAAGTGCTTTCATAAGACTCGCTGTTGTAGCACATTCAGAGCTCCTCTTCAGGTGCAAAAGTTCCTGAAGTTATTGGGAAAACCATGTCAAACAAAGCAGGCTGGACCTGAGAGAGCTTGTGGTTGGAAACATGGGTGCCAGAGGTGCCAGAGAGCTGAGAGATGGTTTGTGTTACAGAAAAAAAAAATACAATGAAATGTTGGATTGAGATTTCTCCCTGCAGTAGTGTGGGAAGAAACACTGGCTGCAAAATTCCTCCGTATGGTAACGGAGTCATACGACCTGTAATCTTTCTGTTATCCAGTCAGTCACTGCGACTGGCCCATTTGTAGACTACAAAGCATTTAAATGATGACAGTTGTATTAGGGAGTAATGGACATGGTTAGCCCACTGTGTTGATAGAGAGCAGGGAGATAAGAATAGCTACCGGTCTTCAGCGCTGCCCACATTTATTTTAGGTTTCGGACACCTCTGCACATTTTGTGGACAAGTAGCTGTGTTGAAAAAAGTGGAGGTACGAGGGCAATAGTTATCTTAGCTCTTCTTTTTCCCAGGAGAAACTGATGTACAGCACAGCCCAAGAGGGTGTTGGCTGATGAAAGCCAGGCAGATGTGAGGTGTTCTCTGGATTTGATGTCAAGGAGCCTGCTGGCCGAGAGAAACCACACGGAGTCTGGAAGCACAATGAATGAACGAGGGAATGAATGAATATCCCCAGCGTGCCCTTCCTCCTGCTCTGGGCTCCTGCCATACCCAGGAGCGCTTTTCCTGCTCGTGTTTTTCTTCAACACACTGAGGTTATAGTAGCCTCCTAGAAAAAAATCTAGTTTATTGCATGTTTAGATATATTTTTCCATTTGTGTTTCACTGAATTATTTTATCTTTGAAATTTTGCACTTAAACCATGCTATGAGGCTATAAATATTGGATTGGAAGGGACCAACCCTCTTGCCATGGGCAGGAACACCTCCACTAGATCAGGTTGCCCAAAGCCCATCCGGCCTGGCCCTGAACACCTCCAGGGCTGGGGCACCTGCAGCTTTTCTGGGCAACTTCTTCCAGAGTCTCACCACCCTCACGGTAAAGAATTTCTTCCTAATATCTATTCTAAACCTACCCTCGTTCAGTTTAAAGCCATTCCCCCTTGTCCTGTCACTACACCCCCTGACAAAGAGTCTCTCCCCAGCTCTCCTGTAGGCCCCTTTAGGCACTGGAAGGCCACTGTGAGGTCTCCCCAGAGCCTTCTCCAGGCTGAACAACCCCAACTTTCTCAGTTCTTCTTCACAGCAGAGGTGCTCCAACCCTCTGATCCTCGTGGCCCCTTGTGATTTGTTCAGTTATATGCAAATTTTAATACAGTTTTGAGGATTCGTCATCCTGTAGCTTCTAAACCCCTTATAGCAGTACCTTAAACAATGGGGCTGCTGCTTGTTTTCTAATTGTGTCCTCAGAGGGAGCAGCATGTGTCCTGAAGTGTTTTATCCCATCCAGAGTGTTAACCTGAATTCCAGACTGGGCTTCTTACAGCAGACCGAACCTCATTCTTAAAACCCTAACAGCCCTGTATTTCCAAGAAGTTCTTATCTGTGTCTCAGTTCTGTAGCTTATTTGTAACCAGCCAGAAATGAAGTAAAGTGGGGGGAAAAAGAGACTGGAGAAACAAGAGGGTGTCTCAAGCAGCATTCTGACTCTGAGCTGAGTGGACTCTTGGCTTCTGTCCCTGACCTCGCCACTGTTTCCCCTCAAGTAAATCACCTGGCTGTGTTTCCTCATTCATAAAATGGTTATAACAACACCCGGAGACCTCACAGAAGAGTGTGTTTGCAACATAAGCTTAATATTTGCCGTGCCTTGCTGTGTAGGAGTAGAAGGCCTTTAAGTAGGCCTTAAGTATTACAAGGGATTATATGAAGAGGAAGAAGATGTGTATTTTAAGAAGGAGAAACAAAAACCTAAACAAAAACATCATGAAGCTTTAAAGTTGAATTAGGTAGCTGAGTAAGAGCAAAGCTTAGAATAAGAATCACTGATCACTGGGCTAGTATTAACAAACAGCAGGCTTTCTACCCTCTGCATTCCTGAGCTCACGAACCTTGGTCATGTCAGGCTGTTTTGACTTTGGGGCAGAACTGACCTGCTTGAATTCACAGCAAACCAAAGCAGGGGAGTCTCTGACAGTATGCGGTACCATGTCCCTTCCTTCATTCACTTGTCTTTAGCTCTTCCAGCAGAATCTGAGACCTAATTTTAGGTAATATCAGGGTAAATGTCAAACCAGGGAGAAATGACAGCCTATTCTTCTGTTGCCACTGGAGTCTGGGATATCAGTTTGTGTTTCCTTTTTGCATTTCTGACCTGTAAAACTTCCAGTGTACAGCTTAGGGACCTTCCCATAGGGCATTCTCAGTCACTCTGCTGTGATAATGCACGGGGACGATTTTCTCTTTTTAGCATGGTTTGTATATTTAATGCTGCTGTGGCAGACACTAGCTAGTGGTGCTCTTATTTGTTCCTATCACTGGTCTCGGAGTAATTTTTTTTGACATTTCCTCCCTCCTCCCCCCACAACACCCAAAAGAAGACAAAAAAAATCTCCTACTCGAATCTCTGGACTAAAGCACATTTTTGCTCATTTAGTAGGTAGGCGCACACTAATTTCTGGGCCAAGATTATGATTCACAATGAGAGAATTTTACCTTGAACAGGCAGACAAGCTGTCTGTACTCTGGGACAGAATTATTGTTGCTAATATGTTTATTAATACAGTGTGCATTGCTTTGTTTAGAGGACATATCACTGCCCTTCTGCTGAGTGATTGCAAATTTCAAGCCTTTATAATTAACTTCTTATCAGAACATAAATCAATGTCACTGGCCGAGGTAACTTCTGAGCATGACTTGCATAAACCTGTCGCTGAGCAGGATTCATCAGAGCTGCATTTGTTCCTGATCAAGGAACGGTAATAACTTAGAGATGACAAGTCCTACCAAGGTGAAGTATTTAAAGACTACCACCTTACCCTGAAATGATGATCTTACAGCCTGGGAGCTGTTAGTGGGGTCAGCTGTCAGCAGGTTTGCTGAGAAATATCTGCAAAATAAACCCCACTGGTTCTCTTTCCCAAAAGTGACCCGTGGTGGAGCAGGCCCAGAAGTGAAAGCCATCAGAAGCAGAAAATGGGTCTGGGGCAGAGTGATGCAAATAAAGATGCAAATAAACACACAACATTTAAAATATCTTCTAACTTGTATTTGGGTTACAAATGAGAACTTTGTGGCAATGCTGCACTGGATGATCCATGTCTTTTTTTCCCTCCCCAGAGAAGATTCATGGCTTTTGGATTTAACAGTCAAGGAACGCTGTTTTGCTGAACCATTCTTTTACTGCTCCTTACGAAGCACTGTTTTCTAATTTAGAAATGCTTCTTTTGGCTGAGCTAAGGATGGACTCCATGGCTGCCTCTGCATATGGGGAGAGTACTTAGGACCCTTTTACTCTGAGAGGTCACAGCTCCTGCACGATCTTCTGCTTGCTGAAGAGCTGGGGAGACAACTCAGAAAAAAATGAAATTAACATACCAAAGATTTTGAAATTGTGGTATGTCATAGACAACAGAATACTGTATTAACTAAAATGTTAGATCATAATGTTAAAACCTTGGGTCAAATTTATTTCCTTTTTTTTTTTTTTTTTTCTTAGCATTCAAACTGTTTTTAAACAAGTCCTTATTCCTTGTTTTTAGTCAGTATTGGGGTTCTGAAGTTTGTTATGTTGTTATAGAATTATTCCGGCTGGGAAAGACCTCTACGATCATCCAGTCCAACCTCTAACCTAACACTAAAGTCCACCACTAAACCATGCAACTAAATTCTACAATTACACGTTTCTTGAAGACCTACATCGATAGGAACTCAACCACCTTCCCAACTGAAAGGGCTGCACAACCCTTTCTGAAGAGAAATGTCTCCTAATATCCAACCAGAACCTCCCCTGGCACGACTCGAGGCCATTCCCTCTAGTCCTATCACTAGTTACATGTGAGAAGAGGCCGACCCCCAGCTCCCCACACCTTCCTTTCAGGCAGTTGTAGAGAGCAATAAGGTCTGCCCTGAGCCTCCTCTTCTCCAGACCAAACACCCCCAGCGCCCTCAGCCGCTCCTCACAGGACTTGAGTCCCAGGCCCTTCACCAGCTCCGTAGCCCTTCTCCGGACACGCTGCAGTGCCTCGATGTCCTTCGTGTACTGAGGGGCCCAAAACTGAACACAGTACTTGAGGTGCGGCCTCACCAGTGCCAAGGACAGAATGACAATCACTTCCCTAGCCCTGCTGGCCACGCTATTTCTGATACAAGCCAGGATGCTGTTGGTCTTCTTGACCACCTAAGCACACTGCTGGCTCATATTCAGCCGGCTGTCGACCAGCTCCCACAGGAGCAGCTTCCAGCCACTCTTCCCCCAGCTTGCAGCATTGCTCGGGATTGTTGTGCCCCAAGTGCAGCACCCAGCACTTGGCCTTTCCAGGAATAGGTGTATGAATGAACAATATTTGCAGAGGATGGTAAGGTTTTCTGGTAAGGTCTGCAAGGAACTCCTGATGCCTTGAGTAGGAAACTAAAAAAAAATCAAAATAAACATGCCAGTGGATATAACATTGGCTTTTTGAGTAGGAAGCTTTTTTTTTTTTTTTTGCTTTATATTGGTGTTAAGATGGACTGGTGTTAGCCTTACTGTAAGTGATGTTGTTACCAGTGGAAAATGATGTAAAAAAGACTGCAGATAATAAAAAGAAATAGTTCTTAAATAAGGGGTCTCATCCAGTAGGTCGTTGATGCAGCGTAATAGGGATCACTACATAAAACAGTCACCAGCAAATACTATATTTAGATTTCTACAAAACCCTGTGTTCTTCCACGCAGGACATTATAAAGAATGAAGTCTGTGCTTACAGATAAGAGGACTTTTGACAAAGAAGAAGCAACATGGAAAATAAAAATCCTGGGGCGTCGTGGCTGATTATTGACTGAATGCAAGCTCTTTTGCCCAAAAGCTGGCTACAATCCATGAATACACAAACAGGAGCACTGAGGAAAAGGGGGGAGCTTCAGAGGCCTCACACTCCTATGACTGTTTCAAAAATCATGTGCTCAGCTTTGTAGTCCATAATTCAGGAAAGAGACACGAGGATGGTGGTGATTGGGAAACCTTTTGCCTCAACTCAGAATACTCAGTTTGTTCAGAAACTGTTAAGGGATGCTTTGGGGAGCATGGGGAACAAGAAATTGACAGGACAACGAAATTGTTTCATTAGTTCGTGCCGATACATTAAGGTATCATGTCTGGAAAGTGAAATTTTACAAGTTCACCTTAAAAGAAGGCATTCATTTGAGCTGGAAATACTGATTTATTATTGAACACCGGTCAATAATTGCAGTCAATTCATCGCCCTGAGACATCTTTAAATCAGCACTAGTTCAAACAGGAATTATTTAGTGAAAATCCTGCAGCCTACATTAAAGTAGGAAGTCAGATGAAGAGATTGCAAGAATCACTTCTAACATACAAATGCATTAATTGATAGTTCTGTCGTGTATTTTGGAAGCACTGTTTGCATTCTGTTTTAATGATCTTCCTCAGGTAGGTCAGTCCTAGAGGCTTCAGACCATTCCTAGGGTCATAGATTTTAGGGCTGGGCTGACAATTAGTCTAACGCTCCCAGTAATACCAGCATTTGAGCTTGAACTCGTTTGCTTCCCTAGGCTTAATCATGCCAATTATTTTTCCTTTTGTTTTGTTGTGTTTCACTTTTTGCTCCTTCAGAGTTTCTTTGTGCTTTTCTGTATAGCTATGGATGAAAATATGGAGTTGATAAAAAATATTACCTGTTTTTTTCAGCTTCTCCTTGGCTTTATAATGGTCAGATAAAGGCTTTGCCCCACGTGAAATTTAATGGCACCAGAGGACAGTCAGCACTTTGCAGGAGATGCTCCATATCATGACAAACGAGCTGGTGCAGAGCTCTGAAACCATTTGTAATTCACGTGTAGTCTGGTTGCCAGCTTGCACTGGGCGTCCTTAGAATTGGTCACTTCCCTAAAAAGTACTTGGAGCATATTAAAAAGTGATTCACAAAATGACTAATCAATTCTAGAAGGTAATGTTACGTCTCCCTCAAAGTCATTCCCCATACATATCCAGAGGGCTTAATTAAGCTTTTACCCTGCTGTGGTTGATATGATTTTTTTTTTTAGATAGTTCTTAATGTGCATGAAAAAAAAAAAAAAGCTGCATTAAAACAGATGGATATTCAACTTCAGGATATTTCTTCAGTGCGAGGATTACTCGGCGGAAACCTTTGATCTGTGCTCTGAATCTGACCGGATAGTTCTCTCTGTAAAAATAGGTGAGAGTTAGAAATCCCCGGCGGAAGACAGCGGCATCCACGAGACGGGAGCTTTCTGTCACAATCTGTAACGTGCAGAAATATTTGCAGCTCGGGAAGATTGACAAGCCAGCATGTGCTGTTCAGGGTAACGAAAGCTGTTTGTATAAATCCCCGTGCAGCCATCGTGTCTCATTTAATTGACATCCCACCAGCTTGCGTTGTTGTTTTTTTTTTTTTCTTCTCGAAAACTTCATTTGGCTGAGTTTTCTGGAAAACCCTGCGTTTCCAATTCTGCAGGAGCAAAGCGAGCTCTCACGTTGCTGTTATTTTCGGGAGCTAATTTTAGCCCCGGGAAGCATTGTCCTGCCTTCAGCCCTGCCACCGTGCTCCCACCCACGGGACGGGCGCGCGGTTGTATGGGTCGGTGTGTCGCGGGCACATCGGGGCTGTATCGCCTTACAAGAAAACCCTGCCTTGGCACACGGCTTTCACAGTTTATGCTGTTAAGCATACCTCAAGGACATCTGTGTATGGTAAAAATAAAAATAGCCCCGCTGGAAAGAACATGGAAAAATTCTCCACAGAGTGACTATAAAATAAAATGATCACGTCTAAAAATACGATGGTACCCAACGCAGAAGTTCACCTTAATTTTCAAGTCCTGTGGACACCAGAGGCTAATGTGGGCCTCCAGAGGACCCAACAGGTAGCCTCACAGCCAATGTTTGTGGTATCAGTGCCACAAATCATAGAATCACAGAATAGTTTGGGTTGGAAGGGACCTAAAAGGCCACCTAGTCCAGCCCCTGCTGTGCTCAGAGCAGGTTGCTCAAATCCCCATCCAACCTGGCCTTGAGCACTTCCAGAGGTGGGGCATCCACAGCTTCTGTGGGCAGCCTGATCTAGTGCCTCACCACCCTCACAGTGAAGAATTTCTATCTTGTATCTAGTCTAAACCTACCCTTTTTTAGTTTACAGCCATTAAATAATAGTTTGGGTTGAGTGTGAGTATCCTGAAGTCCAGTTATAAAATACAGCCTCATCCCATAAATGGTTTGGGTGTGAGATTTTTCAGTTGATTCTGTCATATTTTAGTGTTAAGTAGAAAATGAGACCTACTTTGTGTGTATTCTAGAAGGAATTGCCTAGCGATCAAACCAAAAGCACAACAAAACCTCTGCGAAAGATTAAAATTCTCTTATCTGTAACGTCACACAGTGATAACTCCCTGACACAAACCCACCTGTAGCCTTGGTTTTACAGTGCACCAGCCCTGTTTAGAATTTTATTCATGATGTATGTATTCATCAACACAAGGCAACCATCCTTTGTGTTACAGTAACCCCTAGAGGTCCCACAGGAGGGTTCATCGCCCCACGCACAGCTGACATAATGAGGTGCATTTTATTTAGTGTCTTTGGTTCCCCGTACCCCAGTGCTCATGATCCATCATTTCTTGTGTCAGTGAATAGTGAGATAATGAGATAGCAGGTTGACAAGGGCAGAAATAAATTTAAGTTTAGGATGACTGATGGGCCTTGTGAGCAAGTTCAGCTAAGGAGGACCTCCATCTGTTCAGTGGGCATTGCTAGGTCAAAGCTGACTCAGAGTTAGTATTTATGAATGCTCCATCAAAATGTAAGCATAAAGAATGATAAATGTCTTACTAATACACGTATTAACTGATATTTTCCACTTACTGGTATTTCTTAAAATATCTACACCCCGGAGTTGAAAAGAGCAATCCTGGAAATATCACTGGATCAGAATTACGGCTGCCTCTTGTCGTGCAGTGTGTTCTTCATCCAAGATGATAAAAATACGTGTTTTGTACAGTGAGGACGTGGTAAGGTTTGCAACGTTCTTGCCTGTCCATTTCGTCATGGTAAGACCTGGGTTTTGAGTGATAAATGTCAGGCAGGTTTTCACACGCTGCTGCAGTTTAGGATGTCAAACTTTAATGAACTGTGTGGATTCGGGAGTGATGGCAATTACTATAACTTTATAGTTGTAGTTGTGCTACCTGGGGAAGGTTTAAGGAAACCAGTGATGACAGGTTTTTAAAATAATTTAGTTGAAATCAAAGAAATCAGATGCCCAGATAAATTTGAAATTCCCACAGAATGACTATTGCATCTTCAGACACCCAAATATCTTCAAATACGTGCATTTTATGTTGTGTTCACGTGCAAAAAGGATGCTTTTTGTAGTTAGTGTAGTGTTTTTCTGTCATGAGCATGCTGAGCATTGTGGAAGCACCGAGAGAAACTTCTATCTTCGACCAACGTTTCTGTATGGTAGGAAGTGTGTGTGAGACCAGACAGTGCGTTCTTCTATCCTGGTAGACATTACATTTTTAATCTGGTTAATACATACAGCATCTTGTATACATCGGTGTTTAAAGGAAGGTTGTGTGCTGCTCCGCACAGAGCGTTTCTGAGCTTTTACTGGGCTTTCAGTGCTATGAGTCATGGAGACAGGGGAGTATTAAACATTTCTGGCTACATTAAATGAACATTGGTCCCATTTGGCTTGCAACTTTAAGTACTTAATAGTTTATTTAATAAAGATTGCTGACTGGCCTTTATTATGTATATGCATGTGATTCACAGGCTTAGGAGATACAGCACATTCAGCCTCCAGCTCGAGAGGATCCCACGTTGGAGACAAGCACGTTGTAGCTCTCCAACAACACCCCAGGCCACGTCTACATTTCAGCACAGTAAGAGGGGCCGGGAGCAGGAGCCATACGAGCCACAGCTTCTGATCACAGCCTTGCCCCGCGGGCAGTCTGCAGCCTGCCCGTTCGGGTGCGCTGAGGTGCCTGGTGGAATATTAAACTGCCAGACAGACTTAGACAGAGAGTCCCCTGGGCCGCGCCTGGGGCTGCACTTGTGGCTTCGCCGTCTGAATATAGAGTAAGGCTGATCCAGAGGGCAGCCTTTGGATGACCCTGGAATGCGATGTGGAAATACCCGTAAGTCTCAGAGCACAGACGGCTCTCTGAGCTGGAAAGTTAGGTCGCAGATACACTGCTACGAAGGAGAGAGAGAGATTTCAGCTGAGGAAACATCCATGACCTCTATGTGCCCCAGCTATGATTCTGTGGCTCTCCACTGGTGATAATCCATGTTGGCTCAGCCCCCAGCTGGGATCAGACAGGTCAGCTCCTGCTTTGAGACTTCTGACTGGGGAGCAGAAACAGCTCCGAACACAAGGAAACGAACAAAAAGCTTTAGAGTTAGTCTGAGAAAGTTTTTGTGTGGCTCGGCCACACACACAAGCTGAGTTTGGGAGCAGCTTCCTGACCACACCACGTTGTTCATGCAGCAGAATCCAGGCTATGTATCAGGGTGTCCACTCGATTTACAAATTTATAGGTGGCTCTAGAGCCAACCGCAGGACTTGCTATCGGCCTCACCGGGCAGAATACTCGTCTGTTGGGCAGAGTGAGAGCCTGCTGACAAGAATATCCAGCGCATGATTTAGCTTCTGCAGATGGCCAGGACGTGCCAGGCTCATTCCTTGCGTGGAGGTGCCAAAGGGAGTGAAAGCAAGGAATTTCATGGGCGCAGTTGCAAGAAGCACCCTCCTGGTGCTCTGCAATGTAACGTGAGAGCCACGCAAGGCAAGTGTTGTTTTATCTATGAGGACACTGGGTTGCGTTTGCTTTATGGGTCTCTTTAGGGCTACGTAGGAAGAGTATTTATGTCCCTCTTGAAGGCTGAATGTTGCTGCAGTTGGTGAGGTTTGTGAGGTTTTGTTGTTGATTTTTTTTTTTTTAGGAGAAAAGATAAATAGCAAATTATTCACTTGCACACCCTGCCATAATTTGGGCTTCAGGACTCGTTATTAAAGCTAAAGGTGACTGAGGAACAGAAGATACTTCATTATTTAACCTCCCAGTGAAGAAACCTCTTTCATTCTTTTTTATGTAACTGCTTTATCTGAAAATTTCTGTCCTCTTCCATGCGTGTCTAATTTGGATTCCAGTTCTTCTGTAAACATGGGTGTGTAGGAAGAAGGAGCAAAACCGCTCTTTAAATAGTTTAAAATAATGCAATTAACCCCCTGTACTTACATGCTACAGGACGTGGCCATTCATTTCAAGGTCCTTTTTGCTGGAGATGTGCCCTCCACTGATGGTGGCAGCTCTTGGGCTTCAGACCTTAACATTAAGGCAGGCACAGCTGGGGAGATCTTCAGGCTGACTTTATCCACCGCAGTGTTATGGGTGGAGTGACAAGATGAGTGCTCGAAAAGTAAGGAACGAGCTCGCTGTTTCTGGTTGTCATCACAACTAAACAACAGCTTTAAAGATCCTTTGTTTGCTGTCACTGCAGGTGCTTTTAAGGCAAAGTTCTGCTCCCAAACACCCCCCACGCTATAGATGCACCCACCCTTTTTTTCTTTTTTTTCATAGCGTTGTCATTGTTTCAGGAACAGAGAAAAGAGAATTTGATTATATTTGTATCCTAGCATCATTCAAGAGCTCCGTTGTGCTTAACTCTGCACAACCTGATGAAGAGAAACTGTTATCCCCAGACAGCTAAGGGAGGCTGGCAACAAGGAACAGGGGAAGAAAGGACGCAGTCAGAGACATATATATCTTACTGTCATATATATCTTACTATTATATGTATATATTGCTATTATATATGTCTTACTGTTATATATACCTTGCTATTATATTTACTTTCTATTTTAAAGGTAAATAAAGAGACATCTCTCAGCCAAGTCATCCCGTCACTAACTCATTTCTCTTTAATGTTAGGACACACTTGGGTGCTGAGGAGAGATGCTCAGAGAGAGGTGGCCTCAGGGAGATACTCAGAGAGAAAGAGAGCATTCGGGGTATGCATCACAAGAGCCAACACCTCCGCAGGTCTCCGAGATCATTTTGTTTATTTTGGAAGCGTTTAAACCCCCTGGCAGCCCTGCCTGTTCTAGCTTCGGAGAGATGGTTGTGCCGCAGCGTGTACAGTATGAACGCACGGCTATTAATACAGGATATTTTTTTTTTTCTCCAGGGAAAGGGAGGACTGCATGCTACAGTATGTGTGCAAAGACATCCCGCGCTGCTGGCGGCATCGCCCTTGAGTCTTCCCGTCCCGGGGAGCAGTCACTTCAGCACTGCAAAGCCGCCACGGGCTAATCGTTATTAGAAGCACTTAAGGCACAGTCTGGCTCCCCCCTCATTTAGTCTCCCTCCACTTTGGGTCTGTAAATATTTGTGCTGTCCACAACTATTGTTGGCACAGAGGCATCAGAAGAAAGTTCTCCTAAGCCTTCGCTTGCATATTTGGCTCCAGGCCAGCGCGAGTTAAACCCAAGCATCTTAGCCTCTTGGTGCCCCTGCTAGTTCTTTTTTTTCAGGAGTAAATGATGGCTCTCTTCGAGATAGGCTGGCATTTCCTGAGGGTAGGCTGGCACCCCCCCAAGGCATACTCATTTAATAGCATGTGCCAGTGCAAGTAAACAGCAGGATAGAAGTTTTTTCTTCCCTTTGTACACACCATCCAATTTGTTCCTTGGCACTTTCCCCACTCCCAGGGAAGGATGGCTGTCTCCCTATGCAAGCCACAGTTGGATTTTCTTTTCCCTTCCCTCCTCTAGCTGTCTGTAGCAGGCAGACCACATATCCAAAAATGAAGGTTAAGAAAAGTATCTCTTACTGCCCCTGCTGCAACATCTCGGCCACCGCTATTTGCAAGTTACCCAAAAATGAGAAAATAAATTTGGATGAGTCAGGGAGACTGCTCTGACACAGACTGTTTAACATGGGAGTGTCTTGGGGTCATATACATTTCTATTAATATAGGGTCAAACGTGAGAAGGGAGCTCTGGCTCAATTTGCCTATTTTTAGCAAAGTCACACCGATGCAGCAAACCCAGCCGAAGGAGGCGTAGCTGCAGTTAGCTTTGGACTTGGGTGAACCAAAAAATAAAAAATAAAAATGCCAGCAATTACCTTAAGATAATGAAAGATTCATTTATTTTATTATGTGCTCAGCCAACACACGAGGTTAGTGTGGTGGGGAATTTTGTAGAAAGTCCCCTTTTCTTCTTGCAGCCCCTGACTGATGTGACCATCTAGCATATGATTTTGCAGTGACGGGTGTTGAAACCTGACTATTTTAATACCTCACACACAGGTCTTTTTTGTTGTTGTTGTTGTTGTTCACACAAATGAAATCTGTTGAACTGTGTTCCTTTAGAAGTGTTTATGCAGGGATACTGAGCGAGGTTAAATCATTTCTCTTTCCTCTCAGAGGGCTCTTGATGCAAGGACGAACGAAGAAAGAGTTTGGAGCCAGGTGTGCTGCTTAGTACAGTTGATAATAAGTTGTGGGTACATGCTGTGTCTTTTGTGAGGCTTCCAAGGTTTAAGTCCTGGGTCCAGCAGAATTAATGTGAGGCTCCATGATGGCAAAAGTGACTGGTACAAGGATTAGAGCGTGCCGATTGTCTTGCTTCCAGGGAGGCAAATTAAATACAGCAAGTGAGGAAAAAAATATAAAAAAGAAAAACAAAAGCTGAGGAATCTATATTAAGGAGAGTAGAAAATGGTTATAGGAATGTGTGTGGTGGGAAAATACCTGTACCCAAAAACTCATATCTCTGGAATGGCCCAGTGGGAATTTCTCCTCAGCCAGGGAAGCTGGCAGTGCTCCTTTGACCTTCTCAAGGTTCAACTGATTTACCCCCGCTTCAAATCTGACCTTCTGTGTCCAGATAGCAAGGTGGCGTAGAATTGGAAGAGATCAGAGCAACACTTCCTAATCTCCCCGGAGGCTTCTGAAGCAGATAAAAAGGTAACAATCCTGCTTTGCATTCTTTAACACTTTAGCGGAGTGAACTGGATGTTGAAGGTGCTCCGAATGAGGTCAGGACAAGGAAATTCTTGTCACCCTAAAAACGCAGGTGACGCTGATTCCTGCTAAGCAACCAAAACCGAGCCATGGCCCAATGCCCTTAGTTGGGTAGCACCGTTAGCACAAAGACAGAAATAAAGATCATATCAGATCACCAGCCTAAAAAGCTTCTACAGGCTGCTAAACAAATTAGGGAACAGATATCATGTTCTGCTGGTCACTGGGACAAAGCCTGTCTGCTTCAGAGTAAAAACATAGATTGTGCCATAGCTGGAAGGGCTCTCTGCAAACTTCTTGCCGTGTGTGAAGATCCGTGTGCTGAGCAAAGCGTTAGGTCATCTGAAAAAAATGTCAGAAATCTGTAGTTGGAGTTGGCGTCCCCTCTTTGTTAGGCAATAGCAAGAGTCAACACAGGTCTCAGAGCTCACCCAGAGGAAGTTTGGTATTTGATTTGAACATGCACAGTGCAGCTTTGAAATTCAAGCTCGACGTGGAAGCCAGACAGATATATTCAGACAGGCAGCCTGGACCCGCAGACTGTGTTACATGACAGCCTGATGTCATGCTCTTAGCTTGTTGAAGCATTTGTAGCGTAGCATTTGGAACAGAAACCAGCCCTGCAGCACCGCAAACAAGGGCTTTCTGTTGTTTTTTTCACTGCTAGGGCTTCATCTCCAGCCATTATCAGATGATTAGATAAGGAACCTGGCACTGAGCTCAAGCTAATGCAAGAAAATGCAATTGTGTGTATCTGTGCGTGCACCAGCTGTGAAGAATTGATCTCGCTTATGTGTCTGTTGGAGATAGGATTCACCTTTAGGCTGCACTACAGCAGCATCTGCATCATTGGGCCCAGGGCCACGTCTGAGCATCCTTGCTGATACAATTCTATGATTTTCCCTTCCTTCCCCTTCTTCCAGTCTTACTTGCAGCAGCAAGACTTAAAAAGAAAACCGGGATCGTTGGATTTCTAACCGACAATACCTTGGGAGAAGCAGCTCGGGCTGCTCCGCTGAAAAAGTTGCTACAAGATGACATCATCTGGCAGCAGGCACCAAAACAAGGCTTGGGATTGCAGCAGCTAAAAATGGCAATCTGCAATGCACCAACATTTCGTTCCGTGGTCCCGTAAAGCAGTTTAATACAAGCAGATGCAACGAAGCACTGTCTGTGGTCTGGCTTCTTGCAGGATGCACGGTGCCTGCATTGTGCTCATAATTCGGTCTAACAGAAATAGAAGAAAATACTCCAATGAAACAGAAGCAGGCTGTGATACTTGCTCCAAAAATGACTTCTCTGCCTAGTGCAGTGTTGCAAATCCAAATTAAGCTGGTCTGTACATCACTTGACACTACGTTCTCGTAAAGCCCCGGTGAAAGAGGTATTTTCTGAACTTGTTCAGCAAAATGTTAACTTCAGATTTGCCATCTAGGAGTCTGGTGTGATAACCTGCAGAGTCAGGTGCTCAGTTTTTTTGCAGAAAAGGCTGTTTATGTTAAGGAACCCACCTCGGTGCTAAGTACAGCTCACAGGAGGGCTTGCTGATTCATTTGCAGGCCGTGCAAAAATTTCTGTGTAGTTTTTGCCTGGAGAATTGGCTCCTAAATACCAAGCAGATTGGTCTTCGAAACATGTGACCATCTCTAAAAAGGCCATGAATAACAAGTGAAAAAGTAGAGTTCCATATGGACAGAAGGCAGTATATAATCCTACTGCTAGAAGGTAAACACTGGGGTACGCAGGGATGTATTGACTTAAGAAGGCAGAGCACACAAAAATTACCGAAATAACGTGTAGATCAAGAATTTAGCTACCAGAATTGTTGTTCTGGCTGCTGGAGACCTCTTGATCCAGGAAATAATAATTTTTCTGAAGGCAGAGGAGAGGTTAACGGTGCAGGCTGGTGGAGAATAGCTGTCTGGCACTCCATCCATGAAGCCTGTATGGTGGTGCAGAAGTTGCTCAGAAACAGAAGCCGTGCTCACATGCCACAGCCTGCATGACACAAAGCTCTCAGTGGAGCATTTTCAGAACTGAAGACTTGTTCTTAGCAGAAATTGAGCCTTCCCCAACATACGCGCTGATGGACGAGTGCAGCAGCAGGGTAAGCAGCAGAGGGAGAGTTTGCATGGCATTGCTGCAAAGCCAGCGGGCAGGAGGAGCCACAGGAACTGCCTGAGCACCCTCATCAATGCCACGATGGGTACAAGACAGAGGAACCAGCGGTGCAAAACAGAACAAACCCCAAATTCAGGTAAACCTTTTAGTTTACCAACAAGAAAATACAGCTGGTGGTCTGTGCAGGGACTCCTGTATCAAAGAAAGGCTCAAAAAAAATGATAGCTGTAATTGGGAATCACTTCATAGGCTATAAAGCACAGGTTTATTTGGAGCATTAGCAAAACTCATGGATGTACAGATGTCCTCATCAGAATTATGTGCTGGTAAAGACCGAGTGCTGATGACAAGCTGGTTCACGTGAATCAAAGTGCCTTGTCTTCTGGGCAGATTATTAAGTTGTAAGCATTAAAACGACGCCAAAAACAGTGGTGGGCTTGCTGAAAATGGTGGTTTTACTACACAGCGATATTTATTCTGCTAGGTGGATGCTTATAATAGCCGAAGTAGGACTGTGATATATGGTGCTCCGTGTCTCTAGGATACTGCCTGAGCCCACAGACTGCAGAGCACGTGAGATGCGAAATGAGATGCAGAGCATGCTTTCGTGTGGTTTGTTCCTGTTAGAAGAGAGTTATGGCTTAAGCGTGCCTGGCTCTGTCCTGAGCGATCCTTGGGCACGTGAGCAGGCAGAAGCCCGTAGGTATTTGGCTGTGTTGGAGAACACAGATTACATATACTGAGAAATTTAAATTCTCTGCACCTTTTTTTTCTTGAAAAAGCCACAAAGAAACTGTTTATTCCAGGAGAGAGGTTTGTAACCATGTCAGGCTGGGTCAAATCAGCAGTGCTTTTAATTAATTTTTATTTTTATTTTTTATAATTAGATTACTTAAGTTCACTGGTTTTATGTAATTTTCCATTTTATTTCCTTTCTTTCCTGGCAACTATTGGATAACATGAGCAACCAAAAATACTTACAGTTCTGATGAATGATTTACAAAGACTCAACAGCCTGGGTGATTGCTGCCCCTGGGAGCTGGATGACTTGAACTCCCTGTGTTCAGGGAGTGCAGGCAGCCAGTAAATCTGCAGCTATGTCTTTAAGCTTTAAAATGATACACGGAACTGAGACAGATAAACTCCCACAAACCTTGTTCTTTCCTCCACAAAGCAGGAAAATGGAAGCAGCAGCCTGAATTGATGGAGCTTTGCTACGTTCCTTAACATTACAGAGTATGGATTATACCTGAATTTTATCTGCTATCCTTCCTTTTCAGCGCACTCTTCATGAATTTTAACTTTTCTCTTTAATGTTTTCTGCTTAACAGCTCTGTTATCTCATAGATTGGATGTAGCTAAACAATATCTACTGTTAAATAATTGGAAAGGTGATGTAGTTCAAGAACTCCCTAGACCTCACAGAAGCTGAAATTAATTAGTTCATATTAGTAATCTGAAAACAAAGCAACGTGTTCTCAGTGGAATTAAACATTTCAGATGAACAGAAGGGATTTTTTTTTCATTTTTGAAAGGAAAGCATCTCATTTTTTCATTCCATTCAAGCATGAATTGTGTTTTCTTCACAGTTTTTGCTAAAATGGAGCATGAAAATCCCTTATTTTTCTGTAGAAATTACATTACACATTTCACTTTAGAGTCCAAAATCTTCCGAGTTTTCATTGCGGGTGTAGTAATACTTCTGTGTATGTAACGCTTCACAGCTAGGTCCTCTCTCAATTTGTTTTGTTTTCCACTCTGTTGTCCTGTTGAGGTATTTTTAGCAGTGTTTATCTTTGTTGTTTGTGTCTATGGACTGACTGCTATTTTTGTTTGTGGTGTCTACACTGACTTAATTTACTTCTTTTGTTTGCTGTAGTCCTGAGTGTGAAAATGCTTTTGCTTCTGGAAACAAACACTATTGCCTGTGCAGTCCATTCTCAGGCTTCTGCTGAAATCAAGGGGAACTTTGTCTAAAAGTTGCAGGAACAAACCCTACACAACGTCAGCCACAGATGATGTAGCAAGATCAAGGAACAAGGATGCAGGTCTTTGCGTATCCCGCTGACTCCCCTACTTCCTACGTCCTTAGTCGTCTCCTAACTTCATCATTCTCCATGTCCAGCTACCATACAGGTTGAAGTGGAGGCATAGAGAGTGCTCCTGTTGAGTGTTTGATTGTCCAGTGATGAGAATACCATTGGAAAATGTGAAGGACGTGGGTTCTCTGAGGTGTTTCCCCTAAAACATTTATTTTGCATTCTCCTTGCTTCTTCCCTTCACTAGTCCAAGACATGGAGTGGCTTGTTAAGTAGATGAAAATAGATACAGGCACTTGGAAATTCCTATTGTTCTCCGCAGGGACGACTGCCTAATGTCCAGCAGAGCAGTGCCTGAGACCCATCTGTCAAGATAACAGCTGCCACTTTTTCCATAGTTCCTTTATAAGATCACAGAGATCAAAACTGAGAGATGGAAAAGACCTATTTATAATAACAAACTGCGCTGTTAATAGCTCCTTTCCACTGTGGCTCTGAAGATACTTTAAAGGCTTACTGAATGAAGCCTTTCAAGATTCCTAAGGCTAAGTACATTAATTAATAATATAATTCCTGGTTAGGCTAGCGACTCTCTTTCTGACCTTTAGGAAACCACAGTCACTGTTTCACGGGGAATAAAAAGAAGGTAAGCTATACTTAGCTGTCTGGTAGCAGAACCCATTCTTTCTGACATACAGTTTTTTGCTCGGATTTGCTCACAAATCTGTGCTGTTCTGTATTCACGCAGGATTCTGCTCCGGAGACCGATTCCAAATGCATCATTCAACTTCATTTTAAATTACTGTGATCTGGGTCTTAACCTGCTATATATTTTTTTTTGTACTTTCATTAATAGCAGGGCAACCGTGCCAATTTACACTGACGAGGATTGGCAGCATTGGGAAGGATGAACAAACCCAGGAAACAAATGTGGAAAAAGAAGACCTAATATTATTGCAGAACATAATCTCAGAGTTCACAGGCAGAGAGATATTTATGATTCTGCTAGAGTCTGCCTTGGAGCATGTAAAACTGTTTACACTGAAAACAACATGCAAAAATGTTGTTTTTGTGAAAGCAGGTGCATTCCTAGTAGGTGGGAAGAGCAAGCTACACATCTATAGAAAGATTCGTTCCTTTGATGAGCGTATCTCACATACTTTTTGAGCAGACAGCCTGGAAAAATAATGCTATAAGACACTCTTTCATTGGAGTGTTTCAGCACATGATAAAGGCTGCTTGGCAAGATGCTGTTTTTGTCTGATCTTAATTGTAGGCTGGACTTTGACAAGGTAATGAGGGTTATTTAATGCATAACTTGCTAATAAACCCTTTTCAGTGCTCACTCGAAGGCCAGAAGTGACTTTTATCTTCTAATTGTTGCACAGCTTGTTTACTGTATGCATTGCTATACAGAAAGTGACTTGTAAGTAGATCTGCAGTCACCAATCTTAAAGACTGTGGGCAGCATAATCCTTGGGAAGGAGTGTGATATGCAAATCAAAACCAATTTGGGTTCAGACTGCATTTTCTCTCCAGTCTTGACTGGGATCTAGTCATTTTGGATGTCAGCTACCTTTAGCTACCTAAAAACACGTGTTCTGTCCATGTCAGTGGAGGGAAAGCAGCATTTATAAACCTCTTCTTGTCTGTTCTTGAGCAGGGCATTTGTTCCCCAAGAGAAACAGCGCTGAGTTCGCCTGACTGCCCTGGAAAATGTCTGTGCCCTGCAGGAGTGAGGCCCCACAGAGCCCTGTCTGCTGTTATCAGACCGATGTGGCTGAAGTTATGTCTCACTTGCCCACGTGGAATCGCACCCAGGAGGAGACGATTCCTCGGGAGCTCTCCAAACACTTGTGGCTATTACATAATGCCAGCTAGGAATAGCATCCCACATCTCTAAAACAAGGCACATTGCAGAAATGCCTGACGAGTCGGGATCAAAAAGTTGCATGCCCTGGATAAAAAGCATTTGACTTTCTGTGTTATGTATGTTTTGTGTACACATGAGCTGGGGATGGATCAACACTGTCTGCCTCTGACTTATTTAGCTTATATGTAATCCTGGCGTATTGACTGTCCCTTCTTACATGCCTTAGTCAATACGCATTTTTATAAGCTGTGTTTTTTTCTCTGTTTGCATCTTGTATGTCTCTTTTTCCAATAATGTTTTTCTTTTTCTCCTTCTTATTTAAGAGCGCACTAGTGGCTGAGTCCTTTGTAAGACATTAGATGATTACTGTTTCTCAAGATGAGTTTCAATAGAAAACTCCTTTGTGAATGAGATAAAACCATGCTATGTGTGAAGAAAGTTGGATGTCACAAAAAACAACAACTGGTAAACAGAGCCCTGCAGGAAAGACAGAGCATTCATTCATGACGGATGTGACGAGAAATGTTATTTTTCAGCTCCAAATGCCCCAAAGGCCAGCATCTTGATGGTAACACCAAGTGGTAACACATTAGGAATAGACTTTTTTATGTGTGTGTTCAAATTTATTGTTTCAGGGTATGCACAGCTTCTTAACACAGTGCTCTACCAGAGATTTGTCACTAGGTTGGTACTAGTTCTAGCCGAGGGGATCCGAGGTGTTGCACTGATAAATTAAGATTTCAGCACAGATTTTGTTTGGAAGGAAATGGAGGCACGTGCTGGAAGTCTAGACAGTTGAAAAATCAAAGGATGGCCAGTCTGGGTACAGGTGGCCATTAAAGCCCATCTAAATGCTGATGAGGTTTTGTTGTTGGTCTGGGCTGGGGTGACTGGGAATGGGTGGTGGCGTTCTTCTGGCAGATCAATCTGCATCCCCTTTCCCAGCACAGAGGAGGAACTGATTGGTAGGAAAGCTGGTAGAAACACAAGAGATGTGAAGTATTTCTTCAGTAACATGTTCGCTCTTAAAATGTTGCTTTAGACTTCTATTGTCCCAGCATAGCCAGACTGACCTGAATCTGCCATGCTTATTCAAACGAAATTTGCCTTATGCTGCAGAGCATGTATATTTTACAGCTCAACTTTGTAATGGTAACAGAATCAGAGCCTAAAATGAAATAACTGTGTTAAGGCAACAGGATACCAGAGGAATTGTTTTGGTCTCCTTACAATTCATGTAGAAGATGCTTATTGAACCTTACAACTGCCTTGAGGGTAAGCCTACTTTCTCTTCTCTTTTAGAAGTATGCAAATCTATAAAGCCGTTAGGACAGACTGATGCCTTTCAGTAGAGCGAGCTAGACGATTGCATGTAATTTTGCTTGGCTGTGAAGTCAGGCTAAGTGCAAGGCTCAGTCATATTGTCTTGTAGTTGTACGCAGCACTGATCTATAGCGCGGTAATGCATTATTGAGTAGTTGTCTTTTGTGTCTTCATCGCATGGTGTCAGCTGCGTAATAAATAATTGATTACGTTGCTCTTACTCCACATTAAAGATATATGAGTATATAATACACGACGAAAAAGCAGCAGCAAGGCAGCCCGTGTGGGAAAGATCAAGCGTTCTGAAGTGCTCTGCGGTAACAGGAACTACCAAGTGACCACCGCCGCTGTTCCCCACTTCTGTACTTCAAGGCAGCGATTGCTTGTCATGGCAACAAATGGCACGTACAAACTGTTGCTGTTGCTTTTTAAACAGAAAAAAAATATTGTGGTAAAGATCTGATACGCTGCAGAGATGCACCCCCAAGTCTTGCCAATTATTATCCCTCTAGACAGAAAAATCCCTTAGAAAGACTAATCATTTTTTCTTAAGTGGCTACAAACTGTCAGAAAAATACAGGCTAAGCAAATCCTTTTTCCTCTTAAGGCTATGTTTATATTACATAGAGGAAAAGTTAGCAGGGAAAAATTTGTATTTACAGTGGTACTAAACCTCTGCTGTTGAACCTTCCTTTCCCTTGCAAAGCCATGCTTCCCTTCCTAATCCGTGTCTCTGAACAGGACCCAGTACCGCTATGTAAAAACAGAGTGTAGGGAACAAAAGCTTCCTCCAGGTCACATTCAACACTCTTCCTCTATTTCCACTGCAAGAATTGCTGATGAAAACAAATTTCATCATTAAAGTTGACAAAGCGGACAGTTTTCCCAGAAAGGAGGTGACTTTGGGAGTCAAATCACGGAAATGAAAGAGGAATCGGTGGCTGTTTGGAAGGAGGCAGGTGGCCAGGAGAAGGTACAGGTCACTGGAAGCTGTTACTATGATGAAAAGTTGTAAACCAGTGCGCTGTGTTTTGAGGTAATACTGACATGACAAATGAAGATGTAAGAGGTGTGAGATATCCGCCTTGCGCAGATCTGAATTCTGCTGGAATGCCCTGAGGAGCGAGAGGCATGTCAGGTCCTCCAGGCATTTCCCTGGGAATGAAAAGCCCAGGGCACCGGCCACATTGGCCTAGAAAATCACTGCCCAGATCTTTAACACTATCACAGACATAAAACTGTTCTTGTTCCTGATGGGAAACAGCCAGATTTGCTGGGATATCAGACATGAGATCCAACCACAAGCTAGGCGGCAAGCCACCGAATGTAGGGGAGTTGTCCTGCTTCACCGCAGTATGTCAGAACTAAATCCTAATGAAAATTGGTCCATTTTCATGTCAACTGTGAGTAACCAGTAAAATCAGTGGAGTTCTGCTGGTGTAGTCCAGCCTGAGATATGATTTGTGACTTTATGGGTGTATCCCACTACTCCTCTAGGATTGTGCTAAACTCTTCTTCTCTGAACTCCGTCTTCCTCTATACACTATGAAGGCATCGACGTTGAGATAAAGGCTTTTGTGCAGTTTCTAGAAACTTCCCAATAAATAATGGATTTTTCAAACTAAAATTATATATTAGTGATAGTCATAGACTATAAATGGGAAAACTGAGAATTTCCAGACTGTGTGAAATTCTTCTGACAGAATATTGACATATTTTGACATTAGAAACAATATATTTTAGGGAAAAAGAAGCACTTGAGATCAAAAATTCTTAGCTCACAGCAATGCTGACTACAGGAAATGTTGCCCCTGAGAGCCCAAGGCACTTAAGTCACGGTAACCAAATCAAATGACAAGTTTATAACAGCACAGATTTATTGCAAGGCATAATTGGAAAGGTGATTGCATTAAAGGCCATCAAAATATAGGCCCTGTCACGAAGAACGCCTTGTCTCCATAAAATGAAACAGGATAGCATCCCAGAAACATCTTCTGAATATCTGCCCCTCTTTCTCCTGCCAACAAATGTACAGAAAATAACTGTCTTCAAGTATATGAATTATGTTTACTTCCTGTAGGTAACTACAGTTTGAAAAATAAGGGAACAACCTGCAGCTGTTTTTTCAGCATCACCTATTCAGTTCATCCCCTTAATGCTCTTGTCAAGTGAATCCCGTTGTCGAGGATAAAAGAGCAACTAGCAAAATCAAGGGATTTGTCCTGGATTAGAACCTACATCTTCTGATTCCCAGAATGTGTCAACACTACAAAAATAAGTTAATTCAGTAAACACTGGAGCCAGTGAAGCCTGGGATGCAATTTGGTCTACTTCAGGTAGATGGATGGATGAGTTAGCGTCTCCTTACTTGGGCCCTCTGAGGAGCTAGCTGCCTGGTTTTTTAAAGTCACAGAATCACAGAATTGTAGGGGTTGGAAGGGACCTCAAAAGATCATCGGGTCCAACCCCCCTGCCAAAGCAGGTTCCTTGGAGCAGGCTGCCCAGGTAGGCGTCCAGACGGGCCTTGAATATCTCCAGAGAAGGAGACTCCACAACCTCCCTGGGCAGCCTGTTCCAGTGTTCCGTCACCCTCACCGTGAAGAAGTTATTTCACATGTTGGTGCGGAACTTCCTGTGCTCCATCTTGTGGCCATTGCCCCTTGTCCTGTCCCCACAAACCACTGAAAAGAGGTTGACCAAATTCCTTGGTCTCCCACAGTTAATATATTTGTAAAGATTGATAAGATCCCCTCTCAGTCTTTTTTTCTCCAGGCTGAACAGACCCAGGTCTCTCAGCCTTTCTTTATAGGGAAGATGCTCCAGGCTCCATATCATCTTTGTGGCTCTCTGCTGGACTCTTTCCAGAAAAATTAATGGTGTTAATTTTTTAACTTTTTAAAGTTAGTTGACTGAGAATATACAACAGTTCAGGAGGTTGTTGTAGTCCTAAGATATATACCTAGATGGCGCGAATCATTCTTGGAGATACTGTTCTTTCACCACTGACTGTAGAAGTCAGTTTCTACCTAATGATGGCTAACGTTAGTAGCAGAATTAATTTCACCTCATTTACACACACATTAACTGGATTCAGGCACCTAAATTTGACTGAATATTTATGGAGGGCCTTCAGTGTTATCTCTCTCCATCCATCTAATGCATAGATAATGGTCTGAGCATGGTTTTGGGCATGGTTTGTTGGAACCTTAGGTGTAAATTAGGTGCCAAAATAGCTGTGCTGGCTCTATGGATTTGTGTTAGGTGGCTGTTTGAATTCCCAGCTGAATTATTCTCAGGTTAAGGAACCCCGGTAAAAAGAAACAGTCTGTGGGCTGGCTACAACATCCCTACTGTTCCTAACATCTCCTCCATAGCATAGATTGAAAGCAAATAATGATTGAGCCTTTCTCATGGTAGAAGCTCTAAGAGGATCTGTTTCCTACCCAGATTTCTTTTCGTTACATGCATAGGATCTTTATGTCATTATGAACTCTGCCAGACTTTGTTGAAACTGGCTAAAAGATCCAAAATTTACGAATTAAGTGCAGACAGTGTCATTAGCCCTTTCCCCTGGGAATAAACTTGAATCGTGTGGTCTTAGCTGAGGCTGACCTCAGGTAATTCATGTTAAAAGAGTAATGCAGGCACGCCTGTCCCTGGCCGTGTTCCTTAAAAAAAGTATTTGTCAATTCTTTAAACTTCCTCAACTTCAATGAGCTTTTCTACAGCCACCTGATTTTTTAACACCCAGTTGCTGATGAGGACACCTCGTATATCAGATTGTTTTCAAATCCACAATATTCTGATGAATGAGTTTGTACACTTAATTATTTTGATACAATGATTGCTCCCTTTCAGAATCAAATGTGAGGTTATTATAAGAAGTGAGCACATAGGTATCTAGATGTCCTTGCTCAGTCAAACCTCCTATTGATTGCCAGGGGAGTTTTGACTTTGCAAAACAATGTCATTGATCAGTTCCCAATTGTGTGGGTTTTTTTCTCCCTGTTGTTAGCCAGATAAATAAAGGTGCTTGCAGGCTGAAGATGGGCATCCATCCTTGTTGAAGAATATTAACCAAATCAATTTTTTCACAAAAAGAAAATCAATTGATGCATTAGGAAGAGAGAAAATAAAATGTTATGCTCTTCTAGCTCCCAGGAGGCTCAGTTGACTCTAACTTTCAGAAATAGAGAGATAAAAAAGATGGGCTTCAAAGTTCAGATCTAAATCCGGATCGGATCTTCTCCAAGGCACACGGGGACTCTGACTCATTTCTAAACTCGAAGTCCATTTAAAGGGCAGTCATATAAAAACTGACCCTCCTGCCAGAGCTTCAGCAGATACACAGCATCTGACTCTCTGCATCCCAATTTGTCCTCCAAAAGCAATCAGGTGGGGTGGTGGCAGAGGAGATTACATTCCTGAATTCATCACTTGATAGACTTTTCATCCGTGGCTGAAAATAGGATGTTCCTGTAAACACAGGAGAAAACAGATGCCTGTTTTCTTCCACAAGCCTGTCTTCTATAGACTTTTGAGGGTGAAATGAGTTCAGTTTTGATATGATACATATTTGACTAGCAGGGTCTCCAAAGATTTAGTTCTGGTTCTGTCACCAGTTTGTTCTGTGGTATTTAGTAAACCATCAGACCTTTAAGCTAAGTATTTTAATAGGCTTTAGTTACAAAACAAAGTGAAGACATGCTAGAGTGCCATGGAACTTTGCCTCTGAACCTGAACTTCCAGAGTGAGGCTATTCTACAATAAACACACCTCCTTCTACCTCCTTGGACTGCTGTGAAGAATAATTAATGTTTGCACAGTACTTTGAACATGCAGAATCTAATGGCAGTACAAAGACTTAATATTAAAACCACTAAATATTGGGATTCTCTAATAGTCTCCTTCCATTTCGTAGAAACAAAGGGTTTTATGATGTGTTTAAAAACAAAATTGCTGTAAGAAAGGTCTGCCATTTCAGCTCAAATACTTCAAAAATGATTATGTGATACGCCTGAGAGTTCCCCCTGAGCTGCTTCTCCCCGCCTGCCCTCCTGCATATTCATGCTTTCTACCATCCAGACGAATCCGTGTTTGTTTGTATCCAGAAGGCCTCGTGCAGACAGCTGTCCTGGCATCCCAGCCTGCATGGAGGGGGCTTCGGGAGATCACCGAGCAGATAGATTGCATAATGTGTGCGTACCTACAGCATCCATAAAATGCCTCACTATTCTACTGCAAAAAAAAAAAAAATAATAATAATAATAATAATAATCAGGAATATGAATAACACTGCTGGTGAAGGCTGTGAAACATAATTATGGGCAGGTTACTCCATAACTGCCCTCCTAAGGTTGTCTAACACACACCCTCTTCTCTGAAACGCCAGCTTAGGCAAGTCTTGGACTTGGTCAACAGCTAAATTGCCTTAATATGTCACTTGGTTTTCGTACTGCTCTGAAACATCTGGACTCAGAACCCCACTTGAACAATCCATATTTTGTACTCATTACTGCAAGTCTAGAACGCCATCACTACTAATTCAGCTACTAATGAGTTTGGAGACACCTGTGTGTGAGCTGGTTGTTTGGACTTCCTTTCAATCCACTGCAAAGAAATGGGCACTGCTACGATGCAATCCTTTATGTCCTAGTGTGGATCTGTAGATTTGGTCAGATGAATTGCCCCCTGAAAGTGCATTTGTTTTTTTTTCTGACTTGGTTATAGACGGAAACAGAGTAATTAGCTCAAAAATAGCAGGAAACATAGAGATAAGTAAGGTAACTACTTTTAGTCCTTCTGGCACATCTCTTTACATTTATCATTGATTCATAAGATGCACTTTTTAAGTAAGCCAAATGTGGCGTTTTTTGTTGTTTGAACAATAACTAATGATTTTTTCACTAGGAAAAAAAAGAAAAAAAAAAAACTCATGCATCGAACTGGTCTATTAATATAACTGCCTTAATGAAAGGAAACCAGAAAGGCTGTCTTTCTCATATTCAATCATAAATATAGTATTTCTCAGCATTTTCTGTCAAAGCTGTCCTTGATAAAATTGTTTTCAACCAGAAACTTTCCTGAATGCTTGCTTATTCAGGGGTGCTTCTTTTTACAGCACCTTGTACAGTAAGGTCATTGTACATGCCCAGAACACCCCGGCATTGCAGCACTACAAAGAAAGTATTTATTTTAATACATAAATATCAGCCCAACCTTGCAATATTTAGAGCATAACATTTGAAAGAGCAATTCTTGACTACGCTTAAGTTTAAAGCTATCATAAATACCAGTCTGAAAAAGAATGAGGAGACCTAATGATGTAGAGCCCTGTAAAGGCTTGCCCATTTGCTGTACAATCCATGTGCATGTTCATAATATACAGGTTAAAACAGTGTTGTGTCTGTCCAAATGAGCAAGGAAGGTGTTACTGCGACTGTCTTGGGGCTGTATGGCAATATAAGGAATGAGCTAAGGGAGTATTCATATAAATGTCCTTGCTCTTTTATTTTTTAATTTTATTTTTTGAATGCAGAATCTTTTCTGTTCCTTAATGTGCAAGGAGGAAACACATACAGCTGTAATGGGGTGAAGAAGTTTCGCTTGCACCATGTGAAATGGCCACATTTGTGTAACATACTTTATTCTAGCACTGCTGAGTAAATCCAGTAGAGAAGTTTAACAGCCCAGGTACCAAATACTGCTTTTAGGAATTCTGGTGTAAATTTGCAGGAACGAGGCAAAGGAACTGCTCTAGACATGCATATGTTTAACTGGCAGCAAATTGGCTTGGAGTTCACAAACCTGAATCTACATCCCCACACTTAAAATCAGAGGAATGCTCCTATTGACTGCCATGAGCTTTGGACCACATATGGCAATAGTCCGGGGTCACCCATGTTCTCCACAAGGACTGTTTGGACCTGCCATACCCGTTTCTGATGAGGTTTCCAAGTGAAAATGGAAATGAACAGCTGATGCATCCAAGACACTAATTTTTCACTTCTTTCCCCTCCACCTCTCAGCACTTCAATTTAGGTGTAGCTGAGATCAAAACTGTTTGTCTTGTTTTGGCAGGAATGCTGCAGAATGGGAAGAAGTTTGATTCCTCCAGAGACAGAAACAAGCCCTTCAGGTTCAAGATCGGCAGGCAAGAAGTCATTAAAGGATTTGAAGAAGGTGTTACACAGGTATGAAGAAGTTATTCTACCTGAATTTCAAACCATGTGAAGGGTGTGTAAGCACAGTAGTGTTCAGTGCAATGTTAACAAGACCAAGTGGAAATCGCAATGTAGACTCCTACATGGTTTTCTTAATGGTTTTAACCACCCTTGCCATGTGTCAACGTGCCATGTAACCCTTGCTTCTTCCCCAGGACTAGCTACCACAAATAAACCCCAGCAGGCTCTAAAATGTTCCAGGTGGCAGGATTTTATGGAGTGGCTTCTCTTCAGGGCTCTATAAATGGCCCAAGCTGCCATTTTGATGACCTCCACCACTTTGACCCTTGCTGAACAGGGTACCAAACACCATTAAGCTTTTATGACTTCAGGCTCCCAGCTCCAGAACTTCACACAGTCAGTGAGCAGCCCTCAGCCAGGAAAAAGAAAACTGCCCTCCGTTAATTACAGCTGGAGTGCCAGCACGGCAAGACCTGGAAGGAGCCACACAATGCAATTTATTGCCATCTCTGCAGCATTTCGTCTGCAGTGCTGTGAGGTCCCACTGTGAGGAGAGCCATCAGGGCTCTCAGGTGCAAGAGTGAATGAGATCAGGGTGTAAAATTCCTTGTTAGTCCCTGTTTCTGGGTCCTGGAGCTCAAAGTAGGAGGAAATTGTTCGGATATTATTAGCAGGAATTATTTTTTATGCTGAACTAAAGAGAAGGAAAGAATGCAAAATGAGAAACTTAGGTTCAGAGGGGTTAGTTTTATCCCAGTCAGAAGCAGTGCAGATAAAGTTCTGGCAGCAAGCTCGGGGTGAATCAGTTTTATCCCTCCCTTAACACTCTCACCTCCTCGTAGCCCTTCATTAGGGCGGCCTGAACCCAGGCCAGCCGTCGGGGTAGCCACACGCTGCCCTCCTGCTCCTCCTAGCGGATCACTCACCGAGGTTAAGCCCGTGGCTGTCTTCTGGAGGGTTTGGGGAGTGTGACTGACACCAGGCACTTGGGAAAAGGCAGCTCACTCTGCCTAACATTTAGATTTGGATTTGGGGAGCTCATCTGCTCTTATATACCCTCAGTCCTGTGCTGTGAATGCTCCCTGGATGTGAGGAAGTCATACTTACATTTTTCTTTTACCCAGAGTGATCAAAGCTCCAGCTTTGGTGTGTTTTATAGAAACTGAAAAGAAATTCAACAGGAGAAAGTTCATAATCCATAGTCCAGTCTCCAGCCAGAAGGCTGAGTTAAAATCACTGCATCAAATCAGGGATCATTTCCTGGTCACTGAATATTCAGTCACCAGCATAGGGTGCACGAGTCCTACTTCAAGAGTGCTCTACCCTCGAATAGTTTGTTGGAAGAAGAGGGTTTTGACTCTTCATACCCCAAATATTGGTGAGTCTTTTTACTGCCAGAACTAATCTGGGGTGAGAGAAATGGGCATTTCTGTCCGTTCCAGGGGCAAGGACTTTATCGTGGAATAAGCAGCACCTGAGATGAGGTGTCTGCCTTGGATTTGAGCCTAGGGAAACCTCTTTTGAGTAGGATTGTATCAGTCTACACATTGCATCTGCCCAGCAGTAGGAAGTTGGGCGTTTACAGCATTAGCGTTTGTGCTGCTGTTTTGAAGTCGCAGACTCACAGAATCATCTAGGTTGGAAGAGACCTCCAAGATCACCGAGTCCAACCTCTGACCTAACACTAACAAGTCCTCCACTAAACCATATCCCTAAGCTCTACATCTAAACGTCTTTTAAAGCCCTCCAGGGATGGTGACTTAACCACTTCCCTGGGCAGCCTATTCCAGTGCCTAACAACCCTTTTGGTAAAGTCATCCCTGCTGGTGGCTGAAGAAGGAAAAATGTTGTTTCTTCACTGCTTCCCAATGAAGCAATGATTGTCGTGTCCCACCTGTGTTCCTGCTCTGATTTCTCATGACTACAAAGCTCTGACTGTACCTGCCACTGGGAGCCTTTTCCATAACGCCTGCTGACGGTGTTACAGGGATCCTACACCCCTCAGCAGAACCCACACCTCATGCAGCTGCCTCCGGGGTGAGCCGTGTGGAGCGAAGTGTGCCTTGAAAAGCCTTCCTGTTACTCTCAGACTGGCTCTGGCAATTTAAATAACAGCGGTGAGAATCCAGAGGAGTCAGGAGACCTGTGGCAGCTTGAGGTTTCTACAAGAGCTGAAAGATGAAGCCCATGGTTCTAACGGGCCTCGATTCTTAGCTCTGCCATGTAGCGATCTGTTCTTTTCCTCCTAATACTGTTTTACCTTTTTTCCTCTCTCCCACACCCAAAACCCAGATGAGCTTAGGACAAAGAGCAAAGCTGACCTGCACACCTGAGATGGCCTACGGAGCCACGGGGCACCCCGGGGTCATCCCTCCCAATGCCACCCTCCTCTTCGACGTGGAGCTGCTCAGGTTGGAGTGAGTCTTCTCGAGGGAGGCACCTGTCGATAACCATCCGTTCCTTCTCCCCTTCCCCGCAGCGGGAGAAATCTTCACTGGAATCCTCGCCTTCCCTGCTCAAGCTGTCATGTCAATAGCGCCTGCTGTTCGGTTTCGGAAGCCTTCTCTCTGGTTTTTTAACTTTGTGGTGTCCGTAGTTGCCTTTTATCGGAAGCTTTGCTTTGGGAAAAATGCCTACCGCTGGAACATTTTCAAGTTGTACATTTCATTTAACTTGCATGTAATAAACAGTCACGGTGACGATTGCAAATATATATAAATATAAATATATATATATTCCTTATTGAAAAACCACTGCCTTACTGTACACTTAAACCAAGAAAATAAAAATAAAAACACTAAAGGTGCTCAAAAAAATCCAATGTACGCCTTGTACATGAACGGGCATTAGCCAAACAGAGTTACCTGCGCTGCCACTTTTCTCAACTTGTACGTTCTGCTTGCTGCTGTTTTAAAAAGTACTGTCTCATTTAAGAATTAAATATATATATATATAACAATAAAATATTGATACTTTACAATTTCTGTTGTGCTTTTTTTTCTGCTTTCCGCCGGCCGTTGGAACTATTTTTGGTGCATAAGATGTTCTACAAACACTCATCCACTGATTTGCTTGTGAATTATTTCTCTCCTTAGAGGAGTACACGTAATTCCATGTGCTTCTGTTACAGACCTCACAGCGGAAGATCTCTGTGGGAGCAGCAGGACCTAGGAGCGCCCATGTAGGGGCTGCTGGGACAGGGAGGTTCTCTGGCTCTCCATCCCCCCTGCACTGCTGGTGGCCCCTCACCTCTGGCCAAAATTTGGCTGCTGAAGAGAGGAAGGGGGATGTTCCTACAGCGCAGGTTCAATTCTCTGCCTTTACAACGGTAAAACTAGCGTTACGATTCCTGCTGGAACTGAAATAGGCTGAAAATGAGCAAAATTACATGCGCCCATCTCACAAAACCAATCTGAACGATGGACCGATGTGGCCACTGAACCTATCTTATTTTGGGGCTGCAGTTTCAGGTGCTGGTCACGTTACCTGCAGTCGTGCTTCCTGCACCGTGCTCATGGCACTCGAGGCAGCAATATTTCTTTTGACCGTTCTATGAATGCACAAAGCACTGGTTCCTCCTCTGGAGGCAGGAAGATGTGTAGATTCTCACCTAGTTTTAGAAGCAGAGAAGCAGAGCTGCCTCTGTGCTGCAATTTTGCTTTGCCTAGGCTTGGTTTCTCACATTTTGGCTTGCTTTTCCCCTCTGCAGTGGAAGAGGCCACAAAGCTGTGTTTTACCTTGTTATTTGATAAGCAAACAAACCCCTTCTCTTGCAGAGTATAGTTCAGTGAAGGTTAGCAGAGCAAACGCTTCTCTTAAAACTTTTGGGACCCTTTTTTGGTGGAAATCCAGGACGACTGCAGCAGGTAGGATCCACACACCTCACCAAGAGTTCTCAGTGAGGACCTTTCCCTAATGCCTCAAAAGCAAACAGTGCTGGGAAGAATCGATTCAGTGCACCTGGAAAACCTGCATGCTCCCGGTACGCCTCCATCACCTCTCCACCCTGCTGCCTATGCAACAGCTGGGACATCGCTCTCCTTTTCCTCTTCACAGGGTTTCTTACCAGGGAGAAAGACAAGAAAAAAAAACCTAGGCACCTTTCCAGTGCCCTCGGCCGTACAACCCTGCCATTACCCAGCCTGTAAAATCCTCGTTACAGCTGCTTGATGAAGCTCTCTCCCTCGTCACCCCTCTCTCTTCGGAGACCTTTGTTGGAAGCAGAGATTATTACATTTTTCATGCCAATTTCATTACCCCAAAAAAAAAATCTGAAAGGAAAACTAATTGTGCTTTGTGATACTTAGGGAAATTAAGTCTTCAAGGAAATGTAATCTTCGGCTCTTTATTTGACTGCAAATGTGTTAATTTATTTAATTGTATCATTGATCAACACAGTACATATAATTATTACCACTGTATAATGGATTGGAAAAAATTTACCGTCACTGCCTGCGTAATCAGATAAGCTCTTGTTACTAATTTCTAAACAGTAGAGATGGAAAAAAATGACCTTCCAGGCTTAATTTCATGCCCTACTTCCTGAAAAATTAAATGGAAAGCGAGCGCACACAAAAACCAGCACAGATGTAGACTGCAAGGCTGGTAACATCTGCCTTATTTGCTGCCCTCCCTGCCATTCATATAACTGAACTCATTTCCCCGTCCTTTGATATTACATTTCAAACAAAATCTTGAGCAGGCCTCATCAAAACAATCCTCCGGGCATTCGATTTCCATTCCCTGTCTTGCAGGTACAAATGATTATTTCATTTTGCATGTAGAGGGACACCGAAAGCCCTGAACAGGTACTAGAAGAAAAAGTATGAAATGGAATATTTAATGAAAGGCAGCAGCTGAGCTCTCCGAGAAATCAAAAGCTGCTGATCTTGAGGATTCATTGAAGGAATTTTTATTAATCTGATTACCCTAAAGAATTGCTTTATATATATATATATATTTCAAACAGCATCAAGTCCTCACCCAAACAGACACCGCAGCGCACGCAAGGCGCTCTGCGCTATTGACAGACGGAACGCAGTATTTGCACACGGCTTTAAACGAGGCTGACAGAACGCGGCTCCATTCTTGGCACATCAGTGTTTTATTAGCAGCATTTATTTATTAGGAGCATAAATCCGGCGTGGTAACAAGCAGCTCCGGTTCCTGGTACAGCCAGGGGCTTTCTAAATGCCCACCAAGCTGTGTTCTTGTGGCACCCCTCTACAGAGCTGCGGCTGTTCACACAGCAGTCAGGCCTCGGGGAAATTTCACTCATTGAACCATTCCTGAGGCAAGCTGGTTTTGCCTGAAAAACTTAAGATTTGTGTTAATTGGTAGGTGAAGCCTTGCAGCCACGTGGTACGGGACAAGTAATGGACCCCGTGTGATGGTGGCACACCAGGTAGATCGGTTCCCTTGCACTTCACGTATGCACAGCGCAGCTGTATCCGACAGGGGAAGAAGCAGCGGGCTGAGTGAGTCAAAAAGCTGGCCACGAGGCAGCAGGGATGTAAATGCAGCTCAAAGAAGTGACAGTGAGTGCTGCAGCCGCCTGGCTCAACGCTGCCCACCTGCCTGCCTCTGCCCTGCACTCGCTTTTTGCTGTCCCCGACCTCAGAGATGGCTTACTGCCCCCGCCAGACTTCTTTCTGCAAAAAGAGGCTTCAGTTTTAAGGAACACCACGTTACAGAAGAGCTGCGGAATAAGGGGAAGGCTTTGCAGTGAACGTGCTAGCCGAAGCTCTCACACGCAGCGCCCCAAAGGCCTGTGTGCGAGGAGAAAGGTGACAGCTGCCTGTAGGGTTGGGCTGGATCCTCCCGAAATGGCAGCAGAGCCTTTCTGCAGCACCAGCACCCTGTGTGTGTGCTCCCAGCTGAGGAACGACAGGCACAGCACACAGCAAAGACAGGGGACAGCTCCTGCTCCTGCTTGGCTCCCAGCACCAGGCATCCTCCCCCTCACCCACCTGCTGAACGCACAAGAACATTTATGCACACACCAGTTACAGCGAGGGGTGCTCGACGAAGCATTACCTGTATCACACATGCCTGTAATGACCGATTCCTTTTTAGAAAGGTTACAAGCACTGAATAAAGCAAGTCTTGATTAAAAAACGAAGCAAAATTATGTACATGTTTATTTTTTTACTAAACGGACAGAACTGCATGTTTTAAGAGTGAGATTTCAATAAACAAAGAAACCACTCCGTTATGACAATGTAATAGACAATTTTTAACCTAAATTATAAACCCTCAGGCAAAATGCGTTTACATCTGCCCACATTCTGCACTGGCTACAAGTTGCACGGTCAGCGAGGTGAACATCAAATCCAAGCGCATAAATCCCCCCGGGGGGGCAGGGCGACTACCTGCGATCACACAACTTGCAGCTGGTTAAGGACAGAGGCAGAGCTCGATCCTGTCCCCTTATCCAATAGATGGGTTACGCAAACCAACAAACTGATTTTTATCCACGAGCCCTGAGTGCTGATACTTTTAGACACAAAGAGCCCCAGAATTTAAATCGGGTTTCCTTTTTCCTCCCCCAGGTATTACACATATCAAAGTGCCAACGTACGAACAGGAAACAATCGCATCACAGGTGTCTCAAATCACCGCCAGCAGCTGTGGCTTCGCTTTGCTCCGGTGTTCCCTAGTAACAATAAAAGCACCGAGTTTATTCCTGCTGCTCCTACCAACTTCAGTTTTAACCTGGTACACTTCAAAATCTCTCTCAGCCATGCAGCGATGCGCCGCTAGAGCAAGATTACCTCACAGCAGCTCACCTGGTCTGTCCTTGCTGGGAGCAAGGCGTTTTGACAGAAGTCACCCGAGCAGCTGGATTATTTTCAAAGGCCACTCATTTTTTTAGTTCGTAGAAAAAACTTCATTATTAATGGGGAGTTCGGCTTTGTTTGTTCCTAGTAACAAACGTTCTGAGGAGAAAGGTGCAGTGAATTGTGTAAAACATACGGATGTGAACAAAAATCAAATCATACTTTTTTTTTAATTAAAAAACAAAACTACAAGACTCCCTGTGGCAGGGCTGCTCGTTTACGTGCATGATTCCGTTTGTAGAAGTGGCAAGTGAAATTCACCACGCAGACAGCGCTTACAGCTCAGCCTCACAACACGACGAAGCTGTGTCCATTTAGGGGTTCAGTCTTAAAGCTGATCTTCTGATGTTGTACATTTAATCCTAATGCGAAGATCTATGGATTGAAATTACAGCCTACTGAATTTTAACAATATATACGTCAGGGAGAATCCTTACGTAGTTCAAGAACACAACGGCAGGTCTTGAAAACAGCTTTCCAAAAAGAAAGCAGTTTATTTTGGCGGGTCTGTGTTAATTCCGTATTTTTCCTTGAGAAGCTTAAGCTGTTCCTCTTTCTTCTTTGTGTCCATCTTCTGGAATGCCTGTGGTTCGGAAAATAAAAGGTGTAAGAAGAAATATTTAACCTTATGACGTGTTAATTCCCAGAAATGGCCACCAGTTATCACCACGGGCGACATCGGTCTCAGGAAACTTAAAGACCATGAAGCACTCACCCTGTTAGCGTTGTAGTACAAAACGACGAGGTATCTGTTGCACACGTTGAACCCTGACAGATGATCACAAGCGTTTTTAGCATCGAAGATATCTTCGTAGACTACGTAGGCGGTTCCTCTCGTTTCGGGAGTGTTCCCACTGCAGAGCGAGATCAGGGTGAACGTTAAACTAACTGAACAGGAAATTGTTCTGGTCATGTTCAGCAGTGACTGAGATTGGATTAGCTCACACAACTTCAGCACAGAACGATTATTGGTTTTGCTAGGCACTGGAATAGATCCCTGCTTCCTACACCAATCTTTACTTGGAGTTCAGGGTCAGAAGCGATAGGAAAATGTAACAGAGGCGTGGTGCTGTTGCTGTGAGGGGTCATCACGTTTCGGCCAAGTTTCTGGAACAGCAGTTAGCTCGTTTTATTGAATGTTACAGGACTGGGCTGTTGGCTAGTGGCTGCCCAGACCTGATGCCGCCCCGGGATGGGATGCTGTCTTTAGCAGACCACAGAAGCCGCGCTGCTCCAGGACCACTTCAGACACTCAGCCACCACCTATCAGGCCATCGATCCAATTTCCTTTGCCTGAGGGACAGGAGACACGTCTGGGTCCATAACGCTAACGAGCTCAGAGAGATGACAGAGCTCGCGGGTCCCAAAGGTCCCAGCTGGAACACAGCTACAGCGACCTTCATCAGCAGAACCCTTCCTAAGGCACTGACCTGCCACAGAACTCCACAAAAAGTCATCACACACGTCCGCTCTGGGATGCATACGCAAATGAAGAGGTGAACAGGTTAAAAACTGCACAAAGGGGCTAAGTTATTACCAAGGGAGCTCCACAGCACTTCCTGTCTCAGGACAACATCAGGATTTCTGCAGAACACGACACAAAGCAGCAGTGCTGAACAGTCAGCAGGCTCACTGCTAGCAGCTCCTGTCAGAAACGCTTCAGCACGTCTCCTGACACACCTGAATTCTTCACGTGCCTCTGTCACACTACTCCGACCAACCCTTTTTCAGAAACCTTAGGTCTGCTTTCTGACTTAAGACCATTAGTGAACAGTTCCACCTATTTAGCCAAGGCTGTGGTCAGTCCCTGAAACTTCGTCTCCAATGCTCCCTCACCATCCCTCTCTGCCCCTGCTCCATGTAGGGTCCCACAGGCAGCAGCTCTTCAAGAACTGCTCCCACACGGCTCCGTCCCACGGGGTCCATCCCCCAGGAGCAAACTGCTCCAGCACGGGTACCCCACGGACAGCAGCTGCCCCCAGACCCCCTGCTCCTGCGTGGGCTCCTCTCCACGGGCTGCAGCTCCGGCCCGGGGCCTGCTCCTGCAGGGGCTCTCCATGGGCCGCAGCCTCCTCCAGGCCACCTCCACCTGCTCCACCAGGGGCTCCTCCACGGGCTGCAGTGTGGAGATCTGCTCCATGTGGGACCCCTGGGCTGCAGGGGGACAGCCTGCTCCACCAGGGGCCTCTCCACAGGCCGCAGGGGAACTTGTGCTGCATTCCTGGAGCACCTCCTGCCCTCCTGCTGCACTGACCTGGGGGCTGCAGGGCTGCTTCTCTCACAATTTCTCACCCCCTCTCCCAGCTGCTGTAGCACAGCAGTTTTTTTTTTTTCTTCCTTTCTTAAATCTGCTCTCACAGAGATGCAAGCAACATCGCTCACTGGCTCAGCTCTGGCCAGCAGCAGGTCCATTTTGGAGCCATCTTTAGCTGGCTCTGATCTGACATGGGGCAGCTGCTGCTGGGCTCTGCTCACAGAGGCCACCCCTGCAGCCCCCCGCTACCAAACCCCTGCCACATAAACCCAAAGCAGTTCCTTACACTGAACAACCATTTTTCTTCACCATGTAAATCCACAGCAGTTAGACAGTACTCAGGATAACAAGGAGCATCAGCGCTCAGGTCTTCAATATTCAAAGGAACTGAAGGGAAGAACCTCAGGTGTGCTGTAGCCAGGTGTAGCCTTGGTGCATTTAGAAAAACTTAGTTAGATCTCTCTGATCAAAGGACTACAGCTCGGGAACAAGCTGCATCTGACAGCGGTGTACTAGTTTTTGGCAGACGTGTCCAGCACCAATAGCAACATTTTCATTTTCCATTAGTTCAGTACCTAATACTCATTAAGAAGGAAAAGTGGTTGCTTCCAACCCTTGCTTCTCACGTTTTTACATTTAGTTATAATAAAAGCTTAGTGCATTTAAGGTTTATTTAAATAAAAGTCCTTATTTACCCCCTGTATCTATGTTCACAAAAGGTTTAAACCTTTCCAGCCTATCTACCAGCAATATTATTTCCTACAGAATTCACACAAAAAAGAAACATCACCACTTTCCCCTTTGGCATAGGGATGCTGATAAACTACGTTCAACTTTTTTACTGTAAAACCCAGTTGTTACCTACGGTAGTAGCACCACTGACTTATAACAGCTACCCCAAAACCCACAAAGCCCTTAAATCCTCCAAGAGAGCTGAACATACTCACACTCGGATTTGCCGAATAGGCCCGTATTTCCCAAAAATATCGTACATCTCCTCCGCGGTAATTTTGTACGGCAAGTTCCTGATATACAGGATCCGGTTGACTTCCGGCGGCAGCCGGATCTGGTGGGGAAACAAGACATGCGGTAACAGGCTCAGAACGTTCACTTCAAACCTTACATGTTACAATTTAAGTACTAAATCTCATGCCTACGACAGCGGAGAGACTCTGCCTCCCTTTTTCCCCCTCAGCGGCTGTGCTTTTGCCTAACGAGCGAGCAGCCCCGAGGGCCGCCCCCCTCTCCCAGGGCCACCCCTCGCCTCGCATCCCTCCCGAGGGCCTCGGGGCAGGGGGGAACACTCACGTTAGCTCGTTTGGCCGCTTGCATCGCCATGGCGCCGGGTGGATGGAGGGCCTGGGGCCTAGGAACGAAATGGCGACAGTCAGCGGTCCTCCAGCCCCGCCGTTTACCTCAGCGCGGTACCCGGATGCTATCCCGGCACGCACCGCGCAGGGCACCGCAAACTGCGTAACGCAACGGGCGTGCCGCAAACGACGTAAGGCGAGCGGCGCGCCGCGAAGGACGTAACGCAAGGGGCGTAACGTAAGCGATGCGATGCGAGAGGCGTACCGCAAGGAGCGTACCGCTACGCTATCGGCGCTAGGAGCCGCGCGTTGAGGAGCGCGGGACCCCGCCGCCTGAGGGGAGGGATGGCCGCCATCTTAGCGCAGCCCGCCTGGTGCAGCAGGACTGCGGCTTGTGGAGCTCAGGAGAGCAATAAAACGGACGAAGCTGGATTTTTTCACCCTTTGCGCACGGGTTCAAGGCATAACGCTGGAGTTGCAATGTGAATCTTTTATTAAATGTGTCCTGCAAGGCTTTGCTTTATGCCTTGTTCTTTTGAGTCCTTCCACAATAAAACATTTGAGTTCTTTCACAACATGAGTCTTTTTATTAAATGTGCCCTGTAAGGCCTTGCTTTATGCCTCGATTTTTTGAGTCATTCCACAATAAAACATTTGAGTCCTTCCACAATAAATCATCTCAGGCTGGGAAGCAGACATTGGAGAATCTCTGCTTTTACAGCATCCATAGTGTTCCTACCCATTGAGTAACTGCAGCAGTAATCATTTTTTAAGATGAAACTTTTTTTAAGTTGAAACGGGCATTTCAATGACAATTTTGCCAATATTCTTGTTTTCTTCCACTGCCCTGTGTGCCTCCGCAATCTCATGTAGAGGGTAAACGCTGTCGACAAATGGCTGGAGGTGGGGGGAGGCTCCTTGGGCAAAATATGGCAGCGCATTTTCTGTGAAGGCTTTCACCAGCTGTTCCTTATACTGAAGGAAAAATAAAAGTATTTTGAAGATTATTTCTAGTCATTTCATTCCCAGAACTATATCTAAACACAGCATGCAAAATGTCTGCAATTCTCAGATACTTCATAGCGAGACAGACATGTAAACATCTGAAAGGTATAAGCTTCTAGTGAAAAGAGAACTTACAGATAAACTATATTTTAATGGAATGAGCTGCTCTTTCAAAACAAGTTGTCTAAGCTCAGTGCAGAACCATTTAAAACTCAAACTGGTAAGGTCCTCGAAAACATTATGTATTGGATCATGGACAAAGTCTATCCTCAAGCTCTACATTGGTGTATTTTACTGTAATAAGTAAGAAATTTCCACATAAAGTGGAATCAAACTTGGTCTTGATTGAAAAGTGTATCTGTAGATGACCTCATAGAGGTTTTTCTTTGTCCCTCCCCCAGACTTGATCAAATCATCTGATTGCTTTTTGTTTCTTAGAACAAACCTTTAAATTATGGTACTCATGAAGAATGGTACTCATGAAGTATATTAAAAAGTCTTGGGTATCATACACCTCTGTGGCAGTAATTAAAAAAGCATCTCAGACAAGTAGAAAATTGAAAATGTAACTTAATTGTGCAACGTTTTCTAAAGTATGTAGAAATTGTTCAAGGTGGTGTTTTTTTAGTAATAATGCATTAGATTCTGTATTAGTGCCAATAACAACAGAAAGATCTCAAAACTACCACAGATTTTAAGATCAAACTACATACACTTTATAATTATTACTTGCCTCCTTGTCTCGTGATCTTAATAGACTTGTATGAATGCTCCCTCTTTTGGAAAGCAGCCTTGCAAGCAAATCTCCATTTACATCACCTCCACTCAGTAGTCCATAAATAATCCACCGTCCATCTGTACTCAAACAGTTGAGGTTCTTCTCCCAGTAAGAGCCACCAACACAATCTAAAATAATATCTACTCCAGAACCTCAAGTAGAAACAGAAAAAAAAAATCAGCAATTACAGTTGAGCTGCACTAAAGGTAGGGTAATTTCAGGTGAAACTAAAACGTTATTCTCTGTAGGTATAGAATCAGTCTTGCAATTCTTATTTAAATTCTTCTGCTGAAATTAGGAATTGGCACAATGACTTGTAGGGAATCCTAGCATGAGGCACAAAAAATGAATCACTATAGATAGCAGATACAAACCCTATCACAAATTGTCTCAAATGCCTAGAAAAGTTTTTATTACATAAATATATATATATATTTCTAGCTGTAAGAGAACAGTAAGAGTTTTTTGCTGTAATGAGACACAAATACAAGTGCTACACCTCCTTGTAGAGGCAACAATAATATCGGCACAATTTTTATGCCCCAAATAAACATAAAGGCAAAGGGAGCCCATGCAGAAAACAGAGCCCAATTAAACTAAGGAAAGTTACATTCCTGGGCTGAACAGGGTAACAGGATCCTTACTGTCTGTTCCTTCATTAAGGTGACATCTTTCCTCCTTGCTACATCAACCACTGATTAGAGAATTGCTATTCTAAACTGGGAGGTGATTTTTGCAAGTCCAGCTGAAATAAATCACTTCCAAGATAAAATGTAGTCTACAGTACTGAAAAGTGAATTTAGGATAGGAAGAGGAGAACATTGCATAGAATTGAAATAGAGCAGGATTTAGTAACTCAGTATGGAAATTGGCCAGGAAATTATTTTGGGGAAAAGGAAGGCGTAAGATTTTCTGCATTCTCTTGTCAAAATCTGTTTAAGGCCCCATCCATAATAAAGCAGATTCAATACCACTGGATTCCCATCCTGTTCAGCACCAAAGGGAACATGAAAATTTTGCAGTGAATCATGCCTCTCTGCGAAATTCGTCTCTTTGAAAAGATGATGGAAAGTCCCAGTTGAAAGTGAGTGATATGCATATGCTTTAGGAGGCACACACTCTTCCTCAACTCCGTCTTTCACTCTGAGGTTCTTACCTTGGGTGAACGCCAAGATCTTTTCACTAAAATCTTCATTTTTGTAGTTGAACCCTGCAGCTGCTCCAGCATTTGCTGTCGCTTTGAGTTTCTCCTGAGTTCCTGCTGTCACGATGGGAATAGCTTTTGCCAATTTTGCCAGCTGAATGGCTGCCATACCAACACCGCTAGCTCCGGCATGGATCAGCACTCTCTCCCCCTTCTGTATTTTACCTGAAGGAGGACATAAGGGAAATGATTACCCTGTGGGCTTTATCAGTGGAGTAAACATGATCAAGGTGGAAAATAGTGAATAGATGAAAGTACTGAAAGCTGAAAGAGATGCCTTTGTCAAGTGGGTACTGTTTATATCTTCATATACTTAATAAAATAAATCCAGAATGAACATAACTCTCAGGGTACAAACAGGACTCCATTTTACTGACTTCAGTGGAATGACTTTAGCTGGGTCCTGTCCAGTTGTGAGCACCCATGACAAAGCTGCCAGAGTAAGAGCTGCCAGCCTTTTTATACTGGGACCACCTACTGCTGCCAGTAGAATGTTAATATTTGCTGAGTTTATATCAGGCACTTAACAGTGGAGAAATGCCAGAAATGCTGGGTAACGTTAAGGACCAGTTCTATATCATCTTAGGATCTACACCTTGCCCTAATGCATGCATTTGTTTCCTACTGATTGCTACTGGAAGTGGGGCACCTAATAGTCCTGCAGACATCATCCTAATTTACTACAGACCCACAGACTACAGTAGATGTTGTCTACTGTAATTCCACAGGCAATTAGTGTGGAAAATTCACGATATGGTCATGCTTGCAGTGAAGACAAATCATTAGAAGTAGGATTTGTATTTGTATTTGTATTTGTATTTGTTTGCAGAACATTTAAATTATTTCAAAGTTTAGGCTTACTGGAGATCATGATTCAAGATGAGAAACATAGATGAAAAGAAAAAACTGGCCATCTTTTCATATCCTTCCTTGTAAATACGCAGTCAGCAGAGTATGCTGTGGTCAAGATTTCAGGATTTGGGTCTGGCCAGATAAGTAAAAGACCCACGTGAATAGGGTGACAGAGAAAAGGGTTTTTAAAGGCAAACAGCATTCAGATGGGGGCAACAAAGAGAGGATTTAACAACAGAAGTGAAGGTGAGCTGTTTTGATGAGACAGATTTGCAAATGCACCTCTCACCTACAAAATGCAGCAGCTGAAAGGCTGTTAACCAGGCCTCAGGAATGGCTGCAGCCTGAATAAAAGTCATATCGTTTGGAATTGGCATCAGGTAGCCTTCGGGTACCGTAACGTATTCTGCCTGGCCACCTCCGGAGAGCAGAGCCATCACTGCGTCGCCAGTCTTCCACTGGCCCTTGCAGCCAGGCCCAAGCCCAGCCACACTTCCAGCTGCTTCTAAGCCTAAAATGTCACTTGCTCCTTTGGGGGGAGGATACTTCCCTCTCCTCTAAAACAAAACAAAAGGGAGGGTAGGGAAGGAAAAACCGCACGTCAATGAGTGTAATGACCTGCAAGATTTTATTTGCACACCTCCTACATAATTGCCTTTTTATTTCATCCTGATTTTGGACTCTAAATGTTTCAGCAATTTAAGGATCTATCCTTTGGCAATGCTTCTTGTTTTTCTAGTAAGTATATTTTATTCTTAAACAAACAAACAAAAAATAGAAACAAAAAACATTTACTGACTGAGTCAAAAGACATCTCTTCTTCTAGCCCAATGAACATTTCCTTTGAAGTCTCAGATACAAATGCTCACCAGGCCCGATCTCTTGTAACTCTTCTGATTTGTAAAGATTTCAAATAGGGACTTGAAAAGTTGGTGTAGTTTTCAGACACATAAAGCTGCTTAACTTACACATACCTGGAGTAAATCAGCCCTATTCAGAGCGCTAGCGGAGACCTTCACAAGAACTTCTCCTTCTCCTGGACATGGCTTCATCACTTCTTTCACATAGAGATTTTCTGGCCCCCCTGGGCAATCAAAATGGGCTGCCAACATTTTCTCTAAAATTCTCCTCAGACAGTTTCTGGCCTCCTCGGTTTTGCCACCAGCAGCTGCTGAGATGTCAATCTCTTTTCCACCCGACAAAATCAAATCTGGAACAATCTCCTCTGGGTGAAAGCATAAAAGAAGAAGAGAATCACAATGGGAAAATCTCTTCCTATACTTTGCAGTACATGAACGCCATAGAGGCCTGCTGCCCAAAGATGTGTGCGTGCAAACCAGGCCCTCTTCGAGGAAGTGGAATGTGCGACTGACCTGTAAAATCACTTGCACGATGACCTTAGTGCTTACTTAATCATTTGTGGTAAGGCTGGAGGTGTGGAAGGATAAACTCGAAACCCCAGGAACGTAAATCCCCACAGGGTGGTGCTCTCTGGCTGTTGTATGGTGAATAAACAACTGCTAGCAGCTATCGGCATCAAATACAACTTTAAGGATTTTTATTCTTCGACTGGCTGGCTATTTGTTGTTTTCACCTAAACTGCTCAATCCAGTCCCACATAATTTGTGTGTATTAGCAGAGAAACTTAGTGGGAAATCCATCCGATACCGCCCTGTCACAGGTCTTCCTCCCTCTTAATCTGTTCAAATACAGTCAGTTAAAAATCCCACGCTACAGACATTTTTGTCCCTCTTCCACTAAACTGCATTTGTCTGAATGCTTTGCTGCTAGAAGCAGACCTACCAAAAGACAAAAAAAATAAAATAAAAAATAAGTGTAGTGAAGATATGAACACCTACATTGTTTTCAAATGCACAGAGAAATGCACAAGTTGAGAACCGAGTTTCCAAGCACGACACCTTCAAGCTGTCAGATTTGCCAGCGGAGGTCTGAAACAAGTTTTCAGGAGATCTGTGGTTCCTGACCACGGCTTGTGACCCACCTTTTTCCTGTAAAGGGAAGAGCTCCTCTGCACTGGCAACAGCCCTGGCTGTCCTTGGGAGCAGAGTCTGGTTTCCTCCTCTCCAGGCTCTGCAATCTGCTGTTCCCCAGCAAGTCACGGGGTGGAATCAGAAGAGGTTGTGTTTTCCTTGCAGGGAAAGACGTGAGCAGAGTCAGAAATACTGAAATATTTCACCAATATTTCTCCCCACGGGCCTGGTTCATTCCACAGGTCGGGGCAGAAATCAGCTTTTCCCTTTGGCATCGAGGCGGAGATCGCCCACACCCCCCAGCACGCAGGGAGGTTCGGTCTGGTGCTTTTACCCTTACTGCTGGCAGAGCACGGATCTGCAGGGTGCATGTTTGTGGCTTCCTGGGCAAAGCATTGAACCTCTGCTTGGATTTCTGGACTCTGGATAGCTTGGGCTGGATTTACCTAGGTTGCATTAAGGGCACGTTGGGCTGTGACAGCCCTCATGCTCCATCTGAGGAGGCTTTTAGTATGCTCTCGTCCTTTTGAGACTTCATTCTAAGTTTGCTGGCTCCTGTCCGTCAGCCCGTGGCATTTCTACCTGCTGTTTCGGCTGCCTGATCTCACCTCTTGGCTGAGCTTTGCCGTTTCCTATCGGGTTATGCCTTTCTCCATATCCTAGCTGCCAGCTCTCAAGTGCTTGGGAGTTGTCAGGGAATAACACTGGCATTTCAAAGCATTTAAAAATGGTACCATTTTTCATCTGGCTGTCCATGTGTGGGATTCTTCTGGGGATTTCTTTTCCTATTGATTTGGATATTTTGGGATTCGGACACTTAAACTTTTATTTGAAACTAAATTAATTTAGAAACAAATTTAGCGAAAAATATTTTGTTCTCACACGACTCCAAGAGCTAGTAGCTTAATTTGTTTCTGCAAATGAGAAGATCACGGGGCCTGGTATCCTGAACCTGGTCTTCTCCTGGTGAAATAGCTCAGTTGTTGTCTCAACAGTAAGGGGTTCACCCAAATGTGAATTATTTGATGTCTTACAGCATGCACAGTCTGATTATAGCCTGATAGGAACATCGCCCCTCCTCCCCAGTCCTCACAGAACTTTGCAGTCCTCTGCAGATTAAAATAACTTTCTATAAGTCAGTGACAGAGACAAATGATGTGAAAAATGTATTTTATTTGTAATATTCAAGGGCGTGCAGGGCAAACTGAAAATCTGTTAATGTAACAATTTCCTTAGTCCCTTGGGTCTGTGATGCTACACATAGCTGAGAGAAATGCTCTGAGGGAAGTTGCTTTGCTCAGGGAGGTGAATAATTTTCTTATCTAGAAACAGGCTAAAAGACAACATTCAAAAGATTAAGGAAAGCATCCTGAGCCAAATCTTGAGGACATCACTCTCAATTGTATTTAAAAACTTGGATGATACACGCATAAGGTAGTCCTCTTGGGAGCAATGAACCAAGGGTTCTTGGAAAAAAAAACGGGGAAACAGCCTTCGCTCTGCAGTTGGAGTGTGGTAAAACAGCAGGTGCTTGCTGGAGTTGGATAACACATCAAACGTCTATACTCATTTTCCTGGTCCTTCTGAGCTTCATGAGGTTCAAGGTTTCTGCTGATTCAGCTACCCTTGTCTCTAAAGTAGTCCGCTAAAAGAACACAAGGAAATTAAAAATAAAATCAATAAAATATGATTAAAGTCATACACAGATTTGCTGTAATGGAGATACTTTTTTTCAAGATCAGCCTGTAATCAGAAAAACAGACTTCAGCATTTATAGCTGCACATTAAAAATACTGGTAAATATGTTCATGAGGTATTTACCTCTTCTACAGAACAAACACTGACCACTTTAAACCTAAATCATTTGCAGAAATCTCTCTTAAGATGCAAAGAAAAGCTAATGCCTTTTTGTTTTCTCTTTGCAGAGGAATCACCCAGCACAGCAAGAACTCCAAAAAATATGCATTGCCAGAACCACTGGAAATCTGGCACTGGAAACATGTTGACTAGACTTTAGATTTTACTCAGGAAAACTGCTCTTGATCATAGCTTACAAATTATATTAAAAAAAAATATGAAAAAGATTTGATGAAGAAATTATTGCTGACAGTCTTATAGCTCATTCCAGACTAAAAAAAGCTTAGTCAGAACACAAATTATTTCCACTTACTTGTAGAAACCTAAGTGAGGAACAAATGCTAGGAGAAAAATGGGTCTAGAATTTCATTCCCGTTCAGTGAAATGAGAGGGGCATATCCAAAGGCTAAGACGGAGCTTGTTGGTCTAAAAAATAGTCCTTAGAAAGACCTCTGTCTCCACACTGAAAACCAGGGCTATTGAGGCTGAGGCTATATCAGCAGGGCTATCTGCTCTCGTGCGTTCTATCCATCTGGATGATGTGACGGAATGATTGTATGCTGGATATAGACAGCCATATACTACAGCGATAAGATGTGTAACTGTTATTTATCTCCCTGGTTTAATCCTTGCCAGCACCTCCACCCAAAGAGAAAACTACATTTGAGATGCTGTCGGGATTCTGCAGCTTGTCTGCGAAGTTTTGCAATATTCTCGAATGGGGAACACAGAGGTGGTAACACTGAGTCTTTAACGCACTGAACCCAAGAGAGAGAAACTTGAGAGGGCACACAAAGGAAACTTTAGCAGAAGAAGGAAGGAAATGGGCACTTTTGTTAAAGAGGTACTTTGTAACTCTGACACAAAGCACGAGAGAGGAAACCAAACGTCGTGATGTCTCAAGATTCACATGTAGGAAAGGTGATTAGGCAGAGAAAGAAAGTTTGAAACCCTTAGAGAGCAAACCCGTCTTTGAAGAAGTGGACTGGGAATCAGAGTATCAAAGATAATGTTCAGTGGATGCATGCAGAAGACACTGGGTCAGGATTAGTTGTATGAGGTCAATGAGATGTGATTGTCAGGTCTCACTGTGTTCAAGTGTAACTAACAGGAAACTTGTGCCACAAAGGCCAAGGCAAGAGAGCATTCTGCAACCTGTTCACACCCTTGGAGGCTTTGGAACACGTGGGATGTGATGACTGGAGAGGGTTTAGCCATGCAGGAGTAAGCCAAGTCTGTATTCAGTTTCCAAGGTTTTGGTAATCAGTCAGATTAATTTTTGAAGCTGTTTACAAGAGCAGAGCCGGTCAATGAAACGCTGCCATGCAGGCACATAGATGCGTTCATTTCTCTTACCGAGTTTCTCCACAGCTTCCACGCACACGCTGGGATACATGCCCGCTTTGTAAGTAGCCATCAGGATGAAAGCATTTGTCTTCACAGCTATCAGGCCTCCATCTGGCTGGATAATAACAGAAAAATGGCACAAGGTTCTGAAAAAATACATATGCGTACATATTGCCTTACAATTGAGCTAATTACAGACCTTCTCTTTGCTCAAATACTCTCTCGAAGCCTAAGAGATGGACAACACACATGTCCATGAGTGTTTTGAAGACTGCTGGCTATTAAAGCAAGTCACTCAAATGCTTTGTTGTGTTGCCTGTTCTCACTTCCAATGATTGATGTATTTCTGCACAGCATTTTGAAGAAGTTTTACCGTAGTGCTCAGCCATTTGCAAAAACAGTAATGAATGCAACTAAAATGGGCATTTACGGAAGTTTTTATGAACCCCACCTCCCAAACTCCACCTCCCTGATCTGTAATAATGACTGGAAAAAGGCGCTGAGAAGTGCTGCAGCAGCTCAGCCTTTTCTGCAGGTTGCTCAGCTCATTTCAAGGATGGCTTTCCTGGGGAGGAGAAGAATTAAGAAGACCCCAGGAACACTCACTGGATGTATCTACCTCAGGTTGTGCGATTTAGCAGTAATAAAAGCACGTGGTTGTGCCAGGAAAAGCATGGGTAAAACCTTCTTCTTTGATGAAGAATAAATAATAATTTGATTAGCTTGAAGTGAATGGTGTTAGACATTTAATTCCACGCCGGGAAGGTGATAGTAAGAGAAAGAAGGAAAGAAGCATGTGACAGCTTTCAGCTTGTGTTAAGGTATTCTTGTAACCAGGCAGTCAAAGGAAAATGACATTTCCAAAATCTTCAGGACAGCCATAGCTCTTGTCAACGTACGTTTTTAAGATAGATGGAATACTCATCTGCTCGGACACATTTATAGTGCTTCTGCTTGAAGTAGAGTCCTTCCCTTCTGACTTGCATTAAGTTATTGTAGAAAGTGTAGATCAGGTTTATGGCGTTCTCTGGTGGCACCTACGTTCATAAAACACAGTGTTAGGGACCGAAAGGGTACGTCTTTGCTATGATGAACGGCTCTCCGCCCTCTCACTTTCTTTGATAGTTCACTTAAGGTATTTTTGAGTGGAAAAAAAAATATCAAAACTGAGCCTGTTTGTATAGAGTCCAGTATATTTCCAACATCTCATTTGAAACCATCTGCTTAATCTGAGTGCTATCTGTGCACTCCCACTACTCACCGACACTTCCCTAGAGAATTAATACACCCAGTGGTGACTGGAGCCCTCTGTTAAAAGGCAGTGCCGGGCAGGACTCAGCCTCATCACCTAACACAATACAAGCAGATGTGCTGTTGTTCTGCTCTGTTTATCAGCTGGTAGACAGTGAAAACAGATAAAACACATCTATACCAGAAAACTAGAAGTGTCAAGGAGCACTTTTACATACTGTTATAACAGTCCAAGTAGAGATTTGGCCTGGGCAAGCAAGCACTTTTACAAACAATTCCCAGGCACAGTCTGGAAAATGAGAATGGGTCAGGACTGCTCCCCAGAAGCTACTTGGTAGAGCCTCTCTGTTTCAAGGTCATGGCGTGGACATGGCTGTGCCACAGCAGCATGTCTCAGTGCCAGCAAATGGACCTAAGAACTTTACAAGCACTGAGGGGATCACTGGGTGCCAATGCTTAAAAACAACCCCTTGAAAATGCCAGTTAAATGGCATCTTTCTTCCAAAGATCAAAGATGTGAAATTAGGAATCAACTTCAGAAGATGGCTCTCAGAGCAGCAGCTAGGCTGTACCCATTTAACTCAAGCTCTTAGTCTGAAAGAAGCCGCCGGTCCCTTTAGTATAGCGCAGAACTCCCTGACATGATCACTACTTTGTTCTCTAGATTCCCGGAGTTTCTACCGCTGCTGTCACTTCCCAGGACACTCTTTCATCTCTTACATAAAAGCCAAGGGTTGATGCACAGACTCTTCTTTCATTTATGTTGATAATAGCTGCATTTTCCACGTGCTTTGTTCTGATAAGACCGTCATTCAACAAAGCCTGAAGTTGGTTCATTTTCCATCTGTTCTGTGAAAAGAAAGAGATGTATAAATGTTCATTCTCCTCCCCTCTTATGTTGGAAACCAGATCTTTCTCCATGGAGACTTTAGGAATTTAAGCAGAAGTAATGCTAAGCCTCAGATAAGAAAAAATAACAACATTAAAAAATCCTAAAAAGCAGAGAACAGCAGAACACTGAGAAAAGAAATAAAACTTTTCAGCCCTAGCATGGCTGTTGTTAGACCTGTGCAGCTCCACAAGGCTGCTTTTTGGAAGTAAACCCTAAATTTATCTCATGTTAGTATATCTCTGTCTGTCTGCATAAGCAGCAACAATCTTAGAATCATAGAACTATAAAATGGTTTGGGTTGGAAGAGACCTTAAAGATCATCTAATTCCAACCCCCTGCCACGGGCAGGGACACCTCCCACAAGACCGGGTTGCTCAAAGCCCCATCCAGCCTGGCCGTGAACATCTCCAGGGATGGGGTACCTACAGCTTCTCTGGGCAGCCTGGGCCAGTGCCTCACCACCCTCATGGTAGAGAATTTCCTCCTTATATCTAATCTAAACCTACCCTTTTTCAGTTTTAAGCTATTCCCCCTTGTCCTTTCACTACACTCCCTGACAGAGTACCTCCCCAGTTTTGCTGTAGGCCCCCTTTAGGTACTGGAAGGCTGAAATAAGGTCTCCCTGGACCCTTCTCTTCTCCAGGCTGCACAAGATGCTTCAGAAAATTCTAAAATTCAGTTCCTGCCATTGTGCTCAAAACATAATTAATCAGTAGAAAACTAGTATTTGATAGCACTAGAGGACAGACATGGCATAGATCAGATCTCAGTTCCAGCTTTTCCCTTTAGTTTCATGAGGTCAGAATCACAGAATGGGAAGATGCCTTGTGAAGAACCCCAAGGAGGACACCCCACAAGCATTGGGGCAGCCTGTGGCAGGGCTCCAGCACCTGCCCAGCACAGAAGTGTTGCCTGGTGGTCAAGGGAGCCTCCTGTGCTCCAGTTGGTGCCCATTGCCTCCTGTCCTGGCACTGGGCACCACAGAAATTAGCCCGGCTCCATGTTCCTTGCACCTCCTGTACACATTGACGAGATGCCCCTGAACAGCCCCAGCTCTCTCAGCCTCTCGTGATAATGTATGAAATCTCTGAATTTAGTAAACATTGACTGTGTTTAAACTTGACAGCTTCATTGCTACTTAATCTAGATTTATTTACTTTTTACTGTGAGGGTGGTGGAAATCACGTATCACAATTAAGGAAAGCTGTCGGGCTTATCAGTTAGCGTAGCCAACGGCCTGCCACAGGGACATCGGGCCAGCAATTATTAATAATTTCTGAGCACTGAGGACGCATTTGACTTTAAAGCCGACAATACACGAGGGGAATGCGGCTCGGGGGGCTGGGGACCCCACCGAAAGCCCCCCCTTAGCCCTTGGCTGACAGGAGGCAGCGGCCCCCGCCCGCCGACCCCGCTGAGGTGTTGCCATGGCAACCGCGCTCCCCGACCGTCGCCTACCCGGCTCCTGATTGGCTCCGCCGGCGGGGCTCTCCCTTTCTGATTGGTTGAGAGCGGCCACCCCGTGTCGGTGGGGCCCGGCTTGGCGCTGCCGCGGGCTGTGAGGGCGGTGGGCGCGGAGGGATCCGGTTGCTCCTCGGCTCCGCCTCGGCTCGCTCCTGACGGGAATGCCGCTGGTGGGTGCCTGCCCTGCGGCCGGGCGAGCCGAGCCGCTGCTCGTGCGAGGGGTCCCACCTCTTCCGAGAGGCGGGAGGTAGTGGGGAGGGACTATTTTCTCAGGCGGAAGGACCCGGAAGGGCGTGTATGCGTGATGCGGCTGTGAGGTGCGAAGGGCGCCGCCATTTTCCTCCGGGGCGGGCGTCGTAGTTTTACCCAGAGGCGTGAGTAGGGTTGCCGCCCTTGCCTCCTATGTTGGCTGCCCAGAGCATCCCCGGGCTTGGTGAGGGGATTCCAGCCTTGGGGATCGCTTCACCATTGCCAGTGAGTGGTCCCCCACTCTGGGATGTCCCAGTGAGGGGGGCTCGGGGCGCTACTGTCCTGCTGTGCCCTGGCTTCGTCTCAGGCCTTGGGCCTTGCCTCAGGGCCCTGGAGGCTGTGGGGCAAGGGTGTGCTGGGACCCAGTTCTGCCCTTGTGGCCCTGAGGGGATCCTGGTGTTTGCAGTCACTGAAGTCCCCAGCCAGTGGAGGGACCAGGTGGTGGAGGTGCTCTTGGGCCCTCCAGATGCCTGCACAGTATCTGTTTTAATGCTTTTCCTTCTGTCACAAACCAGAAGTCCGGGTTGTCTGCCTGAAACTGGCAAGGTTTCAAATCATATCTAAATGCCAGATTCACTAAATTTCATTCACAATCTACCAGGTCCTGTTTGTAGGCTCGTGTCCTGTTTGCCCAGAGGCTGGTGTTCCCTTCCTGCTCCCCATCTCCAGGCACCTGAAGGAATAAGGAGAGATGGAGCAGATGGAGCCACCAGAAGTGCCCAGCTGTGCTCGCAAGGGGTTACACTCCTGTGTGACGGGGAGATGGGGACAAGGATAGATGTAAAAGATCTCTTAAGAAATAGCAGCCGAACATTTTGTCGATGTTGGATGTGTAACGAGCTGGTTTTGCTCCAAGTACTAAGTACTGTTTTGTTTGTTTTTTTTTCCCTGTTACTTGCATATAGATTTGGGAAGTGGGACAGCTCTTTCCCTGGGAGACAAGCATTCCCTTTCTTTTTGTACTTCACAGCTCAACAGCATGACTTGGTCTTAAAAAAAAAAAAAAAAAAAAGAAAAGAAAAGAAAAAAGAAAAAGAAGAGTACTAGCATGCTCGTTACATCACTTTAAAATTAACTAAAAATTCCCATGGTAAAAATAGTTTTTAAGATTGCTGGAGGCCTTATGAAAAACAGAAGATTTTGAAGGAAAGCCTTTCGAAAAATTTCTTTATGCATTAAATATAGCAGAGTCCTCACACCAGGATGTTCTGATACACGAGTTTCTTTAATTTAAATAGCATTTCTGTTATGAGGAAAAAAAAAAACGCATGAGCATGGTGGATTTTTACTTAGCAATTTTAGTATTTCTTCTGTGTGCAGGGATTTTGTCTGTACACACAAGCAACAAAAGTAATCTTGCTTTGCTTTTTATTCCTGTTAGACAAGGTAATTACACATTAGGTAATAAGTTGAAGTATAAGTAGTATTATTCAATACGTTAAGTATGGTTGGACTTGATCTTGAAGGTCATTTCCAACCTAGAAGATTTTGTGGTTCTATGACTGTGAGCCTGCAGGGCAGCTTCTCATAAAGGCTTTTGTCAGAACAGGGTTTTTTGAGAGGACCGAGGCATGTGTGTAAGGATACTCCCCTTTTCTCACAGAAGCGATTAATCTATCTTCCAAAAGTTTCTGCAGGAACTTGTGTTTAGGCAGAGCCTATGTGTGGATTTGAGCAGATGGGAGAACATTCTGCGCTGCTCAACACAACTCACGAAGCAAGAGAGACCTTTAAAAAAGGGGTTTTAATCCTGCTGACAGCAAACTGTGCTGCAGGTATATCCAGCAATCGCTTCACTTAGTCAGAGATATTCTCAGGTCTGATCGTAATAGAACAAGCTTTTATTTTGGGCCACTCTTTGCCTAAATAATTCTGCAAATGCGTCGTTTCCTGGAAGCACTGTCTCTCCCGTGAATCTGAAATAAGTAGCATTTTAAATAGAAATTCCCGTAAAGGCCACTTTATCTCCGCGTTTCTATTGTCTCCCCGTTATAAATCAATCCAAATGTACTGGTACACGTATAACAGAGGAGATGGAATTTCCTGGCTTGGTCTCAATTAGTACTTTATTGTAAGCTTCATCTGTTAGAACTTTAAAAACCACGACAATACAGCTATCCCTTTGGTGGGATGTCGCGGTTATTGAAAATCACTTTTACATAATTGAGAAAAGCACAAAGGAAAGAAGTAAAAGGAGGTGGAATCTGATGAGTGAAATGTTTTCAAAGCTGGCAAGCAATCTGGAGTAATTTGTGAATCACTTTGTTCCTTGAAACAAAATTTACTGCCCATTTATCATGGAGATGAGAAGAGACAGTTACTCTAAGAGAGAGTATCTGCCAATAAACTTGATACTTTGTCTCCCTCCATTTAAGTTACTGTGATACAAAAACACTCTTGGAATGGGCTGGCAGCCAGTAGAATTTCGTTTGAGCTTTGTAACCTTGTTTGTCTGGAATTCTAAACCAGCTTCTTGGTGTTTATGTGGTAGTTTTTTTACATTTCTGAATGTTTTCATGCTTCTCGCAGACTCATCCCGCAACGTGTGCTGTGAGTCGCCCAGAGACTCCCTGGCAGCGAAGACCGCAGTGCCCCAGACCCGTAACAGAACGTGAGCAGCAGAAGCTGTGGCAGGTGAGTGACTCAGCGTTCCTTCAGCTGTAAATTTGTGAAGAACCAAAGTTCGGGCCACATGTAACGAGGATCTGTAGTTGAGAACGCAGGACATTTGGGTGTAATTGAGTTCCTGTCTTGGAAAAAGCACCCGATACCCACTGAAGTTCTAGCCTGCCACCTCTCCTGTCCTTCTGCTTGCCAGGGTTGGCATCTGCAGCACTGGCATCTGCCTGAATCCATGAGTCCCATCTAGGAGGAACATTCCTGTGCTTTTGTCTTTCCCTCCTAGGCATGCTCAGAAATGTGTCTCACAGGAAGACACATTTCTCTGTCCTTTCAGACACTTTGTTGGAAGTGAAGGCTGTCTAGCATCCAAATCCTGTGGGAACCTTCCGGAGAAATCCCCAGTTTAGTGCCGGTCAGCAGCATGAAATCTCTCAGCACTAAATCACTCAGTAAGCGGCGGTCTGGTGTTACAAGAGCTGCTTCCGTTGACTGCAGAGTTGAACCTATAGCTATATCTATTTGAAGAGTGCCCAAACCATTTAAATCATTGCTCTAAATCGGGATATCCCAATCTCCATTGCTTCTGTTTCACGTGTGTGAAATGTTCTTCCCCTGTCCTGCAGCTTCCTGCGCACGGCTGCAGGATGCTTTGCTGCAGTTCCTGCGGAGGAACAATGCTCTTTGCAGGGCAGCATGGTTTGAAGAGCTTAGGTGAACTTCTTCTGGTTATATTCCAGTTTGGAGCTTGATTGTGGATCCTAGATAAGCACCTGATCTCTGTAAAGCTGGTTGACTTCTTATGCAGACCTTTCCCTTCTTTTACCTTTATCCAGAGGTTCCCTTCAGCCCCAGCAAGGAGCAACCCAGCAAACACTTTTGACTGCAGCAGACTCTTTGGGCAGAAAAATGCCCCCAAATATTGGCTGACACAGAAGGACTTCAGTCATGTGAAGGTACGAGTGGAGGAATAAGAACAGAAAGTTTGAAGGGAGGAATGGAAAAAGGTTTTTGCAAGGTTCTCTAAGTCTGAGATATCTCTGACGTTGGGAAGCAGAACAAAGAACTCTGAAAATATTAATCCAGGGGGTTTTATTGAGCCCTTGCCTCCCTGTGAGGTAGATTTATTGAGCTCCATGTGATTCAGTGTGCTGGAAGTCTCCACGTGAAACCTAACCAAGCTTGTGACTAGCTCTGTGCGGGTGCTTTGTGCAGACAAAGTTCCCAGCTGCTCCCAGCGCGTGCTCTGAGCGCGTTCCGCTGCTGTTCTGCTCACGGGGAGATGTCTGGGCCTGCCTGCTGCTGTGAAGCTCCTGGTTTTAGAAAGCTCCCGTGATTAAGTGATGCAGATATGGCAGATGAAACATAACACGCAACTTTTTGCAGATATTAGGATGAAAGCGCCTTAATACACACCTGAAATTCAGATTTCTCCCTTTTTTTTTGATGTTCCTTGCCAGTTCCTGCCTTGTCCTCCCTGCTTTGCTTCAAGGACTGCATCCACAAACGACAGATGAATTTGGTCTGTGTTGCCTGTGCTCCTTTGCTGGGTGCTGGAGTTGCAATTAATAAGCTGGGCGGTGCAATAAATTTCCTGTTTACAAATCAGGTTGACAACAGCAGAGCGTTTCAAGGGCTGTTGTCCTCAAAATGTGTTTTAGAATCCTAACACTTATCTTCAGAAAGAGTAAGATGGGGATGATGCTAGAGGGAGAGCTTGGCTGATGTCCCAAAAGTCACTGAGATTTAAGACACAGACAAATTCACGAGCAAGGCAGAAACAAGCGAGTTTCCTGCTTTGGAAGCGTTTTTCTTGTTACCTTTCCTCTTCCACCTGTTCTCCATGGGGAGAGGTGCCCCTTGCTGCCTTCACGGGGCACACCTGAGCCAGGGGCAAGGAGCCAGTGGCGGGGCAGTCACGCTGAGGAGCAGCCAAGGAGCGTGTGGGCTGCTCCCACTGCGCTCCCACTCTTCCAAAACACTCCTCAGAACAAGGCTCACTGGCTGTGTTTCTGCTGCCTGCCTTGGTGTAATACACCCTTCATCGCAGCACAAGTAATTATTTTGAATTCAGAGGTAGTTCTGACTCCTGCTTTTACTTCATGTGTTTTGTCAGGCAGCCCCTGATGAAAGCCGAGGCATCATCGCTTCTGCTCAGGCCATCCTGGACAGAGAAAATTACTTTGTGAGGGTAAGAAGCGATCTCTCTTTTCTCATTAGCTGTGTGCTTTCCTGCACGTCCACATTTTTCTCTCCATCGGTGGTGAACTGCGATAAAATGTCGATTGTTTGTCTTATCGGCCCCCCACGCTGAACAGATTTCATCTCACGACCTTGGGGGGAAAAGTGAGAAGTTCTCAGTGTTGCACTACGGCTTAAAAAGAGCTTGGTGGGATGAGGAGAGAGGGAGGAGCAGGAAGGAGAGCAGGGCAGCAGTGCCCAGTGAGATCGGGTTAGCCGCGCTGTGCAGCTGCGCCCACGGACTCATTAACGTGTCGGGCCAACGTGCTGTGTGGCTTTTATTTTCCGTCTTTCGCTTAGGAGGTGGACAGGTATTTGAGGCACAACGATTTCTTAAATCTGAGGAAGAAAGAGATCCTCTACAAGAAATGGCTTGAGGATGTTTCAGAGCCGCTGCTGCAGAAAATTGAGGCCAAGATGGACAGCCAGTCGAGTGACGAAATAGAGAAACGGAAGGAAGAACAGCTCGCCCTCTATTTGAACTACTGTAAAAAGAAGGTATCGAGAAGTAAACTTCTGTCATGGAGGCAATTTCAGTTGCTTGTAGAGGGCTGTGAAACATGTTTGTGCCTTTGGGTGCTACCGGTCAAGCTTTACAAAAGGAAAAAAGCTGGGAGCAGACAGCAGCAGTTTCCTTCCATGTGCATGCCGATCACCTCCCAGGGACGGAACAGGTTTAGATACAGGGCATGCTTTTGTTGTCCATGGAAACCGCTGCACGGCGGATTTATGTGGCTGTAAACAAGCTCTTACAGTCCCGAAACGAAAACCCTGGGGGAGCTGTGGCATTTTAACGCCAGCAGATGGTATATTCTTCAAAAGCCTGATGTGAAAGCCCCGTGCATTTAAACTGCACTTAATGCCCAGGGGCTGGATCAGGCCTGCTCCCCAGGTCCTGGCGTTCAGGACACGTCGGGTGTGCGCTGTCCTTACCTCGGTGTGCGTCAGCCCATCCAAAGCTCCTGTGCCCGGTCAGGGTGCCCTCCAAAAGCCATGGCTGGTGCACTGGGACGTGTTCTTCTCCCCAAACGAGCACAGCACCACCGATAACCCTCCAGTCTTGTCTTTCTTCCCCTCCTTGCCTCTCCTTTGTTCCGATGACTTGCTCGGATTCTTTTTTTGGCTTTAAACCTGCCTCTTTTTGACTCCCAGTCTCACCTCCTCCGTACTGCGTGGCCGCATGTGGTCGATCCTAGCTTTTCTTTGGGGTCGCGGTTAGCTGACAGCGCTCTGCTCAGCCGCGCTGGGCTGCCGGTGGGTGCTACCTTTAATGCCTCCCCACTTCAGAAGCAGTGGCTGGCTGCTTAAAACCGCTTTCAAGTTTCACAGGAGCAGAAACAAAAAGAAGGTGGAAGCGGCAGCTGTGTGCTCCCAGGGGAACTGCCAGGCTCCAGAGAGCTCAAGCCCAGGCGCTTGCTGAGGGTCTGGGAGCAGCGCAGGCTCTTGGGGCCTCGTTCACGTGGGTCCCATCGACACAACCCTCTCTTTAGCTCACTGCAGCTCCCATTTTTGCATCCTGCATGTGTGCTGCAGCACTCCCAAACTGTTCTGAGCGTGTGATTTCCACCTCTGAGCTTGAAATTGCATCCACCAGCCTCCAGAAAGAACTGTATCAGGCCACTGCCTCGAGGGCCGTGGGCTGGATGCTCCCTCCTTGCTCAGGCCCCTGGAGAACTGCGTCCGCAGGAAAGCTGGAAATGCTCATCTGAAGGAAAAATGAGGCTGGGGGGGGCTTGGTCACTTTTATTTTGTTGTTCTTGTTAAGACCTGTTTCCTTTTCTTATGAAAACCTTTCTCCTTGCCCAGAATTTCCATTACCTAGCCTGCCCTAGTAGCAACTATCATTTTAGGCTGTAATTATTTCTGTATACTTGGTGAAAGCACTTCTGATGTGGTTGTGCCTGTGATAAATTAAACTTGATGTAGGTATTTTCCTGCTACGCTTCGGTCACCTTCCTTCTGAGGTGCAGTGTGTGAAAATCAGGCAACCCATTTTCTTTCTTTGTACTGCCTCCCACGTGCTGCGTTCATGCTATACCCTGTGTGCTCCAACAGCTCCTGAGACCTGACCCTCTCTCTACCCGCTTCTCCTGCAGGGCTACGTGGCTTTGGAAACTTACGACCCGTCGGAGTACGACCCGTTCCTCCTGCAGAGGAGTACGGAGTGCTGGAACGTGCCGTGCGTGGTTACGCCCTGGGTTTAGCTGCACCCTGTGACCGCAGGAAATTAATGTTAAAGCAGCGTGTTTCTGACTTGCTGCTCTAAGGCTCGTTGAACAAACGTGTTTCTCGAGAGGCAGCACAACAGTTACGGTGGATGAGCTCTCTCTTATTTGGCTACCTAGTCAAGTATTTGCTAAAACTTGAATTTTATGGTACCAGCTCCTACTGAATTTAAATCCAAGAGTGCTTGAAAATGATTTTCACTGAGAACTTGGTGTGAATCCACACTACTTAGCTGTGAATCCACACTACTTATCCATCAGAAATGAGGTTGACGCTCCTCCCTGCTAGCCTTGAAGCTCACATTTGTCTGACCTTGAGACAAAATCCTTGAAATCCTTGCCTCCCTCACAGGTTTCAGTACCAGCCTTACAGGACCCTCTGTTAAAAGCCGTTCAGCGCAAGTTCGTTGAGACAGGCATTGTCAAGCAGTGCGAGACAGGTACTTCAAATGATCAGTGTCCCTCAGAAGCCCTTGGTGGTGCCTTCCTCGTGGCAGCAGGTGCTCGCACGAAGCATTTCTCTCCTTCAGGAAGGCTGTGCTCCGCCAGAGAGGTGAACGAGCTCAGTAAGGCAGAGCTGCCGCTGCTTCCTCTGAGCCGGCAGCGCATGGACGCCGTGGAGTGGCTGAAGATCCCACCACTCTACATCGCTAGCGAGGCCCACCGGACCAGGAGGTGAGAGTTTCGAGAGGCAGCACGACAGTTACAGCGGATAAGGTCTCTCCTGTTCGGCTAAAGCTGAAATTTTATGGTGAATTCTGCTTTATTCTGTGTTTCTCATGAGAAAGGAGCGTTGGTGGAGGGAAAGCCCTCAGGTGTGGAATGGACAGCAGGGTATATTAACCTAGAGCACTGCTGGTCAAGCTGAGCCTTGAAATAAAGCGGTTTTTGGGGAGGATTTCTTGTGTGTCTGTATGCAGCCTGGAGCCAGCCTTAGAGTTCAAGCCATGGAACACCTTCTGGATGCTTCACTGGAAGATCTGAAAGGATTTAATGTTCTCAAGTGGTTTTTTGTTTAACTATTACTTTCTAGATCTTGGGAGCAGAGCGGGGTCATACTTCTATCACAAAGCTGAGGTTGGAAGGGACCTCTGGGCTCCAAATGCAGTAGAGCTCACTTATGCTTTGGGGATGTGATACAAGACAGAAAATGAATTGCCAAACAGTCCCTGGGTATGAGCCTGTGCTGGAGCACTCCCTCGTCACCTGGCTTCCCTGGGGTATTCTAGCTCCAGCTGAAGGCTGTTTAGAGAATGGGGCTGCAGCAGGTCTCAGCTTTTGCAGCTCTGAGCTGGAGAAGCACTGAGAGAAACGTTTGGGATCAAGGAAGAGTGATACTTTTTTTCCCTAATTTTAGTTGCTGGCTTTTTTTTTTTTTTCCCCATGTCTCAGTGCTCTGATTCACCCCTTTTCGGATCCCTCTGGCTCTGCCATTGCAGTGCAACACTTAAAGGCAGTTTGCTCCCTGGTGACAAGAAGAGGTGAGCTCGCTGGAGACAGGATGCCCTCCCAGAGCCAGGCCCGCTTTCTGCCCCGGAGTTTTATGCCCAAGGCCTTCTCCGGTGTAATTCTTGGAGCAATTACAGGCTAACAGCAAGCTGCAGAAGGAAAACCGATCACAAAGACAAACATTTCCTGGAGTGACTCATTGTGGGAAAGAGCTAGTGCAGGAAGCTGTGCCGAGCTCTGCAGCCTTGGCCCTGAGCGGGCTGACAACGCTTTGTGTTTCTGTTTACAGGCAGCGAGTCGTGGAGCACCACCACCACAAGAGCTGATGGCACCGGTCCTGCAGCTGACTGCCGCAGCAAGTGGGGGCATCAGAAGGTACCTTGTGCAAAATGTTTGTTAGAGCTGCCAAAACAAGTGGCAACGGGCCAGGTCTCCCCAAAACCTGCAATAAACTCATTGTCTTGAACATCTGCTTCTGAACTACTGTTACCAGCAGCCAAAGAAAGGTGGGAGACGCCGCTCCCCTCGTTGCCAGTTCCAGCCCCGGCTGTTATCCCCAGCTCCGGCTATAGCTCCAGCTCCCGACTCTGACGTGTTTCGTCTTCCCAGAAACGGGAACGTCAGCAGCAGGCACAGGGAATGGCAAAGCCTGCGCTTAGCTTCAGCTGTGCAGTTTTGTACGGAGCTGGAAGAGGTGTCCTGGGGTATTAAGAACAAGCTCTCTGTGAACGAGGAGGTGCTCCTGCCAATGTGCACGGTTCGCACAAGGGTACAACAGAGCAGCTTAGAAAGCACCGATGAGGAAATAATGGTTTGTTCGCGCACATCTTAACTCCCACGGTGAATGCCTTGCAAAATGTTGTTTGTGACGTAGTGCTAGGGTACTGCTGTAGCACACAAGCGTGAAGTCAGCCTCTAACATATACACACGTTGTTCAGAGAAGGCAGGAAATAATGAGAGGAGACGGCAAGTTTCCTTGTACAAAACGTCAGCCAGCACTGAGCACCAGGGTGCTGGAGTGCCCCAAAGTCACTACACTGCTACAGGCCCTACGGCGCAGTTTGGCGCCCACCGTGGTGCTCGTCTCCCTGCTGCTGCGGCTGCACGGGAGCTCTGACGGCAAAGCCTGAGCACGGAAGCAGCTCCAGTCTCCCACCGTACAGACGCGCTCCGTCAAGGGTTGCCAAGATTTAGTTTTATTTAGGATTAGAAATACTGAACCACAGAAAACTGTTAAAAGTAACAGAGGTTTACTCAGCCCTGTAACAGGAGGGTACACAGATGGCAGTCAAGTGTGTATCTGTCGACATCGGGAGGTATTGCAGCACCCGTGGAAAACAAGGGCATGCGCTATCCAGAACTGCATGCTGTGCTTCTTCAACAAAGCAGTTAAAGGAGGCAGTACAATGGTTACAAAGTATCAAATCCTTTACAATCTTTTCTGATCAGCCCTGGGTTTGGTGCCAAGAGAAAGTTTTGGCTTTCAAGCCGCCTCATTTTACGGACTCACGTTGGGCTAACAGTTCCCCCAACCAAACCTTTTAAACTTTTAATAAACTTTTCTTGAATGTTTTTTCTCATTATTTCACATTCCCTTGTACAATAAAATATACTTTTAAAAAATCACTATGCATCAATAAACATCTGTAGACAAATTACATTAATAAACTTATATTTTACTCTCTATGTACACGTTGGCAATGTCAAAGCTTCAAGATTCACACGGAGGTCTGCAAAACCAAGGAAATGTACACAAATAACTTACATTTAGGAAAACCAAAAGCCAGAGGAGTATTTTCCCACATCGTTGTGGGTCACAGTATTTAAAATAATTTTTTTTTTCTAGTTACTCTTTACAACCACATTGTCTCAGCAGAGAATGATTAACCAAACAGAAGCAGAAAGAAAAATCAAGTTGCAGTTACTGATTTCAGTGCAGAACTAAGTCAAGTAAAGAACTACACTTGATTCTTAAAGAACATACAATAGATCGGAGACCTCTCCAGTGCTAAGGCTTCTTCAGCATTTAGTCCTTACAACTATCGTCCTGAGGCAGGAAGATTCCAGTGGATATCACTTTTCAGGTTTTAAACGGAATGATTCTAGTGCTAAACGAAACCATTCCTCAGTCTGTACGTTAGACCAAGTGGTAAAATACGCACGCATTTCGATGCCACATTTCTACTTAATACTTTTCATGGCCCTGAAAAAGGAAACATTGGCATCCAAAAACAACATATTCCAACATAATAAAAAGGCACTGAGCTATAGGACTGTACATACAGTAACATCTGTGTTTGCATAGATCGACGACAACTTTGAACGCAGCAAGGGAAACTAACTGAGAGGGAACATGGAAGCAGCAGGAATTCTTGCTTAATAACCAGCTTAGGGCAAAGAATCTTTCGCAAAGAAAAAGTTCAATCCGTCAGCTTCGTTTGTCCTTCATAAATTAAAAAAAAAAAAAAAAGTGTCCTTAGAGGAGTGTTTTCTGCTCAAAAAGCTGCAGGTCAAAACGGACCCAGACTTCGCCGGTTGGGACTTCATGCAGCAGTAAGTGTTTAGTCGTGGGGCCTTTGCTCTCTTGTTCCGTTCGGATTTTTGCTACCGGAACTTCGGTGCGACCCAAGAAATCTGTTGGGCAAACAAGCAGCAGATGTCATTAAGCAAAGACATGGAGCTTAGGAAATCTGAAAGCGTGAGGTTAACCAGCAGGGATGGAAACCAGCACGACGTGTCAGTGCGATCTGACGGACAGTTTCGGCAGTTTCTCCATGTCACACACAGCTCAGGCTTTGACTTCACACCATAGCTTTGGTTACTCATCTGGTACTACTGTCATTAAGGTCTCTGTACTATCACACTTGAACTTTCCTTTCTGCAACAATTAAAATTTATGACAAGCGACAATCTTGACAGAGAGAGCAAGCTCCTAGGCAAAGGAATTCAGTTCTAGAGCACTGCTCTCAGGCCTCCTGAGTGGCCCCCAGCTCTGTGCGTATCACCCAGCAATGACAAAGAAGTTTTTTAGAAGACAAAAGTGCTATGGTATTAGAATGGAAAATATGCCTTTATGTCACAGCTTGAGCCAAGGGCTTTAAAAATACAAATCCCTTTCAGTAACGCAACTTCCATTGCTTTCCATGTCAGCATTAAGCGATGGAACCGATTTACAAGTCAGCTGCAGTGCTACATGGACCATAAAAAATGAAATATTTGGGTTCGGCCAACTGGTAATGAGGCTTTATGTCATTCTTTTTACAAGAACAACAACCCTGAACAAATAACGCCACTAGTGGGTATTACAGTTTGATTCAGAAATGATACGCCCTCTTTCGTGACCATTTCATATATAAGCATGAGAGAGCGTTGTTGCTGGGTGTGTCTAACAGGAACTCAGCTCTCCAGCTGGGAGAAGAAGCCTACCAGCAGCCACACGTCAGCTGAGCCACAGAAAGTGTGTTTGCAGAGGGCAAAGTCACGTTACTTCGCAGGAGAAAAGATGAAGCTGTACGTCAGCTCGGCTCAAGGCAGTACCATGCAAATCAGCAGTAATTAACCCTGTGTCGGAGCCCTGAAGAAGCACTGAACCTTTTGAAGAACACAAGAAGCTACGGACTGCCAAAAATGTGTTTAGTTCCCAAGCAAAAAAAGCAAGCTTATCAAACTATTGCAGTGCAAATAAAACCTGACACGTTATTTTCAGGCACCACCTACAATGACAGAGAAAAACTGCTTTCAGTTTCTGTGTCTCCAGCTTGACAACAAATACTTCTGTTTCTGAGACAAAAGCCAGAGTGGGATCAGATCTTGACTGTTGGGGCTATCCAACCTCTTCAGTAATTAAGTATTATTTTTACACAACGTTTCTCTGAAAGCAAGTGTACCTCCTGGAACCACAGGTGAGGAACTGTGCGTCCCAAGTCACAAAAAGGCGCTCTTTGCCTAAAATAAATGTTCACCCACTTACCATCGGGTGAGAATTGATCCCTGTCAAACATGGTGATACACAGGACATCCTGGTACAGGTCCTTAACGAAGAACTGGCAGTTGAAATTCCACTTGGGGTTCAAGGTGTCCTGCATGGTCCTCGTCGTGTAGCTCTGAGAGCCCATGCTGATTTCACAGTAGGGGTTGCTCTTCCCTAAACACAGAGGCAGCAATGAAATACCTCAGCAGTGCAGAAACCTCCCTCCCGGTCTGGAGGCAGCTTGCACACGTCTGTGCCGCTGTCCAGAAGATGTGGGGTTACCCAACCCCTAAATCCTACAGCAGCACGGAGCTGTTTCTTCATTCGGTTCTCTGAAGCTGAATAATGGCTAATTTGTTCTGAAGCTGCAGCTGAAACCTGCACAGCGTTTCTCAAACCAGCAGGCTGCTCGCAGCGAGCCTTTCCAAACGGCAGGACCCCGAGGTTACTGCCCGCACTCACCATTGGGCTTACAGGCCTTTAACTCCGTTGCTTCAATCACGTGCACCATCAAGCGTCCTATTCCTGAGCTCTTCTGTGAGCGAGCTGGGAACGACAAGAAATAAATGGATTGGTTGTAACCAGAAAAACGCAACGGATCTGGGGATCTGCGAGAGCCCACACAGGCGCTGGGGCATCCTCCAGAACAGGCTTTGCGTCGGTGAGAGGGGGATAGGAGCTCGGTACCTTGATAAGCCTTCTCACGTTTCTTCTTCTCGGTCTCGATGTACTGCTCTGAGGCTGCTTTGATTTTCTGGACCCAGGCAGTGCTGCAAAGAGCGATGCCTACGGTGAGGGTTGTACACAGGCAGGGAACTCCTCGTTATCGGTGACTTTACCCCAACCTCTTTTGCCATTTTTTTCCCCACTGGATTTCAGAGGCATCGCAAGTCAAGTTAATTCAAGGACTAAAGCTACAGAGGTTTTGGATTCAACCTAATGCCACACTTCCATATCAGCCTAAATAAATGAAATCGGAACTGCTGTTTTATGAAAGTCTGCTGGGTCACATCAAAGACTGACTAGGACTGGGGAAGAATTTTATGGGATGTGGGACTTCGCAGTCCCAAGCTATTCTCTACAGCTCGGAGCAGTAGGTGTGAACCTGGATTCCACTGCAAGAGCTGCCAAACAAGCAGAACAAAGTGAAAGAAAACTTTAATTCAAACGAGGGTCAGGAATTTCATGTCCTGACTGGGAAGCTGAACCCTGTTCCATGAGCTCAGAGCCCCATCTGTTCACTGGAAACAGCCTCAGCCACGTTCAAAAAGGTTCACCTCACACCTGCGTTTGCACTACTCACCGCTCGTTAATGTTGTCGGTTTTCAGTGTGTAAACTCTGTCGATGTGCGATATGTGGAAAACCGGCTCATCGCTTGAAGGGTCTGTGGGCAATTTCACGAGGACTTCATTAAGGAAGACAGGCTGAAAGGAAAGCAAACGTCACTGTAGCAGTGTCACCAGAAACTTGACAAGGATATTTAAACACAAGGTTTTTCTGGAGGGAAAAATGAAGTTGACGCAGGAAGAACAATCAGATCACCATCACCATAAAAAGTTGCAACGAAGGATTGAGAAAAAACTACTCTGCCAGTAGGCCTCACGCTGTCCTCCGAGCTTCCGAGCTCTGCTTACAGTCTTGTCCCTTTCAGAGATGTAGCGTGGGGCTGGAAATCCTGCCATTTTCCAGGATCCCCATCTGAAAGCAGCCCCAGTGCTGAACTTTATCTCCCCAGCTCCAAAATATTGAGAACCCTGACCAGTGAGCACGTGCTGTGTGGACGCAGAGACTGAAGCTCTAAAAACTTAGCTCGTGCCACTGTTTGGAGTCCTAAACAAATGGGAATACTTTATAAAGGCATGAGCATGCTTCACCTTCTACTTTATTCAGAAGGCCAAGTGCTTTCTTGTGGGTGCAAGAACTTTCACACAGTTAAGGCTCCTGTTTCTGAACATGGCGCTCAGCTCCTCAGCAGCAGCGTAGACACGATGCTATTTCTGCTCCTTCGGCACACAGTGGAAGGAAGCGTTCATTCAACCAAGACAAAGAAGCCCATCCCTTTCAGGGGACCAAACCAAACGACATTTGCACGTTCTGCCTGCCAGTACCCGCCTGTATGGCAGCAAAAGATCAGACAGACAGGGCCAGACGGCGTTCCTCAGGAGCAGCCAGGTCCCACCGTATCGACGTGCCCATCTTATCTCACTCACCATTTTGTACATTTTGAACTGGGAGTTGGATTTGGGGCTGAACAGTTTATCGGAGCCGGAAGAGACAAATTGTTTCACCATGTAGGTAAGCAGCAGGAAGTCGTTGAAAAGGAAGCCGTACAGCTCCTTGCTGCTCTTCGCCTTGTAGAGCTTGCCGCTGTGCAGGAGTTTCCGTGGTCCCAAGCAGTTCGTCAGGGAATTGAAAACTGGTTGCTACGAGAGAAAAAAGTCCGTTAGCAGCAGCAAGTTAACGCAGGCATCAGTCCCTGCCCCTCCTCACAGCGACGACTGCTCAAACTGCTCAAAATCCTCTTCTGCTTCATGGAGGCAGAGTTAAGAAGAGCCCACAGAGTCACGAGTTGTTCTGTTCATCGAGCTGTCTAAGTGCTGTTAGTTTTACGCTGGTAAACGGAGGGTTCTCCGCTGCCAAAATGGGGCACAAACAATGGGGGCTCAGCGTATTACGGCTGCAGGCAGAATTTAATCAAAGCTTCTCTGCCAAGGGATCAGCAGTGGATCGCGTTCCAATAACGATGTGAGCAATCAATCCCATTTCCCCCCTGTGGCCTTTCCAAAATGAACAGCAAAAGCCCGTGCCGTACAGCGCCGCGGTGCAGCTACCTCTGCAAGACCTTCGCACTGGACGTGGGACTGGATCCACTCCAGCCTGTCCGAGTTCTCCTTCTCACGCACCCCTTCGTTAACCTGAGAACACAGCTCCTCCGCACGCTCCAAGGCAAGCTTGAGGTTACTGTGGTCGGGGTGATGTTCGGGAGTATTCTCTAGAATCTGGTGCAGGAAAAAACGGGAGAAAGCAAGACAGAAAGAGATATAAGCAAAGGAACTATTGCTCCGCACTCTCTGAGAAATCCCTGTAAAGGGATAATGCTTTTTTACTCTGGCTTTAGAGACCAAAATCAAAAGCATTCTCCTCCGAGGCTTCACTTCGGGTACTCACACTCTTTATAAGCAGAGGATAGCGCGTTATTCTTTGCATCGGCTTCAGGAGGAAACTGGAGAGGGGCATTCCTTTGCAGCGAGGGTCCAGGGCGAGTTTCTGTGGTGCAATGCAGAGATTTAACAGAGACATTGCATTACTCATCAAGGAACAGTTGCTTCACTGCACTGAAAAGAGGCTGATCCGATTTAAATTTTTCATGCATTCCAAGAAATCTTAGATTTTTAGGTTAGCAAACAGCACTTGCATCTAGAACAGGAAAGCCAGCGCTGTCACTGTGCTCAGGTGCTTTGCCAGAAGAAGCTGTAGCATCACTGTTCACGTGGAGTCCTGACATTCAAAACCACTCTAGCTTTTATTTTGACACAACATGCCCCACTCAGGTTGAAAAAACAAACCACAAAGCAATGAAAGAACCAAAAGCCTGATGTCAAAGGCTCTGGCATTTCTCCTTTAAAACCTCCTTTTTCTCTCTCTCTCCAAAGCCCCGGCACCAGCTGCAACCCGGCAGCAATTTCTTTCTACATTTATTTCTTATGCTGCAGCCCCAGCATTCAGACACCCTGCGCACACCCCACTGGTTCGCAAGTTGCATGATGTGTTCGGGACAGCAGCTTTCCTGTTTTTATCTCTGCAGACTCCTTCGACCACACGTATTTGGGGAAGGTACAGGCACTGGAGCTTTGTAAGGTGAACCAGTAGACTGAAGGAACGAGTGGCAGAAAGGGAAATGAAGTAAAGCACTCACTAAGGACATACATTAAGCACACACAGTGTTATCCATGGAAGGTTCTAGCCTATTTGCAAGATTTTGCTTCTCTGGGTTATTTTGATCTGGTTAGATAGGCTCCTGTCGTTGAGGAAAGGAGAAGGTACAAAAGCTGCTGAACAAGATACCTTTAAGTAGTCTTTGAAATCAGCATCTTCATCCGTTTTCTGCTGCAGCAAGGAAGCGCCGTTAAGCTGGCAGCTGCAGAACCGAATGTAGGCCTGCATGTGGGACAGTTCTGCTGCCAGGATGTCCCCAATCATCTGCACGGGCATTTTTTCTCCTCCCGTTTTCTTACGCACTCGCAAGGCTCTGAAGAGAAAAGAAATCACCATCCAACATTGCTGCAAGGCCTCAATCAAAATTCTTACAACATGCATCTGCGAAAGGATGCGAGCCTCAGAAGTTCAGGCTGCAGGAAGTTCAGCATGGCCTGAAAGATGCCTGATGGGGTCTGCGTGACCGAGACAATCCTTTGAGGCTCCCGGGACAACTGCTATCAGTCGCCGTGTTCAAGCACCATCCCACTACAATACACTGTTAGCCACATGGGCTCTCCAGAGTTTATTTTTAGAGAACAGGAGGTGGCTTTGCAGAGAGCTGGGGAGAACACCTCCCATGCTCGCTGTCTTCTAAATGTGCATCGGTTCCTGCTTTTTATTCCTGCCTCTCTCTTGTAACAGTTTGTTCTTTCTGAGATGCTCTGAATGCCTTTAGCTGTTCCGAACACAACAAATAATCGTCAAGGACAGAAACATTTACTGTAAAACCAGAAACGTCCCGAGGGAAGGAACAAGAGGAGAAAGGAGAAGAAGAAAACATAAAAGGTTAAGTGAACTCTTACTTTAACAAGACCAAAACGTAAGTACTCACTTCAGTAACTTTGTATTTGACATGATGAGTTCCTTCCAGTTCACAAAGATCAGCCCCATTTCCCCTTCTGTGAGACAGCCTGAATCAGCCATTGGTTTCTGGAAAACCTGCGGTCAAAAAAAAAATCACAAAGGTGAGCAATTCTTCAGAGACAAAACCACCCAGTCCCCTCTCGTTTAGATTAGCAGCAATTTTGCTTTTTTATGAACGCTCAGCGTCCAACATCTCCAAGCAATTCCTCTCCAGCTCTTGTGACAGCCGTGCCTGTTTTTCCTACGCGTGCGACCTCGTCCTGACGGTGGCATCACCTCTTGTGAGGCAGGGACAAGCGCTGGGACCCGCAGGCTGAGCACACAGCCGAAGAGCATTCCTGCCATTCCAGAGCCAAAACGCTGCACAAACCGCCCTCACACATCGCACCTGTCCCGTGCCCAAAGAGGTCGCAGTTAATTAGCACACAGAGCTACCCCTTCCTTCAGGGACCCTCCGTGCAACTCCTCCGGATACCAGAACACCTGTGCAACTCGCTCTGTTTTAAGGTTTAACACTTCACCAGCTACTTTATGTAGGGAGACCAAGTTAAGACTCCCAAGACCTTCTAATGCTGGCCCACCTAGCAGGGCAGACAAAGGCAGACGATAAACTTTTACAGTACTTACAGAGTTTGTCATCAGCCTGTGCAGCTTTGCCCCACCACCCATCAACCTTTGCCCATCGTCTTCACACAGAGCATTGGCCCCAACTCTTAAGAACAGGGTTTGGAAAATTGTAAGGTCTTTGTAGAGCAATGTCTTTCACAACGTGACTTCTCAGCCTGTTGGATGACCGCGTAACGTTCACTAGAAAACGAGGTGCTCACACAACGTCACTTTCTTCCTCTAGCATTTCCCAGTTCCTACGGATCCCTTTACTGCTGCTATTCTGTAGGGCCAAGGTGGTGTTTTTCCGAACGCGTTTTCACGTGCAGGACGTCTCACCTCTAAGACAAGCTGAAGGTCGTCCATATACCTTTCTTCCGTCTGGATGAGTTCGTGAATGTAGCCCTGTCTCTTCCTCTCTATGGGCTGCATAGTGTCAAGGCTTTGGAGATCAGCACACCCTGCAAGAAGCAAGCCAGGAGTTTAGATCCCACTCAAGCCAAGAGATCTGAAGAATTAACAAAGTTGCATCGACATACACCAGCCCACGACTCAGACTGTACACACAGCTCTTCTTTTTTGGGTTTCAATAGCTAGGAAAGCACGGTGTAGTGACTGGCCCCCTCCCCTCTTTGTGCCAGTTTTCAGTCTGTCACCTTTTTATTTCTTCGAGCATCCATTTACGTTGTACTGTGATGCAAATAAGAACTCCTGATTTCCTGTAACTCCATCGATCTTATGGTTTTTTTTCCCTCTCTCTTCTCCTTTTCTGCAATGCTGTTTTCAAAACTGATTTTCTCTTACCTTACACAACGTCTGTTGTGAGACGAAGTCATCCAGAACGTGTCTGGTATTGATTCGTGACATTGCACCTTTAATCTCCACCCCATTTTCTAAAACACTTTGCCTCGGTTACTAATTGACTCTACAAACCACCAGCATAAGTTTGCAAACGTATAATGCAAAATTCATAGTTGCACAAACCTCAGAGTTGCACAACTTTTTTCTAGTTTAGAAACCAAACGAGCCAGGGACACGTTGAATTGTTTTATGCATTAAGGATAAATAATCAAAACCATGCAGAGGAACACACAGACATCCAATGACACGAAACCCAAGTTCTCTGTGATCACATGCAGGCCCTACAGCTTCATTCTGTCTTCATTTCACGTTAGTAAACACGACAGCAGGGCTTAAAATATAGTAACTGAAATGAAAACTGGTAAAAACAAAGTCAAAGTGGTGAATATATTTAGAGGGGTAAAGGAGAGCACGGGAAGTCAAACTCTGATCCATCTGTTGGCCATCGCGTGCTAGGGGAAAAAAAAGAACCCATTACAGAGTAAGTAAGGATATCCATCTCTCATTTCATGTGGCTGCATCAGATTTGGATGAGATCTAAACTGGATGATGTAGAATCACAGAAAGAACATCACAGCAACTCTTTGAGACCAGGCGTTTCTAGAGGAACGACGACTCTTTGACAGTTTACAGGTACAGAGAAAGGCAGCGCGACCTACAGCCCCGAGGGTCGCGTCTCCCCGCCACCCTAACGCACCCAGGGCATTAGAATGAGGCTTCGTTCTGCTCGCTGCTGCTTTCTAGACTTGTCTGTGGGAAAACCCCTCTAAACAATGACATGAACGCAAATTAGTGATACATTTGTAAAAAGGAAAAGGAAAAAAGCCAAAAATCAGGGAACGTTTGGCTAAACGTGGTGTGACAGTGGCTGAACGTGAACTTCCCAGATTTGTGTCCTTCCTGTTGGGTTGGCACCAAGCTGCTTGGAAGCGTCCTTCAGCAAAAGAGACGGCCACAATGGGCAAACACTTGCCAGATGAAGTTTTAGGAAACCACTCCAAGTATTTTAATGGGGAAACCCTTGGGGCAACACAACGGAGCACAACAGTAAAGACAACAGCTAGATTTGAAACGAGGGCTTTTCACTTCTGCTCTGTACCCTCCAGAAGGATCACGAATCTTAAGCTTTCGAACGAGACTGAAAAATAGGACTTTTGATGAAGGGATCTGGGACTGCAGCTCTTCTATCTGCGGAGCACACTGCTTCCAGACTTAACTACCTCCAAAGTTAAAACCAAGCCAAAATTAGAAAAGGGAGGAAAGTTATAGATCAAACGGATTCCCATGATCATCCATCAGTTTTTACTTTGGTCAGCACAAGCTACTTCTGGATTCGAGTGTCATTCTTTAGCATGTGCAGAATTTAAGCCCGGCTAAGTGGTCCCGAGTGTTCCTACGACTGACAAGTCCTAATTTTAGGCCTCTCACGTCCTTGCACAGTAGCCAGACTTAGACCTCAGATCTCAGCAAGACCACGTTTCTTTCTTCTACTGCAAAGGGGAGCAAAGGACTGAAGCTCCCGTTGGTGTTTGCTTGTACCACAAGTGTCTGAACCGCCCCCACTCTTGGGTTTGTGTCTGTCTCCTGCTAAGTTGAAGCAAACTGGGAGGCAAACGCCTTTTGTACGCAGCTAAAATAACCGGATGGATAAAGCTCCTTGTCAGGTACCAAATCACAGTTCACTTCACTGTTCCCTGTACTAACCTTGCATTTGGACTGTCAGCTTTTGGGATCGGTGGGTGAATGCTCTTTTATACTTAAATCAGCCAAAAAGCTCTGGGTTTCGATGGCTCTGATGACAGTGGCATAAAGACATAGCTTGGTATCCATACCTCTGGTTTTAGAAGGCAAATTTAGGCCTTTGGATCTGAAGGGAAGACAGGTGAATGAGGGAATACAGCCACATGCCTGACACACTCGCCAACCTTTCTCCAAAGTGGCCACAGCAATCCCTGGGCCCGCAGCTCCACCCGCTCTCCTCCCACCTTCCCGTTCCCTCCTTTCCCCGCATCGCTGCTGGCACGTAGCTGCCTCCCAGCTCACGCCCTGGCAGAAAAGGAAGCCCGAGGGAGGAAAGGAAAACAGCCGTTTTCTGCTAGCTTAGTAGCCAGGAATGCGCGTGGAAGCCAGAGGACCGCCCTGCTTTTGGCAGCAGAAAGCTGTTGCCTTGGCTTCTGCCTTGCGAAGCTTCGTCCCAAGCTCCCCACACAGCTCCTAAAAGCAGCGGGGTTTTCGGGGAGCCTGCGGAGGGGAACACAGCTGCCCACGCTGCGGGCTGACCTCGCTCTGCTGACTGGGTAAGAAGTTTACGTTACCTTTGGAGGGCGATCCAGCCTGCCTCGTCCACCGAGAGCAGCGCCAGGTTGTTCAAAGCCTAGCACCCTCCTGAGAACGACGTCTAGCGAAGCCAGTGGTGCCAGGCTGGTACCTTTGAAACCTGGGGTGTACCCTCAGAGCAATGCCTACCACGGCTGTGGTACCTTTCGTGTTAAATCCTGCTCTCCAAGATGAGGAAGCAGCTGTCTCGCAGCGGCAGGGGAGAACAAGCTGGAGAGTTTATAAACAGGAAATCCCACTCTCTGAACTTAAGCTTAAAATTACACTTCCCTCTCCAAATATACCTGAACAAGAAATACTTTCTTGCTACTAACTTAGTTAACCCTGCTTGGAAAGCTGAAGTTTCATAGTCAAATGATGTTCTATCCTGAGTGAGATTCAAAGACCTGAAAACCAGGGGCAGAGGGGACCTTTCAAATTACCGACATTCTGGTCTTGAGGTAAGCTCTGGGAGAAGAATGACACTTTCTGAAGAAACCCTTCTGTGAAAGACCGATGAACAAGATCTATCACCATTTCAAAAAAAAAGTATCATTTTTTTTCCTTTGTTCAAAAAGGGGAAGTGAATTTAAATTCTTAAAGTCAGTTCCAAAGAATTGAGGTAAAAACACAGCTCTCAAAGCTGCCCAGATTTGCTTAGGCACCACGTGCTTTGCCCACCTCCTCGACAAAGCTGCCCACTCAATGAACAATGAGAAAACACATTTAAAAAATGACAGCTTTGGAAAGACGTCTTGAGCCTCAAACATGAGCTCAAACACCTTCCCTGCAGGATCTGTCTATACCTAAGCAAGCCGTGAGGCATCACAGCCAGGTCATATAGCGAGGACTATTTAGGGGCAGACGTGGCCTACTTCAGTAAACTCTGTAAGGAGATAGCTTGGATTAAGATTTGTGGATTTTTTGGTTTGGGGGTTTGTTTTTAGCTCAAACCAGTTGATATGGTTGGATAAAGCAGATAAAGCTTTTGTTTTTGGTATTAACCTGCCTCTGTTTTCCCAGGCTACCGCAGCAAGAGCACATCTCAGCAAGGAGCAGCACTAAAGGAGCCCCTTCACCACAGCCAGAGAACAGACCGATGGTGTCGGGGAACATCTCTCATCACTCTCCCAGCTCTGCTGGCACACCGAGAGGCTACTTGCAGCGTATTCCTGTAGCCATCAGTAGCCTCTGTGCCTCCTGGCACCTGTGCAAGGAACTCATCCAGCAAATCTGAAAAGGTCGGTTTCCATCAGGCCCTGGGAAACACGATCCGAGTTGTATCCAACCTCCCCTAATCACTACGTGCAGATTACTCTCTCCACTACAAACGAAGAAATGAATGATTCAATTTGCAAGAGGTAAAAAGCAAAACGAAGCTGCTGTGTCACAGACCCAGGTAACGTAACGCTTGTCCCAACTATTGAGATGGGAAAAAAAAACTCCCCAGATGAACAAAAAAACCACAACAGACAAACTAGATCCTTTTATGCGTCCCTTTAATAAAGTACATTTGCATAGTTATCTTACAACTTTGTTTGAAAACAAAGATGAACAATTGCCTCATGCTAAGCACAGCCTGCGTTTGCATGTCCGAACAACCATCCCCACACGTTAATTAATACTCTAGCTTGAAGAGAACAACAAAAGGTAATTTTAAGGCAGCACACACCATTAAGTAGCAGTTTATTAGTTCATTACATCGAAGTAGCGTTACCCTGCGGCGGCTCCCAACACGACTACAGGCCAAGGTTCGCCAGCGTTCCTACGAGCAGACTTATGTACAGGTGTTTTACCCCGACCCCAACGCATCGCACGATCTGACAAAGCACTGAGGTGGGATACGTGGTCATCGACTGGTAGGACGTGTTTTGACTGTTAGCGTGTAACTTTTTAGTGGAGCTTTATGCCTCCTGTGCTCCCAACTACAACGCTAGTAAGGACGACGTTAGGGCAGCGCTCTGCTTTCACACTGACTACTCGCACACTGAGACCTGGTGCAGGTCTCGGTGGTCGCACGAGACTCCTGCACGGATCTCATCGCTGAGCGGGACCTCAGCTTTGGAAATCAAGCTTTTGCAAAACTAAGCTTTTGTAGGTTTTGATGCAAACCAGCCAATGACAAAATTAGGAAGCGCTTCAGTCCTTGTTCTTGTGCACTAAGAGCATCATTTGCATTCTCGCCCCCAGTTACACAACGGCCCCCATTCTCTGCTGGCCCGTAGGAAACAGCATGAAGCCAAGTGCTATGCTGCAGGCAATGTCATATTCTGCTTTCCTGGATGGCTTCAGTTTTAACAACGTCTTGTGGCTCTGAGCAACACTTAGACTCTCAGGCCTTCAGGGAGGACTGTCAATTCAAGAACTATCCCTAGCCTTCACCCTGTCCTTAGCTGAACTGTCTTCATCCAAATCCAGGACGAGCGCTTCGACGCCAGTTTTACTTGGCTGGCTGGGACAATACTTGAACCTCACTCCAGGGTCATTTATCAAGGAGAGCGTGGGTTACACACCACCAGCAAAGACTGGACATTTTTAAATCAGAAAATCTGATTTAAATACAGCTTCCATTAGCTGCACCTCTTTGCTGATAGAGAATATTAGTTTAAAATCCCGCAGTACGTACATCCTCAGCGTAGCCTTTCCTACTGACAGCCTGATACAGCTGTGCGATTCTTTCTGCACCAGCACGTGACAGGAGAGCAGAGCTCTCAGCTGACTGTGCTTGACCTGTATTAGGCAGACTTCTAAAAAAGAGGAATACCAATGGCAGGGACATTATCTCTTTCAATCGACATTATTATTAAGTCTATTATTATTATTATCATTGTTATTAGAGAATTTAGAGCATACTCAAGTAATACTGAAACATCAGAAGGTAACTGTGAAAGCCCAAAATGCTTCATCGCAGTACTCATCAGTTCAAACTGAGGGGCAGCTGTTGCAATAACTACTAATGCTCACATCTACACACCCAACGACAGGGCTACTCGTGTAAAACTGTACTTGATACTACCCTGATCTCCAACTGCACCATTAAAAATGGGTAGAACAACAGCCATTTTTGGAAATTGCCACGAGACTGTTTCCTAGATCATCCCAGATAGGATGCGAAGTTGTTTTTCTTCTTCCAAAATCAGCGAGTAGCAATCTGGCATTCCAGGCAAACTGACACTGGGCATTTGGGAAGTCATTTTAGCTTAAATCCCACAGGTTCACAGTGCCTTGGAAGTGGGATAATTCGTAAGATCACCTAATTCTCAGACTAACATGAGTGACTGACTGCTTGACGCCACTGGTGTAGCACAACAAAGTTCGGTCTGCGTTAAACAGACCTTCAAAACCAGAAATTAAGAGAAGGCAATTCAGAGGGATTAGCATATTTTAGCAGAAATATTTAAAAATGTAGTTTCAAAAGGAAAACAAGTCAGCTAGACTACTGGAGAAATTCTCTAGCACATTATTCGCCCACAATAACATTTCATTCTATGACAAAATACTGGTTTAGACAAAATACATCCAGAATAAAAACCCATTTGTAGCTTTATGTAGGCACGTTGCTGTAATCTGTATTGCACAAAAGATATACCTCTGACCTAAAGGGCACATATACATCATTTGATAAAGTATATTAAATATGTAACATTCCGCTTTTGCTATAGAAATTTCGGAGAAAGGCTTTTAAATCTCTGCAATTTGACTGACCTTTTCCTGATAGTACCTTCACAACATTCACATATATATAAATACAGTAAACATACAGTGGCTTGTAAACATTTCTGATTGCATAAGTGACCTTTTCTGATTTGTTACCAAGTTCAGGAAACCAACTAAATTAAATACTGCGTGTGACTAGATCTCTCCTGTTGGTACAGGATCAAAGAACTATTTCATCAGATGAGTAGTCTGCTATAGATTCATCCTTTTATTTAAAGGGATATCAGGGTTATAGTCCTGAAGTCCCTTTCCCTCTCTCTCCCCATCCTAAAAAAACGTGGGCACCTTTACTGCATCGTATCGCTAGCGTGCCGTAACTGTACCTTCAAGGACCACTTGGTAGATGAGGAATATAGGTCCATTTTTAAACCAAAATTCTCTGCCTTCAGCTCCGGGTGTCTGTTAGTGTTTCTCTTCTGACAACATCCCTTCACCAAGGCTGCCTATGTATTAGGCTGCTATTTATTTACCAAATAGAAGAGCAGCAGCTTTCCGCTGGTACTTCAAGTCACTGAAGACTGTAGCGAGATAAAAACGCCGCTCAGTACCGTAACTAATGAAAAAAAGGAGCAGGGCAAGGGTCTAGTCGCTGTACAAGTACTCGCTGCACTAACTGCACACATTCACTAGCTGCTAAAACTGAATCAAGGAAGGAGGTTGTTTGGGGGTACAACTTATCAAGCCAAAACAACCCGAATTCCTGCTTATAGGGTTACTGGGAAGGAAGAAAAAAAAGGATCCTCCATTCTATGCTTAATATTTTTTTCCCCAGTAAAAAGGGTATTTAAAGGCTGGACTGCACCAGATCTAAATCTTAGATCGTGTCGCATGTTTGTAATCACAGTGACCACCAGCAGTACAGACAGGTAGGGTTTAGTTTCCGGATGAGCCTTACGGGCCGTCATTTTAAAAGCTCAATGTGCAGAAGATCAAATCAAATCCATCAGAACAGTAATCAGCGAACATTTTAATTCTGCAAAGTATGTACATTACAACATGAAAAGAACACAACTGCCCATTCAAAACAGCTCAGATAAACTGTGCAAATAGTGGGTCTTTGTGTGTCTGCAATCCCACCATGCAAACGATAGCTTGATATGCATGCTAATGATCTCAGATTATCAATGCCAAAGAAAAATGCTAAAGGAAACGAGAATGAACAGCAGTGAAAGCCACACAAAGACCCACTATCCTTTCTCCTTTTACAAATCAACTGTAAATGTTATAAGAAAACCCACAAAAAAAAAAATGATTTCTTGACTGGATCTAACATTCAAACGAAGCAAAAGGATTGTTTCAGAGATTTTTGAGCAGGGCTGGCCACCCTGCCTCCACGCTACAGTCAAACTTGGATAGTGGGTCTCTGAGGTGCTTTCACACTGGAAGACAACATTGGGTCCTAAAAAAAACAAAAAAAAAAAAATGAAGGATAAAATGAACATAAATTCGAAGAGTGAAACACATGAGCTCTATGGACAGACAGAACAACACCACAAAGGTCAGAAAGGAATGGCTAACAGCTTTCTGAAACAGGCATAACGTGCTTCTACTCTTGCAATTTGGTACTGATAAACACAGCCAGCATTACGTACACGGGACCAGCCATCACTGACCCAAAACCACTGCAGCTGACTCCCTTTTCTTCTCAAGGAAGACTTCTGTTACGTAGACTTAACACACAAGGTCAAGCCCTTGGTTGTTTTTAAAAGGCAGTGGCAAAATTCCCTGAGATTTCAACAAAGCCAGGATTTCTCCTGAAAAACTTGTCGTAAGGCATTAGAAAAGCAGATAGAAAGTCATCTTGTAACGAAAAGCCTCAGTGCTATTCATATCGGCACATAAAAATTAACCCGTTCAGCTCTGTTCGAAGCCTGAAATGACCTAAAACCTTGTCTCTAGTAAGTATTTGCCCAGGAAGTCCCCCACCATTTAATATTCCCATCAGAAATCAAGGGTTTTGCAGGGTCTACAGGAGGCACTGCTACGTCGTGCACATCCTGTGGGAGGAGTGGTGCAGACCTCAGGCGTTCAACCTGGAAGCTTTAACAAACCTGATCGCTTTACCAATTCTTTTTAGAAACACTAAACAACAGCATGACTGTAAATGAAGGGGCTGATTTCATATTTGCTCCCTGGTAAGAGGGGTAAATGCTCTGGAGCTGTTGAACTAAATCTTAGAGTACCTTCTTAGCCTTCATGTGTTAAAATGTGAACGGAGACCTGTGACATGCAACGCTTCAAAGCCTGGGGTATCACGACCCCTTACTACATAGCCCATAGGAGAAACACCGAGTCCTTCTAGAGCATTGTCCACATGCAGGCACAGAAACACACCTGCCCCAAGTATGTCGGTGCACAAGTTGGTTTTTCAGTGTGAACATCCTTGAAAATGAGGCAGCTTCACTAATTAGACAATGGTGAACAGGAATTATGATCTTTCATGCATAGAAATAAGCTTCTGGAAAGACAGAAGTTGTTGAAAGGACAGGACCTGCCTCGTGTCTCTAACTCTCATGTGTCTCACGTACAAGTAAGGTTTGGGGAGAGAAAAAATTAGGTAGATCCACTGGTATTACTAAAACCACGAAGTGTGTTGCTCAGGAAATTCACACTGTTGTCATACACGTGTCAAGAAGAGTCTAGGGAGAAAGGATCTGCTGTTCCCAGTGCTTCCAGTCTTCGCGCACGGCCACTGCACTGACAGAAGGTAGAGCAGTGAGATTTCGGGGGGAAAGGAGGTGCTCATCAAGCAGCGGGGACTACCTGGAGCTCACGTCTAAGCACCAAAAGGAGTAATTTAGATGCCTGAGGAACTTCAGCCTATGGAAAGGAAAAAGAGTGGACAGAAACAAGAACCATGCATGCGTTAAAGCAGAAAGAACTGGTACATCTCATTAGATGAAAGAGAAATCTCAGAGACACCTCAGGTAAGAGGAGCTCCACGTACGCTCTGCACACTGAGCACAGGCAGGTCTACCTGGCTGAGTTTGCCAGCTCTCAGCAAAAATGTGTCTGAGGGAACGAGCAGATCTCTAATACAAAAGACACCCAGCACCCAAGTATGCCAATGTAGCTGGGCCATCTGCCTTGCTTCCGTCTGAGGTGGATGAGGGGAGAAAGTCGCAGCTAAAGAAAATACAAGGAAAAGGCTCAGAGTGGTCCCATGGACAGGACAACAAACTGAAAAAGCCAAAATGTAAGGAGGGAACAAGTTCCTAAGACCAACTGTTTAAAGCAGATGAAGATTGTCTCAAATGACAGAATTATCTCCAGATCAGGCCAGGCCATCAGAAAGACCTGTCAAATGGTCGGTGCACTTCACTCACCCGCCTGCACCCCCTGGGAAGAGCAGGAGGAAAGCCTGGTAGAAACATGCCACACAGATACTGGCAACACACGTAAGATCTGACCCTGAATGGATGGGTGAGCACTCGAAGGAAAGAAAGTAACACATATTCCTGTAAGTAAATCCATAGCTATTTATATTTTAAAACTTCCTGCATGTCTTTACTTGCATCAGGATGATCTGGGGGCAAACATTAGAATAAGAGCTATTAAAACGTCATCAAAACCCGAGTAGCTCTAACCATCACCAAGGTGACTGAGAGCAGGACTCTCGCTGCTTCCTGTTCTGCAATTACCAAGACCTGGGTTGTAGCAGGAGACCTGCTTATAGAACTGTGGTATCCTTTCTTTTCTTGCAGAGACCCCGTGGCAGAGTGTACAGCTACACCAAGTGAAGAGAAGGACCGTCTTGCTCAGCTAAGTTGCTGCTTTGCTAGGGAAGTTTGCCATTACAGTTGTAAGTAAAAAAATCCAGGAAAGACTCTGGCTACAAAGGTGGCCCATATAAAAGAGTTTAAATTTGAGGGAAAAGTAGAATTTTCATAAGCTACAAACCTATTTGAGTAAATCCTATCTGCCTGCTCCCGTTCAAATATGATTACATTTAACTGTCTAGAAGAGACAGTAAGAGAAATTGGTATTTGTCAACAGAAGCATTACAATACTTAGGTTAAGGATTCTTTAAAATATGAGAATACATTTTAAAAATTACACTGATCTTTATCAGATGTCTAAACTGATCCCTAGAGGACCACAGAAACACTTCTGTGGGATAATTCCTTACCAATTTGTCAAGAATAGCGTCTGCACTACATTTAAGTATAAGCAAAAAATATTTTTTAAAATATCCAAGGAAGTTTGAAAGTTCGGTCAGTACATATTTAAATATTTCTATGGTAATAGAGTGGTAGTGCTAGCTTACTGCTACCACAACTTAGTAGCCCGGGCTTCACCCCATGTGGAAGCAGCCCAGCTGACGTGAGCCATCGCAGAAATCCGTGTAAAGGTGTTTGCGCGATGCTGCACTTCAGCCATGCTGGTTTTGAGAGGGGTCAAGACAGAATACTGCTGTTTTTTCCTGAGGTTTCCAGATGCTCTTGTTTTAACACTACCAAGAGTGACAAATTCTAGCACAAAACTGATATATGAGTTGGCTTATTTGAAATACTCCGAGAATTTTTTGTTTAGATTTTCAACACATTCTTCATTCATCACTAGGCAAGTTTTCTTAATTTAGCATCAGCAGATCTGCCTCATAGACAAGAAGACAACAGCTCAGAGAAACAGCACTGTAACAGCCAAGTACAGATGAGATCTGCTTTTTGCTGACCACCACTGGCTGGCCTTGTCAATATACTTTCAAAGGACAACTCTCTTCACCCAGCCACAATTTATGTGGCTGGAAATGCTTTTACTCTTCAACACTGAAGTCTGAGAAAGAATCTAATGACTTAACGAAGAACGAGAAAGATTACCACATCAAATGTTCCCATTAGCCTTAATTTCCTGGCCCGTCTGGATTTAGGCTATACCGTTTCTTCCAAATTGAGATTTTATTTATATGTAAAGAGAAGAAAAGAGGAGTATTTCAGTTGTTTAGATACGTCTAATCGAAAGTACTTTAGGTTCAATCTAAATGCAGAAGTTTTTAACATCACAGCCACGCCAGTCAGAAGCATTTAAAATAAAACAAAAAAACCCCAACACATCAATGTGTTACCGAAAATGTTAGCACGGATGTAATTTAACTAAAAACCTCAAGAATGGTGCGATATTGTATTTTGACCAGGTGCCATAGCAAGCTACCGAGGGAAAATATTTCATCTTTCCAATCAAAGCTGTTCCTCCTGTACTAGGTTTGTGAATTCCTCTCTAGCAATACAGCTAAATTAATTGAATCTTAAGTGCAAACTGGTCCTACAGACTAGCTTTTAACCAGACTCAAGCAGACTTCCAGTTGCACGTCTTTATGCAGCGAAAAATACAAATGATGCTTAGGGGAAAAAAGCAAGTGAAGGGACAAGGCTTGGTATGTGAAAGGATCAACTTTTAGACCAAACCCAAGTGGGCTCTCAAAGCCACTGATGTCACGGGCTGATTAAAAGTTGATTTAATCACAGTGCCCCAGGATGGAAAGCTGGGTGAGCAAGAACAGCGGTAATTTTCTCTGTGGAGAGGGGACAAAACAACAACAAAAAACAACAGAGGGGTGGGTGAGAGACCAGAAACATTTACTATGTTTGTGTACAAAATTTACTATGTTTGTGTTTTTTTTTTTAATCCATTCTGTGGTTATTTTTACTGACTTGATAAATAGTTTAAACATAAGTTAAAGTTGACTACAGGAGACACTTTTTTCGTATTTTATAAAACTCGAAGTTCTGCCATCAAGCATAACATACCTGCACTGACCCCCGGCCAGTGTAAGTGACCAAACATCAGCATCTTTAGTGGAAGGTGATCTCCTATCAAATCTAGTATTTTAGCTCACCCTTGCACCCTTACTATTACAGGCTGGCTGGTTTGTAATGTGATGGTTTTTCGTAGGTTAAATAGAAAAGTATTTAAAGTACTTAGTACTAAGGTATTTAAAGAAAGACTATTTAAAATACCAACAAATTCAGCTGATGCATGGAACTCTAAATTCCACACACAAAGCGGAAGAAGAGCAAAGCACTTCTGAAATAAAGTAACAAAATGCTTTTTTAAGAAAAATGTTGCTTACACTGCTGACTTGGATCAGAATCTGTGGTCATCTTCACGTAGTTTGAAGGGAAGAGACCTGTCACACCACTGATTTCTCCTTGCCACCAGTCAGCATCGTCCTTGCTCAGTACGTTAATCAGCTGCCCTTTGGAGAAACTGAGCTCGTCTTCATTGTTTGCCATGTAATCATACATTGCTATCACTTGACACACTATTAAGAAAAAACAAAGTTAGCCGAATGCTGTTACACAAGTATTAGTTTTTCAATATTTTACATAGTCACAGGAAAGAAACAGCAATGTCACACGAACTGTTACCTAAGAAAAACACCAGACATGATCTTATCTAGATGCGGAACTGTTCTCCCTTTTCTTTTACTCAGATTTTGAACTGGGCCAGGCAGAAATACTGATGTTGATTTTATATATCTATCTATGCACTGACATAGCAAACTATTCCCATTAGCACTAGGACCTACTGCCCTTCTAAACATTTAAGGTATAATCAAGTATACTTCTCTCTCTTCCCCTGGCTCGGCAGGGAAGGTGAGTTTGGTTATCTTACAGCTGATACTTGTGAGAAAAATGCAGCAAAGGAAGAGGAAGCACACATTAGCTAATCTTCAACTACAAATGTAGTCAAAGGGAAGTTTTGTCCAGTAGTCCCCAGGAAGCTGTTGTATAAGCAAGTCATAGCTGCGGACAACAGCACAATTTAAGCACGCAGAACCACAGAAACTGCTTTTCTGTGAAATAATCTCATTTGTAGCCAGCCTTCCAAATGAAAAAAACTAGTGGAAATTGCAGCTCAGTCGCCCTTCTTAGAAAGAAGGGTACGTATAATTCTAAGGTGTTTGCCAATGATTGCTAATGTTCTGTAAGATTGTTGCCGGCATTTGGCAAGGAGGAGTTTCCAAACAAGATGAGTGTCGCTCTTCAGGGCATTCAGAAAAATTACAAAGCTTTTCTGGAGAAGATGGACTGCTGATCCTCATAGATTTCTGGATATAAATGTCATTGTATGACTGAGATTTTCTGTTGTAAGGTAGGTAGCTAAGTACCAGCCATGTAGGGACCTCATGAAGAACTGTTTTGATTAAGAAGGCCTGAGATTTTACCTTTCTTGGTCAGAGATAATATCTGAATGGACTTATCTGTCAAAAGACTTGAATTCTGACAAGGACTTTACCTTCCATGGTGAGGAACAGTAAGGTAGGGCCATTAAATATACTATTAAGCTAGTGATGTAATTCAGATTAGTATCTGAACAACCAAAGCAGTTACATGAAATACTTTAAATGAAATATAAATAAAATCTTTTTCTTTTTTTTTTGTCACCTGAGGGAGCAGCAGATGTGGTTCGCTCACTGCTTGGACCCAGTAATTTCACATGGCTGGCAGGGAACCATCCTTTCTGTCTCTTTTTCCCTCTTGCCTGTAAACGTTTAAATGGTTATTACACAAGAAACCAGTCTACAGACTGGAAAAAAGCAACAAATATGTCACACAGCTTTGCCTACTAAAGAGAGAAAGTTGGTCTTCCAACACCAATTAAACACTAAACATCTCAAAAGGTAAATTCTAGCTAAAGGATAAACCAGCCTAATTCAAATAAAACTGTGTTGTGATATGCTCTGGCAAACGCGTACATTCAAGGTTTTCAAGTGCAGTTAATGATTTCAGCGCACAATTTCAAGGTAGGGCTGGAATTTACACTTATGTATCAAATATAGTCTCTAATGAGATACCACAACTTCCTAACTAGATTTCAGAACGCTATACTTGCTTCTTTTTTCAAATGAAACCAAAGATCGCCTCATTACTGTTCATCAAATCAAAATTATGTTTCCTTCAGTTAATTACCTGCAGCTCTCCTTGCCACCATCCACTAGCATTTTTCTTCAGAATAAGTATTAGCTGTCCTGGAGCGAGACTAAGCTGTTCAGATCCTGAGGCAGCATAGGCAGTAGTAACCTGAGCAATTTCTGAAAAGACAGTGTATTAATTGCATTTGTTATCTGTTTCATTACAATAAGCTATTTCCACAGAAATACACCGGTACATATCTTGTAGGTAAGCACGCTAGCTGCCATTAAAACATTGCTGTGAACCTAAACACTCATCATCACTTTAAAAACAGTCCAAAACGCTGAAGTGATAACACACTTACCAGGTTTCTTATTTATTGTTCCAGTTTTGCCAGCATTACTAGAACCCTACAAGAAAGACAAAACAATCTTCTTTTAATGTGCAATAAAAGCTGTAGAGTTTGCACCATCTTTAAGCATGTGAAAAGAAAATGCAGGTTTTAACTTTGAGGCCATATTTAACAAAATACCATGCTCCTGTACTGCAACAGTCAACGTGACACTGTGGCTAGAGCTCTAATTCAGGACTCAAGCTTTATGCTCTTCTTTTCTGCAAAGGACGTTAATCTCTGCTTAAAATCAGCATTTAATAGGTAGGTATCAATAGCAGAAATGAACTAAAATTGAGAGAAAGCATCATGCATTAAGTAAGACTCAAAATAAGAACTCACTTCTTGATCCTTTGGTCTGACATAATTGGAGGGGAAGATTCCAGTTCTGTCGTCGATGCTCCCTGTCCACCACTCCCCTTCCTTCTGGGTCACGAGAATTTCCTCTCCTTCCGTAAAAGTCAAGTCACCAGGTTCGGAGCTTGAATACGAATACAGCGCAACATACTCTGCAAACAGTACAAATAAAGGAGGAGAGAATGGGTAAGAGGATAAAAGTCCATCAGACACAAGCAAAAGTACCTTTGGTATCAACGTTCATCAGTGTGTTCATAGCGTGGATCACGTCTTAGCAAGCCTGCACATCAGCCTACCTGCCTGATTGTAATCACAGCTGGCCTCACCTTTACAACTCTGAATTAAGGGTACACAACATCTAAGAGACAAATTATTTGGCAGAGCGAGAGTTAGTACCCTTTGAACAGACTGCGGATAAGCCTGGAGGCCACAGCTAGAGAACTTACATCTCTTGTAAGAAGTACTCCACCCTACCTCCATGTTTTGTAGCAGGCGTGTGTATTCCACACCTACATCTGATTAAATCCGTTTTATCTAATACAGCAGAAATGAAAAACACAATTGGAACAAAAAAATAACTGGGGAAACAGAAATATACGGTATTAAAAGGCTTAGGAAGTGTTTCTGACAAATTCTTCTGCAGCAATACTTATTTTCTCTACTCCCTCCTGATTAAAAGAGAATGATCCACATTCAGGAGACTCAAATCCCTTCTCCTATCTCTACAGCACAGAATAGTACAGTCGAGAACAGCAGGAAGAGAAGGCAGCTTATGGGTACGAGACATTTTCATTTTCAGAAATAAACTCCTGGAGCATAAGCCCTACACAAACAAGCAATCAAACACAACCCAAACAAACAAAAACATTATGCCACAGCTCAACCTTAATTAGTTATAAATTTTACTCAAGTTCTTATTTTAAGATTCTCATAATAATAGCTTGATATTCGCAGTGTATCTTTTGGACAAACATTAAAAGACTTGCTCAGAAATTTTTCGTATATTTCAGCTTAGACACATGCAGTTAAGCAGAAACAGGGTGTATCATTAAGTAATATCTTTCATGCAGTCTTACCCTCTCCTGCTGCGTAAGACTGTGTATTAGGTTTCTTCTTTACAGCTGCATAAATAGCTTCTGGTCTGCAGGAAGAAAAAAACCACGTTTGAGTAACTAAAAAGTCTGACCAAGAAAAAATCTCTTTATTAGGATGAGACTAGGCTCACTTTAGCTGTCTTATAGCTGGTGTTTCCTCTGAATTATTTACAAAGGCTTCCTTGGCTGTCAAACAGTGACAGATATTACGGGTATTTAAGATGTGAGTAGCATCCAAATGCACACCATACTTAAAAAAAAAGTTACTACTTTTTTAGATACTTCTAAAAGATATATTCACAAATGATGCTATCTGAAAGAAGTACAAAATATATATATATATATTTGGGTCTAAATTCTCATACTGGAATATTTCTAAGAACTTTCATCATAACACATGACAAGAACAATTCACACACAATGGTGCAGCCACTCCAGCAGTGACCAGGCTTTGAATAACTACCTGAGCAGTTACCTACGGCATTAGAACAGACATCACGATCTATCCAAGAGAGAAAAATAGCACTGTTTCTGGAAGATGTGCCTTACAAGCTTTTAATGCTGAGTGTTAAGGAATTCCTTGTAGGTCACTTAGAAGTTGGCACCCTTCAGAGGCACAAAGCAACTCCAGTGCAAGAGATCTGACTTGGTAATGAACCAAAAGAAAGCTGGCACTTGATGAATGACCAAACACCACTGACTTTTCACAGCACTCAGCTTGGAAGACTGTCAGTAGTGAGCCCAACATTACTTGGCTTGCAAGAATGAAATAATGAAAGCCTAAAATGGCATGGTGTAAATTATAAACGTTATTTAGAATCTGCACTTTAAAGCACTGCAGCGATTCTGCACTCTAAAACACCTCTTTTTGTAACCTTTAGAACAAAACAATAATAAGGCACACTTACTCCTCTTTCTTGACTTCGCTTCCAGGTAAGAGCTTGACATAAGATTTTGGAAACCAACCCCTTCCTCCATGGACCTCCCCAAACCACCAGTTTTCCTGCTGCTCCAGGACAGTGATGATATCATTTTTTGAAAAATTCAAGTGGTTATCTTTTTTTGCAGTCCAAGAGCAAAGTGCTTGTGCCTTTAAGTTCTCGACAGGTTGCCCCTGTTAAGACAGAAGTGGAAATGTTGTTTGACCATACTCCCCCTCACTGGGGCAAGTGCTAAAAACAAACATATGCTGACATATCATTTATTGAAGTCTAAGCAAGTTCATTCCTAAATGTTGGCTGAATATATATATATATTTTTTTGCCTGGACAATGCTTTACATTCTTGTATGTGACTGACTCAGGAACACTCTCTCAATTCTGTTTCTTTCTTGTTACAAATATCTTGTGTGTCTAATTACAGGTGAAAACAATCACAGAATTGTGAAACACTGCATGAACATTCTTCATCACCAGTCTACTGAAACGTATGGAATTATGTCTATAGACAGCAGTGGAGAATTCAGACCAGTTTGTTTATCCCCAGCCTGTTCAGTGCACACGGTACTAGAAAAATTAGAACAGCAAGTTCTCCACTCTCACACGATATACCTGTCCGTGAATAGGTGAAACAGATCCAGGGGACACAGTGCGAGTGAAAGCTGATTTCTGTTGCCATGCTGTATTAACGTTCAGGCTAGAAAAATGTATGTTTTGGTAATCAGATTCTTCCGCGGATTTACTTGGTGAAAGTGGTCTGCAAATCGAATACAGACATATTTAACACGTGACGATTTTTATTTTAAAAGTACCTCAGTAGAATCACTGTGTTGCCTTTTTTTAAAAATAATATAAAATAGATCATCCTATGCAATGCAAAGCAGACTATCAAATATTGAAAATACGCAAGCTCACTTTCAGGTAGACTTGTCAGTAAGTTTTCTGCATTTATGTTTCTATTTTCTGTGTCACCGAATGATACTATACAGCACATTATGTGTTAACTTTGAAAAAGCAATCTCAAGATGTAACAAAAACTCACTCTGAAGCAGCTGAGGTAGTAGATAAAGATACTGTAGGAGGAAGTAAGGCCTTCTTAGGAGATAAAGGTTTTTCTCCTTCTGGTATTTTTTCTACATAGTTGCATGGAAACCAACCAATACGTCCTTGAAAACTCCCGTAAAGCCACCCAGGTTCTCCAACATTTTTTTCATCAACCTGTGGACAGGAGGATAAATGCAAACGAAACACAATTAGCTGTCTGAAACAAGAGGATGCTATCTCATGTGTCAGCACCTGTTGGCACGCTGAATAGCATGCACAGCACTCTCTCAGGATCAGCATTTTCTCCCTGTTTTTCAGCACTGAGCTGATTTTGCCCTGTTAAAAAAAGAGGGTGATGCAATGGCACTGTGTCTCCAGCAGCTCCTTCCAAGGTAACACACCAAATCTGCCAGCCAGTTTCAGAGACGTGGAGACAGGCTTCCAAGATGTTATACGCCTTCAAACGGGCCCCAGACAACGTGACACTGGGGACCACATACAACACCTGGAACAATTCTGGCTTGCCAAAATCTGTGATGCATTGTGTTGCATTTCACTGAACTCAAAGCCAAGAAGCAGTGGCTGGCTGGCTCAGCAGCACAAAAAACTGGTGCAGCTCTGCTCAGAGAACTGTGGGGGTCTTAACTGGGGAAGTGCAACCACATTTCTCAGTGGTTTTGTGTAAAAGACTGGAGGAAGGATGTGCTGGACCTGCAACTAACTGCAGACAAAACACATCCAAAAATTCTGTTATTTGCTGTAATGATTAAGAGTAGAGCATTTGTATTACACATGGCTCCATTATGCTGCATATAGTCAAAGCTATAGAAAGAAAAAGCAAGCTAAAATTAGCAGCTCATCAAATACTAACAGCTAGTTAGCTTAGTTAAGCTTGAGGGTAGGAGAGGAGGAGGCGGCTACTGGCATATTTCTAAAACAGGGTATCAGCAGTTAGATGATACAGTTAATTTTAGCTGAAAAGGAAGCCAAAACAACAACTTGTATTTCCTTGTCTGTACTTCATTGGCGAGAAAATGCAAATAAATTATTTAACTCTATCAAACTGAAGGTTAATACCTAAAGGCTTCAATATTCTGTAGTTCACTGCTTTCTGAATTCTCCCTTATCACCTCTCTGCATCACTTACCTGAGTGAAGGAGATCCATATGTACTTATACATGAGACACAGGCATATTAACCGCATCACCACAGCTGTAAATCAGTTTTCACAAGTTCACCTGACTGCACAGGCTTTCAAAATTGTTTATGCTAACAAATAATATAATTAAACAACATGGATTTCAACTGAGAAGCCAGAAAACATTTCTAGTCTTAGGATCCCTCTGAAACATACTCAGCAAATCCAGAAGAATACTACACAGAATGGATGCAGAAGATTCTGCTATGGGCAACTGCCTGAGAGAGCATTTATAAAGGAAATGACAACAAGACACAGATTATGTTAATCATAAATTAGAAAATTCATGATTCAGAAGAACCTTTCACATCAACTTGTTAAATAACTAGCCTGTTTCATATGCCATTAATAATCTTGTCTTCTCATGTAGCCATTCTTGCCTCTATTTACTACGCTCATATTTCAAGCAGACACTTCGAGGCCAGCATCTAAACGTACAAAAAACTGCTGCAACTACATCATTCCTGATCCAATTTTAGGAAGTTTACGTTCAGAGTTCACTACTGTTATTCCAAACAAACTCTCAACACTTCTAAAATCCAAATAAAGATTTTATCTGATCTAATCCTAATTTCACCTGTTAAAAAAAAGTTTCAATTGTAAGTAAGTCTAAAATGTATCAGCATAGTGCTTCTGCAACCTGGGACTTTGTGTATCCTAGGATCAGAGGAAGGGGTTGTTTTGTCACAAGTTAAATTTAATGGCGAATCTTACCTGAATTATATCCCCGGTATTAAAGCTCATCTCATCGTGATTCCTCGCTTCAAATGGATATAAAGCTCTGTAATTTACGAAGGCAACTGAATTCCTAGACTCTGAGGTACTAATTGCATTGCCTGAAAAGATAAGAAAACTGGTTACCATTCTGATAGAGCTGAAAGCACTTGGAGCTCTACCATTCTAAGCATCATGTAGGAATATAAGCAGAGAACAGTTCATGCCTTGAAGACACTAAGCAAGTATCAGAGGAGATCACCAGGTAACAGGCTGATGGGATGCACACAGTGCAAGAGTTTAACATGCTAATCACTAAATGTAATGCAGACAATAAAATGCAGTTGCTTCTCAAGTGAAAAAATGAGATCTTTATCTTCTCATCCTTTCTTATCAAACAGCTCTGACTAGGCCAGTGCTTTAAAACAGTCTCGTCTAACACAATATTCCAAGTTGAAAAGTTGTTGCTCCTTGGAGTCCACTGCTCCAACAAGTGTTCAGCAGCATTGTGAAAATTTTACTTAAAACATAGCAAAATGCCATAATTTCTGTTTTCTTTGCTTCTGCATTCTCAAAGTCTGTGAGTGATGCTGCTAACAGTGAACATTTTACAAGGTCTAGATAAATTGTGCAAACATTTTTCAGCACTCTCCTAACTTGGTTGCTGTTTAATTCAGTGATAAAAACAGCTAATGAAAACTTACAAGACCAAATGAATGATGGATAAAGCTAAACTGCTTTTAGTGAAAATATTGCTAAACCAGTATTTGAAATCAAAGTCCTACAATGAATGTAATGTTGACTTTAGTTTTTTGTTAAAAAGAGGTATTGAATAAGGCAGAAATAAAGTGGATTTCAATATGAATAAGTCACTGAGTCCATCCACTCATCACCTGCCAAAACTCCCCCATGTTATCATTCTGCTCTAATCACAGAAAGTTCTGGCCTTATGAAAAAGCTAAAATATTATTGTTTCCAACATCCACAAGTTGTTAGCCATGATCACTGGAAGATGTGTCATCAGGGCCGCAGGTGGTGACAACTGATAAAAGACAACCTGAATTGATAGGATGATTTATACCTAACTAAAGACATAGAACATTGTGTTTGTTTTTTTTAATTATTACAATATTTTAGACAATAAGTCTGCCAGTGTCACGTTAGCACCAGTACATCTCAAGAATGAAACGATACTCAGGAAAATAGGAATCATTAAAGCAATAATCTAACGCACTAAGATTACCTTCATTTTTCCACGGTGGCTTAAGACTTTTACCCTCTGTTGGTTTCAACAGATCTGCAAACTTTTCGTGTATGTTTAATTTAGAAGTGCGTTTCTCTGTCTCTTGAGAGTTGGTCACTTCTTTTATCTTCTTAATTTCTTCATTCTTCTTACGCCTCTCCTCAGCTTCTTTTGCAATTTGCTCTTGCTTTCTTTTATCTTCTTCCAGTTGCCTCTGCCTTTGTTCCGTTTCTCTCAAGACTGCAGCTTGCCTATTTTTGTCCTCCTCTTCATGAAGCTGTTGTTTGTTTTCCCTGTCTCTCATCAGCGCTTCTTCAGCTTTCAGCTTTTCTTGAACTTTTTCTTGCATTCTTTCTTCCTCTAATCGCTTCTTTTTCTCTTCTTCTTCCCTTCGGATATTTTCCTGCCATCGATTCTCCTTCTCACGTTTTGCTTTCCTTAAAAAGGGAAATGAGAGAGCGAGAATGAATGTTTATTTTTCATAAAAATGAAAGTCGTTGTGTTCAAGAATAATCAACTGCACTTGGAAGTAAAACTGTGTCTATGATACTGATGACTTTTTTCTTTGGGCAATAAGAAGCAGACTACTGTAAAAACATATTTGAATTTTCTTGTCCTCCGAAAAAGGAACAAAATTTCAAATTTCCTTACTCATCTGTCTTTCAAGATTAAATAGGATTTAGGAAGTCAATGCACTTCCTATTTTCTTAAGTGTCAATCTCTTGTCTGAATAACATGACAACAAAACTAGGAATTAGTCAGAAGTGCTTGTAAGGAGATAAGTGAGGCTTCTGCAAGGCCAGCAAAACATGGTAGAAAACATGAGGAATTTTAGATGCATATTGTTTATTAAAGGAGCTAAAATCTTAATAGCAAGAGTAATTACAAGGTTTATTTACCTACCAAACCTGACTTTACAAATTCTATGAAAATGAAGATAAAAACAGATTGGAAAGAGGAAATTGAAAACACCTTGTATCAGTGGTACTCCATATAAAATGTTTTCTCTAAGGCGACTAACCAGGATGTATTTTTACCAATCACACTTCCTGTTTATTACAATCACTGCCTTAAAATCACCATGGCGTTCTTTTGCTTTAAAAACTGCAATGCTGACAGATTTCAGACATGGTACCTTGCAGCCTCATCTTCCAGTCGCTTTTTCTGGGCAAGTTCAGCTCTTCTTTTTTCTACCTCTCTTATTTTGTCCTGTTTGATCTTGTGGAGCTGCTCCAAGGCTAATTGCTGCGTGCTGTAACTTTCTCTCAGGTCCTAATAAATAAACACAATAAAGTACATCAAAAGAAATAAAATCATTCTTTTGAGAAAAGCAGCAAGGCATTTTAACGTTTTGTGAATCAAAGTATTACTTTGTCCACACAAATGAACAAAGTAATATTAAGTTGTAACAGTCCTTGAAGGTCACTGTAAAGAAAGTCAAACAAAGTACGAAAATAGCTGCCAGGTTTGCAGAGCCTTTTATGTAACTGAGGCTTTCAATGAGCCCTTCAGTCACACACCTGCTGGGAATGGCAAATGTGACAGAGGAAACAGGAAAATATAAAACTTAATGGTCAAGCAAAACGTCATTTAAGAACCAAGAAGACAATGAAGCATATTATAAATAATCACAAAATGCATTTCTCGAGGAGGCAGACTTCAACTGAAGCCAACACAATGCCATAAAGCTGAGAATACGTCCCTTAAGAAGGGTGTTCACCTTCACCGTGCTTTCTTTTTTTCCACTTCATTCACCATTCTAAATTACAACTCCAAGCTGGTACCATCGGATGGAAGACTGAAATAACTCTGACAGAGGAGGCTTACCACTGCAGGAAGCTAGAGCCTAAGGTCACTAACTCAAGACTAGAGTTTTGCTGTATTTGTGAACTTTGCTTTTGAACATATCCTTCCATTCCTACTCCATCTCCCTCTGATTTAGAACAGTTTCGTAAAACATCAGCCTGAATCTTTGGGATAATTGAATTTACAAAGTAAATTAGAAACAAACAAACAAAACAGAAAAAAAACAATAACACAAATACTTCAGAACATCTTCATCACATTACAAAAGATTTTGAACAGAGTACATTATTTTTATTAGGAATCCTACTGATATACACATTGAGCAACCCTGACATTTTAAATCTGGTATCGTAAATGCAAATAAAGCAATTAAGAATGATCTATTCCCACTATGATATGCACCATTACCAATAATCACATTACCTAAAAATTACTGTGCATTTTATACAGAAAGGGCAAGGTAACAAGATTTCTCTGTCAGTGAAAGTCTCTGTAACAGCTCATTAAACTGATCGATTTACTACTATTTTTCCACACAGAAATCTTTGATTTGAGGAGATAACAACTCATGCAAAACTGAAAGTTCAGCGAAGTAGTTCTGAGAATAATTTATGAGGGGGGAAAAAAAAAAAAAAGCCAGGTTTCTGACAGCAGAGGACAAAAGCAGCAGTGGGGAAAAACACTAAGCAAGCTTTAGTACGGGGTTAATACGGAGGTTTAAAAGCATTGCATTTGCTGTGCCATGTGTCGTATTCTGGGCATTGATGCTATTTCTGGTCTCAAACTCAGAGAATTCGTATACTTGACTCACAGCTAAAGATGTACGAATACAGGCATGGTGAGACAAGTAGAGAGCAACAGATGGAGAAGTGGGAAAAGACACGGTTTCCATCTAAGACAGTATTCTTTTTGTTGATGTTACCTTGATTAAAAGAAGAACATCTGGGTGAACATACTTCATTAAGAAGTAAAATGGCTATCGGTATTTTGCAGTTTGGCTTTCTTAAGCACCTAACAAAATTGCAAATCTTTACAAGGATTTAAAAGTTAGCAGAAAGAAAAAGAGCCTACTGATTTTCTTTTAGGAAAATATATTTAATAGAAGTCATATATCCAAACAGAAAGGGTAAGCAGAGGAAAATTGTGAAATAATTAAAAAGCAAAAGAGCCAAAGATTAGAAAATAACCTTAAGTAAGAGGAAGAGGTTGTTGAGACAGCTTAGCAGAGACAAAAGGCACTGAAGAACAGAATCATCCATATTCTCACACTGTAAGATAAGGCAGATAAAAAGCTAATTAATCTTTGCACTGTATTTTGAAAAACATATTTTAGGGAAGACTAAACTGTGGATGCAGCCACTGAACACAGCAAGCCATGCAAGTGAACAAGTAACTAAAAAGCCATGTAACCAGTGTTACATGTAGCCATTTTTTTTTTCACAATAAAAGAAACTCTTAAAATGCTTACAAATTTTAATTTTTTTGTCCTTTTCAACAGAGAGCACAGAGCCCTCACGCTGGGGCTGTAAATGAATTATTTAGGAATTAGGTTCACACCAGAGCCACTAGGAGTAAGCTGCTAAGTGGATACTTGCTAACCTGCCTGAGAGTTGCATGCATTTTAAGGTAAGTCAAGAATTGCCTCTAAAACAAAAATGCTTTTTGGTCCAACAGTCAACATTTATTAACCTACTCTCAAGTGAAGTGGCCTGTGCTTATTTGCAGAACAATACCTACGTCTGTTACCAGATCTTGTGCAATATACTACGAAACCCTGTTTTTCTTTCGATTAAAGTGCTGTCCACAATTCAAGAATTGTAGCCAATACAACCCCATAGGAGCAGAATCTGCAGGAGCCTAAGAAATGAATTAAACTTTGTTTCTCAAACCAAATTAATTCTAGAAGGCAGAAGTTTACAGTGAGCAACCGGTGATTCATGCAAAGCAATGATGAGCGAGATGTTGGTATTTTAGTACATTAGCAATAGTTTTAAACACATTTTTATTGTACTCCAAGAGTTTTGGAAATTCTTATGCAACACCAGAAGTTGGGAAGAGCTTTTTGGAAGTCTGGTGAAAGTGCCACCAATCCTTATGATTGGATGGAGAAATAAAGACACTGCTTACCAGTGTAAAACTATGTATTTTAGAGAATACACTTACCTTAAGCTGACTGTTAAATGCATCCATTTCAGCAAGTTTAGAAGCAGTTTCTTTCTCAAGGGCATCTAGCTGTTCCTTAAGTCTTTGGCATAATTCTTCCTTTTCTAAGGACTTCTTGTGCACTGAACTAATTCCTGCACCTGCACAAAATCAGAGAATCACTAAGGTTGGAAAAGGTCTCCAAGATCACCTGGTCCAACCATCCCCCTACCACCAACGTCACCCACCAAACCATGTCCTTAAGCGCTATGTCCAACCTTTCCTTGAACAGCCCCTGGGCAACCCGTCCCAGTGCCTGACTGCTCTTTCTGAGAAGAAATGTCCCCTAATTTCTAACCTAAACCTCCCCTGGCGCAACTTGAGGCCATTTCCTCTAGTTTTTGGCTGGTTATCTGCGAGAAGAGGCTGACCCCCAGCTCCCCACAGCTTCCTTTCAGGTAGTTGTGGAGAGCAATAAGGCCTCCCCTGAGCCTCCTCTTCTCCAGACTAAACAACCTCTGTGCCTTTGGCTGCTCCTCATAGGACTTGTGTTCCAGGCCCTTCACCAGCTTTGTAGCCCTGCTCTGGACATGTTCCAGGGCCTCGATGTCCTTCTTGTACTGAGGGGCCCAAAACTGAACACAGTGCTCGAGGTGCGGCCTCATCAGAGCTGAGTGAAGGGGGACAATCACCTGCCTGGTGCTGCTGGCTGCACTGTTCCTGATACAAGCCAGGACAAAAAAACGACGAGCAATTTTACAAGGACTTTTGTTTTCACTGTTGTTTTTTTCCTAATATAAATGCATTCCAAATGTCTTTCCTCACAAATATCCCTTGATTTATCTTCCTATTTGCATTCAGCACAAAGAAATAGGCCAACACCTACCTACCTGAGACATACAAACATCACATGTAAGACATACAGAACACTTTGAAAACTGTTTTTAATGTCATATTAGACCAATTCTTAGCAAGCTTCTGAAAGCAGGAAAATCCAGTGTGATTTGAGAGGAACTTCTAGTGTGATGTAAGGGCCAGTGTGAATTTTACCTTAATTAACTTCCTTGAGTCTACACTACAAAAAAAAGACACGGTGTAATAAGGATTGTAGTATCTGTGGTCTGTATAGTCTTCATAAGTAAAATTTCAAGCAAAATCTGTTTTGTCACAAATATGTGTTTGTTTGCCCCTTTTTAGGACACAAAGAAAATAATGGAATGCAGATGCAGAGATTCTAAGCTGGCACTCACTGAAAAGATAAAAAAGTGAAGGTGTGATTAACACCCCTGTACCCTACAGCTTTTTTGTTGTTGCTTTTTTCTATTTTTTTATTTTTACACTACAAGTGATGAAAAGCAAGCAATGCAAACAGAAGGGAATTCATTTGCAGGTACTTACTCTGAGTGTTGTCAAGTTGAACGTTTTTAATTCTTTCACTTAACAATTGCTTTTCAGGAACCAAATAGATTAGTTTGTTCTGGTACTCCTGTAGATATTAAAGAAAACATATCAATTTTTCAATATTGTTTATACATAAATAAAAGTGGGTGAATTTCCAAACATAACCTCAACTCACATTACTGAAACATAGGATGCAAGTCATCGTTACAGAGGAGAGGAAAAATGACTTATGCACTCCCAACATAAGCACTATTATAACTAAATACTTTTTAATCAAAAAAAATTAACACGGATGGGGAAAAAAAGTTACAATTTATACTGTTATCTTGAGAACATCTGAATACCTCAAATCTAACATAAACCAGGAACTTTCTGTGACACACAGGAACGTGAAGATTCCCTGACAGCAGGAGCATTACAAAAAAATAAGGCAGAGGATGATTTATCATAGTCAGCTCTTCTGAAATAATTTGTCTTGCTATTCAAATGCAGAAAAAAAAGAAAAAAAAAAAAAAAGACTTGTAAGGTAACTCAACCCAAAGACCAACTTGGTCTGCCTACAGAAAAGCATTCCTTCATAAAAATCTGAGTTTGTAGCTATAAAAAACTCGTAATTAAAAAGAAGTCACTAGTATCAGCTCACAAAAATAAAGCTGAAGTTTTGACTAGTGTCCTCATTCAATTATCAGCTTGTTGTAGTACATGTAATCATTTCTTTAACACCACAAATGAAATGAAAAACCTGTGCAATGTTGATGGCATCGCCAATTTCCTCTCTGCACTATAATCGAACTGATTCACTCTTCCTCCCTATCAAAACTGATTATCAACATTACTGAAACACAGAATAGGAAATAAAGGAGAACTACAAACATAACAGAAAGTTACGGACCTGCAGCTGCTGTTGTAATTGCTTGACTTCCATAATTCCTTGATCACATTTCTTATCTAAAGCCTCCAGCTCAGTTTTCCGAATCTGCTTCTTGTTTCGAATATCTTGCAATCTGCCTGAGATTTGCTGATGTTTGTCCGTCTAGAAAGAAAGAGAGACAAATTATACCACATGTATCAAAAAAAAAACATTTCTCCATGATGGGCACATTGGTTCACAATCAATTCTTTAAAAGAACCCAGAAATACCTGCTTTACACTGCTCATCCAAAGCAGAGTGGAACTCCTAGCAGGCCATCAATGTGTATTCTAAGATTTGCATACTTTAAAATACTGCACTTCCTTTCAAGATGGGCAGTAAAATTTATGTCTTACCAGGGCTTCTAATTCAAGATTAAGGCTCTTCTTTTTAGAGGTCAACCTGACAATTTCTTCTTGTTCCCTGTTACGTTGATTAAGAAGTTCTTGGCGACGAATTCTCTCCCATTCCAATCGTCGCTGGCGCTCAAGTTCTTGCTTTGCTGCCTAAGGAGAAGTTACATTACTTTCAGTTACAATGTAGATACAGAACCCAGAGCCCATGCTTTAATATAATGTGCTCTACTTGTAAATGGTGTAATAGGAACATAGTATATTGTCTTTTTCAAAGTGATCTTGTATACTGTGCACTGAAGAATGGAGGAAGTGACCCTTTAAGATTCTTCATGCCATACTCCTAACTCCAAAGAAAAACAGCTGTTTGAAAAAAGTTGTATAATTCAGAGAGAAAATGCATTTAGCTTAGCATAGACCATAAATGAGCTCGTTGAGAATTACACATAAACTTCTTTGATTATTTCACAGAACTGCATAAAATATGCAAGTCTTATGCATGCAGTGTGATACCACCTAGAAGCAAATTTGTCTTAAGTTCAAACAGCAAAACGTTATCAGTTATGAATTCAGTAAAATCTTGTTTGGAATAGAGATTTTTGTATAAATCTAAGAAATCTATTCCAGAAATCTCATTTGTCCTTTGAAGTCTCTGAAAGTCTGACTTACAGCAGTACTGCATTCACTTGTAACAGACACAATGTTCTCAGACAGAAATGACATTCTCTGCAAGAGAGCTTTCCCATGCAAGGAGAATGAGTCAAAGTCAGTGCTCAAATCCTGAATGTTCCATTAAGTGAATACTGTATGCATGTTTATATTCCTTACAGCATTAAAAAATAATTTCAAGAAAACAACCTCCCGCCTTTCTATTTCTTTCCTCCTTTCTTCTTCCCTTTGTCTCTCCAATTCTCGTTGTCTCTCCAGCTGCCTTTCCAGTTCAAGTTGTTTTTTCCGTTCCTGTTCCTGACGTTCCCTCTCTCTTCGCTCTTGTTCTTCTCGTTCTTTCTGAGCCTTACGTTCTGCCTCTCTTTGCTGCTGCTCCAACAGGACCTGACGGCGTTTTTCCAGCTCCATATTTCCCCTCTCATAGTTTGCTTTCCTTTTGTCTTCAAATGTAACTAAAATAAGCAAAAGTAGTTATTTCTGCCCTGTGTAAAACATTGCTCTCAAACAAGTACCTCAGTTGCACCACTAATACAGCTATTTTCTTTTGGGCAAGTTCAGTTAGTTAGGTCATGGATAATGTCAGCATCTTGCATTTTTTCTAGTGTTATTTTTCTTTCCAAAAATACCTTTAAATTTTCCTAAGTCTATTCCAACTGAAAAAATGTTGCAATTTAAAACTGACCAAGGCTTTACTTTTAGAGGAAATACAGGAGCAGTTTTTTAAGGCTAACAGGAGACAATCTGTTGTTAAAAAGGTTTTCCACTGTGCAAGAAAAACACACAGGGAAAGAATTTAATCTTAAAGGGCATTCCCTCTAAGATCTCTTGGAGTTAAAAACAGCAGAAAACAAAATAGGATCGAGGTCAATTACTGCAGTGCAGGACAAAAAGAGATACAAAGGAATGGTTTTGGCTCCCAGCAACCATCTTTCCAAATAGAGAGACAAATTGTGTCTCACACTCCCCACATAACAGACCTTTGCTGGAAGGATCATGGAGCCAACAGCAGAGTTTACTTTGTGTTCAAATTGCACCTTGTTTTCAGAAAATTAAGCAACGTTGGGACCTCTTGTTTCCAAAATACCCAGAACAAAGTAATGCCAGTAACATTCAACTGCAAAAAAAATTGCAGTAGCACTGCGGTATTTGGCCATGAAATATTTCTTTTCCAAAATACATTATTAATCAGCACACTTTCCCATTCCTACAGCTAATAATAGTCCCTTTCTCTGCCTTCTCAATTTTATTAGATGTAATAGGCTGACTACATGTGCTTAACAACCTTCCTACCATCAAGTTAAAATGGATCTAGCCTCTGTAATGAATCCCCGTAGGGACTTGTTATGTCTTCCACTTCCTAAATGTTCCAGTGTCCTTCAAAGACAGCCCTATATATTAAGAACGAGACCATGAAGCCCGTTTTACCTGGCTGTTTTTTCTGTGGCTCCTCCTCTTGCACTGGCTGGTAAGATGGCAGAGTTCCATTTATATTTTCAGTGTATTTTCCACTCCTGGAAGGAAAAAAAAGGTACAAAAACCAACATGAGACAAATAACACAGATAATTTCTTTGCATAAAGAAATATAAAGAAATATTTTCCATTGAAAACATGTTTCATTGCTCTTAGTGGTTTACCTGAAAGAAGGTGGTACCAGTTCAAGAGGCAGAGTTAGCGGCAGAGGTTGTCCAGCTTTGGCCATATCAGTTAGGTGCATGGCTAACACAAACTCGTCAGCTTTCAGTTGTCCATCTCCATCAATATCAGCTAGTGACCTGCACGGTTTTAATAGCAGTAATAATTAGAACTAAGTATCACAATCACTTGTGATAGCTGAAAATTTTCACAGCTGAAACAGTGAAATAATTTTGAAAACATAAAATTTATTTGAAATTATCTGTCAAAAACAATTAAACTTAATAATATGAACAGTGGACCAAATAAAGTATTCTTTTGTTTATAATGTGCTGCTATACAGATCACAGATGTCATTTTAAAGCACAAAAAAGGATAGGAAAGGTTAAGAGACTTCTTAAACCTCAAGAGAAGAGCTGGGAAGAGATTTCATGCCTGTTCTTAAGCAGTTCAACAAGATAAAAACCACTTCTTCCTTTACTACAAAATAAAATGTTATGTAAAATTAACCAAATGCTGCAATGGGAACCTTGGCATAGAATTCTTTTTTTCCCTTGTGTTTCCTTGGCATTGAAGGGAAGATATGAACTGCCCCAGAGCTCCTTGAAATGGGTAAGAAAAAGAAGGCAAATCACACAATCACACCATCAGCCTACATGTACTCAAAATGCTTCCCACACGTTCAGGAAAAAAACAACAATGAAATGTTTCCAGAGATGCAGACAAGAAAACAGGAATCTTTCTCAGGGAATTGTCTATATAGATGTAATTGCAGGAATGTGTCCTTAGACTGGACTTAGGTGAGATGCTTAATAGAATAAAGTGCTTGTGCCTTTTTTTACACCCACTGCCTTGGATAAAAAATATTGAGCAGTTTAAAAAAAAATCAAAAAGGAAACAGACAACAAAATCCACCACACATCCACAGTGAAAAATGAAAGATGATTAAATGAGATTTTTTTTAATGTTGATCGACCAGCACTGTTCACCCATAACAGTACTGTTTATTACAGTAATTACCAGGAAGATCATACACTGGTAGATATATTTTGTAATTCCTTACTTTGGGCAAAACTGTAACTTGGGCTCGGATGTTAATCCTCTACATGTGTAGAGACATCCCTGCACTGGTTGCTGATAGCTTTAGGCTGGGCACCCAGGAGAAAAACAGTACCTGCTTTATTTCCCCACACTCCTGCGTGGATGAATATAACCTCAAACTCCATTTTTACCCTCACAGTGAGCAACCAAATCAGCTGAACTAATAAGAGGAATGTTTCAGCTTGCTGCTGGTGAAGACAAACAAATGACTCCTCCTGAGATAAAGGGGAAGAAGAAAGCAGCCTGCCTCAGAAGGAGCTGTAAAGCACAAAACTGTTGTGAATTCCTCTGCGACAATGAGACTTAATGCAAAGCATAGAAGTTACGTCTAAAAACACCAAGCTACCTTATCTAGCAGGTTAAAGGCAGATTATTCAAACCTTCAGATGACTGTAACTACTTCCATCACCACAGCAAAGACAAATCTTAGAGTGTAACACGCAGTTATCTCTATGGGAACTGTAGTGAGTCTCTAAAAATCTCCTTTTTTAATCTCTCTCCGTAGTTTAAAAATAACAAGGTCAGTCTTTTGTTTCACAATTCTACATCTGAAATGAATAAAGCTCAGCTTAAGTAGCACATCACTGACATGGAAATTGAGATTAATATCTATACTATCACAGGGAGTCTAACAAACAAATACAAAGAGTGAAAAACTTATTAAGTTGAGGTATCTTTTGAAAAATGTATTAATCACCCAATTTATTAAGTAGCTTACTTTTCATTTACTATATTCGATCTCTGGCGTGCCTTCATCACTTGCTATTAAATAAAGTACAATTCCTCTCTTTAACAACACAAATGCTCTGAATGCATAATCAGTAACTAAACTTACCAAATAGTAGCCAGTTGAGTCTGTGAAAGGTTTGATTGCAGAAGGGCATTTCTTGCTTGAAATCCTTAGAGAAAGTGTGAAAGATATTAATAAAAAATAAATACTTCCTACAAAGATTCACATGTAGCAAAAATGGGTCATGAACTGGGGCACGTTTATTTTTAATATTAATCTAATCCCTTTTCATTAATGGCTGACAGTTGGCACGACTCCCAGGCTTCACAAGAGGTATTACAATCTGAACGCAACAAAGGTTTAAGTATTTTGGGGCACTTTTTTTCCACTCAAAATTCAAAACAGCAAAAACGGACACGAAAAATGGATACTTAGGGTAATCCCCACAGCTGTTACAAGAGCGCAGCTGATTGTCTGCTGAAAGTTGGAGCTAGTCAGCTGGAAAACTGACAGTTTTCCTCAGTTAACAAAGGACCATACACCCTTCCAGGCGGGTCAATGAAACCTTCAGCTCAAAAATCAACTGAGCAAGATAAAAAGCATTAAGCCCATTTCAAAAAGAAAGAATTGCTCTCCTTCTTCATGGAGTAGAAAACTGAAGCAGAGGCTTGGTAAGTACTCATTCTGAATGAGAAATGTGGTCACCTATAGGTATACGTATTGACTTTACACCTACTAACTGCTTGTCCAGCACTCACTGGCGTACAGCTAGTAATCCAGTTTTACAAGTACTTTCAGAAAACTCTACTCTTGTACTATGTGAAGTCTTCCAAAAATCACCGTAATGTTGTGGCACAGCACACATCACCGAAACTCAACAAGGAATTACTCCCAGAAACCACTTTTGAGACTTTACAAGGCACTGCAGTGTCTTCCTTGAACTTCTTTCTTTGAAAAGAAGACAAATATCTAACCAGTTATACACCGCACAGGAGCACGACACAAAAATGATTGTGTAGATGTCTCTCATTTCACAAAGTCGTAAGAAACACTATCTGCCCGAAGACTGATGCTTGAAAAATGACTGCTGATTTTATGGAGTGAACTTCCCCAGCCTTATGGTTCTCAGGCTCCTCCAGTTCTCACTGCTGGCACTCTTCTCTTCTTCCCATTGACTGTTACTGTTGCTTCCCTAGTCCACCCGGGAAGACTAATGCCTCCTCTGTCCTCTCCAGGTCTAACACAGACCCTGAGCCAGTCAGCTGATGTCCATTTCTATTTCCTGGCTGACCAGAAGCAGAAGCCAATCCTCATTCTCTCCTGCACAGGTCTGAATATCAACAACTTCAGCTTTCATTTCATTTGGAAGTCAAATGCTTTCCATGATTTCAGCAAGCCAGGATTTCATCCCTAAGCCTGCAGTGTTCCAGAGGCAGAAAACAAAAAACACTGCTCCACTGCCTTCTCCCCATCTGTATCAAATGCCACACTCACCTGATAAATATCCACTCATACTTTTATCCAGGCTGTTAAATTTCTGTCTGTATTTTAACCTGGAGGCCTGAGGAACTGCCCAGTCTGAGGATGTAATCTTTGGTGAATTCCCAACCAGTGAAGCACTAGAGGAAGAATTTGAACTGTAATCATGTTTCAAAAAAAGAAAGAGAGAAGACCTCTAAGTTACTTGGCTTAAAAACCAGACATTGGTACAAAAGGTATATAGCATCTTCTGGTAACAAGAAACAACTTCTACAAAGTTGTCTCTGCTAACTTGCTATAAATATTTTCATGGCTAACATGAAATCCTACGGTGAAAGTAGGAACCCTAAAGGGAAACTCTTGAGCTCCAGATCCCACTCCCTTTGTATCACATATTATTTTATTATTATTATTATTATTATTAATTATTATGCCTTGTATTTCACCAGAGGATCGCTGTGATAATAATACTACAGAAAATCACAGGGAAACATCTTAACCTTCCAACGGTAAGAATGTTTAAAAGAACTGTGAAGCATTTGGTAGATGTCTACACAACTTTGAAGATGTATGCAAATGGGTAACCAGGAACACCAAAAAAATCCATCTGATAAAGCTGCGAAAGCTACTACATTCCACCTCTCCCTGTTTTGCCATTAGTGACGATGATAGGCTGAATGGAGATTTTCTGGTTCATGCAGTTTCTGCAGAACAGCACTGATCAAGTGTTTAGTTATGCCTATAATGCTTCTACCTTTAAATCCCAACATTTTTGCACTGTGCCATCTTTGAAGACCAGACAAAACCAGTCTGGTTTACTTAAGGTAATCCCCCTATTCATCCTACATGCTGTGTATTAGCAGCAAAAAGGTGCAAGCACTTCTGAGCCAGAGCTGGGGCTGAAATGCTCTCTGCGTTGTCTTTTAGAAGACTGTTCCTTCAGAGTCCAATTGCAGAGATACATCTAGACCCTCACTTAGTCTCCGACAAAGCTCTAAAATCAGTGAAATAGAGCAGCTGATGACAAAGATTTATAACCTTCTATTATTCATAAAACAAATCCATAGATAAATATTTATAACAAATACAGTTCTTACATGTCTGCTAATTATTTGGTGCCATCTATAATGAATGAGCACATCAATCCATAAACATTCCTCTTACAACCGCTTGCAAGTTTTACATCTACTTACTAACGCTGTACATTCCCTTCTTTTAGTCACCACTTTCTCTCATTCGAGCTCCTCACCTGCTTCAGATAGTTTTGTTACATTTACTGAAAATATTATTTTTTTGCATATATCAAAACAATCTACTTTCAGATCCATTATTATTGGATGAAACTGAAAATACAAGTGTTCCATGATTTTTAGAAGGCATACTCAAGTTTAACATACAACAATTTAAAACTTAACTTTCATACCTGCTAGATCCTAAATCGATTAGCGACTGTGCCTTCTGCATATTAGTACCACCAAACCCTCCTGCCATGGGACCTAAAGAACCAGTATGAGGCAGTGCTGAAACAAACAAACAAAACCAAAAGCTGTAAGGCAAACAGGTATATGTTTCTTTAAGGCTTTCAGACAAACAAGAAAAGTTAATCAGTGTCTTATTTTAAAGGATAATTAGTTAGAACTGATACGATGAACGCGAACTTTGGGAAAAATATTTTTTTATTATTATTATTTCAGTCAAACTGAGTAGTGGACTTTACTTACTTGAAGAGAAAGGTATGGACAAAGGCTGCAGAAGGCTGGATGTTCCGTTTGGCAACGATGAGGTACTGACAGAAGGCACCAGGGGAGCAGAAATTACCAAAGGAGGAATGGAACTCACTGAGGTCAGAGACATGGGAGCTAATGGTGTGACTGCAGACATAGACGTTGGCATGGACAGATTTGGCATACTACCCATTCCTAGAGTAAAAATCAAACAATTAATGCTTTAATACTGCAGAGGCTCCAGCAAGAAACTGCTATGCTAGGCAGAAACTACACAAAGCAACCTGCATCCAGAGACACAATACGCTAAAATGCTCACATAGAATATTTACTTTTTCTCTAAAGTTAGGCAACACAGAGGAAAATAAGGGAAAATATACTGAAGAACATTAATTAAAAAATAAAATAAAAAATTCTCAAGGTAGCTAGTATTTCACAAAAGGTTTAAGATCTAATGTTCTGTAATTACAGGTATTTACAGAATTACTGTTCTTCAACAAGCCCATCTGCACCTGGTCGCTGAGATAGAACTAAAACAGAACTCAAAGTTGTGAGAATCCTCTATAAAGATCAGCTCATGCCGTTTCCTAACTAAGTCTCTTCCAAATCTCAGCCCTGGGAGAATCTATATGGGTTAAAGGTACATTCTGAGGGACACATGCCCAATAATGTATTTCTTATATCTGTTGTCTGAAGCTAATTAAGACACCTGAATTACTGGCTAATTTTGTGGAAGAGGACTTGATGCAGATGAAATGATGAAAGGTTAATATTAAGTAATCATATGCCAACCACAGCTGTATATAAATGCATGCACTTGTATGCAAACACACAAGATTTAGAGTTGGTCATTTTACATCACCTATGTAATTAATATATATACAAACATTTAATTTCAGTGTATATATACAGAAACATATGCTGCATTTTGTTACTTAGTTGAAGTCATATTGTGTATTTACTTATACAAAACAATACGTCAACTAACAGACACGCACTGAAACCCAAAACAAAGAGAAAAAAATAAAAGTAATTATATTTAATTGATCATATAGTCAGTGAACAATCTGATTCATTTTGAAAAAAAAAAATATTTAAAATAATTGTTGTACCAAAACTTTGACTTTTGCTAAATTTAACTTAAAAAGGGGAAAAAAAGTAACAAGTATCATTTGGTGAATGAGTAGGAGGGAGACAAAAAAAGGCCTATACAAAAAAAAGTATAAGAGGACACTCTGCAAGTCAGATGGCAGATGTGAATGGCCTTCTTAAACCTCATGTCAAAATTCACTAAAAGCTTTTATTAAATATTGTTGAAGAATGAAATTATCAAAAATATATACAATTTGTTCTGTCTCAAGAAAGAGGCTTTGTGAATTTCCTACATCAGCACAGTCATGGTGGTTGGTTTGTTGTTTTTTGGTTTGCTTTTAACCGATTGCTTCAACAACTGGTCAGATTAATGATACTTATACTTGACTGCAGATCAACTGTGTGTTTTCTCTCTGAACACTAAGTAATAACATATTAATAAGTACCAAAGCGAGCTGACATGAGCGGTGAAAGTACTGGAGATTGTTTCATGACTGGAGGGAGAACCATAGGCAAGTGCTGTCCTTGTAATTTCAGCTTGATGAGTTTCATGGCTATGGAGAACTCCTGTTGATCCATTTTCCCATCCTTGTTCAGATCTGACAGCGCCCTTTGGAAAAAAAAAAGAAAGCCCACAAGGGAGAAATATAAATTAAAGGTTTTCACTTAATGAGAAGCTTTTCTATCCATTTTATTTACTGGTTTTATGCAAGAAAACAACAAACATACTGCAACCATTTCTGTATTTTCTACTTTTGTTTACACTGAAACCCTCAAAAGTTTGCATAATTTCAAAGCATAACGTTTGTCTAACTATATTAAATGACTTCTACCAAGCTCGGTTTTAAAGTTACTGTGTATTAAATACTTAGCACCTGAGAAAGCAGAACGATATTTGGAAAAGCAGCAGTCTCCTGCCTGGAGTCCTCTGTTCACTTGTTGCTACGGATACACCTCAGCTATGCTTCTTTCTGTGCTACTAGCAAGACAATGCAAAAATTTCCTTGCCACTCTTTTCACGTGCATTACGTGTCTGACGAAGAAACTAACTTAGCATTATTTCAAAATACATGTTTTCTTTAATATTTTCCATAAGTGAATTCCTCTTAATTATTATGGTCCTCCACTCTGTGACTTTTAGCATAACGATGCTAAATGTTAACAATGCTAAATGGTAACAATGCTAAATGATAACAATGATAACAATGAAGTACTCCAAAGGAAATGCAGCATTCTGGTGAAGACTGAGGAGTTACAAAGAAAATCTCTTGTTTTGTAACTACCACATACATGCTGCAAAGAGCAGCACTTTTTCCAGTTTGCGTGTTGTAGTACTGGGTTGGTATCTTGCAGTGGATTATAACTGACCTATTCTGTAGCTTCAGATTTTTATCTGTTTTCTAGTTTCGGTATAGTTTCCACTCCTAGCTGAGTAGCGTCTTAATTTTTCCCACAATTAATCTTACAGACATTTTTTTGTGTTTACTGGTGTTTTAGACACCATTCATTTCGGTATCTCCAGAAATTCATTAATCTCTTCATTCCATGTTATTATTTATAACATTAAAACATGGTTTGACTTCTGTGGCAGTCCAACAGGTGCTTTCCCCTATTAGTGCAATTTTGCAGCACCTTTTGCTTCAAGCGCTTCTACAGTTTAAAAAAGTGGTGTTCGAGATGGTCCGATGTGAATTAACATCGTAAGAAAGATTTAGATAGATACTGCTTTTTAATTAAGTGTTGGTATATGTATGAGTTCAATCCTTTCTCTAAATGTAATAAAATTAAAACAATGATTAAGACAACATTCCTCCTTTGACGGCTGAAAGCACCTTTTAGACAACACAACATGCCAGAGATGGTATTTGGAAGCTATTAACTTCCAAATTATTGGAAGCTATTAACTCTTATGAAAAGAATACCTTACCATATGTCAGCAAGGACTGAAGCTGGTAGACCTGATTGCAAAAAGAAGGTACGTGCTTGATCACCTATGACAAACAAGAAAGAAAGAAAGAGACTTTTACAGTAGAGACGTGGAGTGGACATTTAGGAATATCTGAATATTCATGCAACCTCAGCACCCTCATGAGGGACCAGATCTTCAGAACAAACCACCGTGATGGATGCTAAACTTTCCAGGTTCCCACCACCCAACTCCTTCCTTGGTGACAGACGTCCTTCTGTTCTGTGATCTTGAATCTTTGCTCTGAGAAGTGGATTCAAATAGCTACAGAAAGCTTTTACAGGTCAAAATACAACAGCTCCCAACAGTTTTAAAAAACACAAGATGTAAAGAAATATCATACAGTTTAAATGACCAAAAATGTAATCCTGACCCAATTACTTTTACAAGAAAGGATGAGCACGCTATTTCTTTCCTTCTCCTTTATCCAATCTAACTTGAGCCAGTACTGTCACTCTAGAAAAAAAAATGGAAAATATCATGTTCTAAGTAAAATTCTGTTCCACAGAAGCATCCAATAATTCAATATTTCAGGAAGGGAATAGGAACTGTTGTGCACATCCATACTGAATTCCACATCAAATGGTAGGGATATGATAAAACACAGACAGTGGTGTTTATGCTTATCTGAGAGTGAATTCTATACGCTTAAAGCCAAGACTTCAGGGTATTCTTTCAGAACTTTCCTCCCTTCTATTCATATAGAGTCTTTAGTTTCAAACACTTGCCGAACAAATAATAAAGCCTGCAGATGTGCAGGTGACAGCCCTGATGTGGCCTAAAGGTAGTCCCCAGGACTGCCTACTTTTCTAGCTAGTGGTAAAATAAACACCAATCTCCCAGTGCTGTTTGGCCAAAGCAGGAGATTATCTTAGCCAGAAGATGGGCTTGTTCCCAACAGACTTCTCTCTCTTTCCTCTGTCTTTTTCAGACCAAAAAGAGGAAAAACAGGGGCACTAGTGTTACCAGATAGGTTAGTCAGCAGATAGTTAGGCAGGCAGAGGTGATCAGGGCTCATCTTTAGCACCCCGCACACACAAAGAACAATGCATTCCTCATTTAAGTCATCTGTGCCACTGAACTCAAGGCTTTTCTCGATGTTACAAAGTGCAAATTCTGAAGGGCACAGCAACATGACACAATTGTTCCAGAGAAGAAAAAGTTCAATTCAACTGGAACTGACAGCGGGCAACTGCAAAATGCCATGAGCCTGTCTGGAATTTGCTGAAGGCCCAAGGGTTAAAATATTTCAAGCAGTCATTAACAAGGAAGAGTTGTCAGTAACTCTCCCAGCCTCCCCCCCATAACAAAGATATCTAACAGCACAGTGTTCTCTAGCACTATTCAGACAGAAGAGAGCCACTTGTGTTTCTGGTATCACTTGTCACAATAGCTACTAGAAGTGTTTCTTGGCAGCTTCCCATCTGAGCACAGATTTAGCCTGATACTCTGGTTTTTGAAGCTAAACAGAATGACAGCACGTAATTGCTGGCTGCAGAAGTGATGGGGTTAATAAGAGAGTGTTTCTGTGCCAGACTTTAGTCCAAAGCTATAGAAGTTTAGTAATAACCTGGGGCTGTTTGCCTGAAGAGTACGGTTATTAGTCACACAACAAAGGGCTGAAATAGGATGTAGTTTTCAAACAGTTTCACAAAGATACTTTGTGTACACAGCAGTTAATGTGTAATGCAGAATCCCAGACCAACCTGTAATGTAGCCTCCTGTGGGTTTAAGGCTATCAAACTGCTTGTCATGCTTGGTCCGCTCTTCCAAGGTGATGGCCCATATGTTTGGACCTCCTAAAAAAAAAAAACAACAACAACAAAAAGCAGACTGAAGATTTTCACAAATAAAGCACATCGTTTGTAAAATCAAAGCTTGGTTTCTTGAGAGACAAAATTAGATCTAGGCACACCCAGCTCCTACCAGTTTGGCAAGGACATTATGAAACACAAAAACCTGCTTCCCAGATGTGCAAGTGTTAGCTGAGACAACTCCTCAGCCAGCTTGCTTTATGCTCTGCTTTCAAACAAGCTGTCTTGGCTTTCAAAGCTGGTGCAAAGTAGTTTCCTGTTGCTGCTGACTGTTTGCAGGCAGGGCAGGAAGCGTGTTGCTCACAGTACTCTGTGTGAACCAAATATTCCCCTGGTTCACCCGTAAACAAATAGGATTCAATGTCACTTAGAGGTTCTCATAGTGAAGGCTCACAGTCCTACAGCTGCCCAAAAGACTCCTGCTTCATCTTGCCGATGTTCTAAAACCAAGACTGGGACTGCTAATAAAAACACGCTGGTTTTGTATGACAGAGGAGTCACATCTGAGATTTGTTGTTAAACAGCGCGTGATTTCAACTTGGCATTTTTCAGTGCTTAAAAGGAGAAGTATAAAATGTTACAGCCTCAAGGTAAGCAGGAGAAATTGCAGGGAACAATCTTGTTGACAAAGCTGTGCTGATATACCAGACAGAACCAGGAGTGACTTTCAGAAATGCTCAGAGGTGCTGTATAAAGGTCAGCGTGTTCACCCTTGCAGGAAATGCAGTTTGCCAGTAACAATTGGTTTGGGTTTCAAGTAGGAAGAAGTTTTAATTGGGAAGCTTTTGACAAAATCTCATTTTTAAATGAATGAGTGAAAGAATTTGCCGAAATTCTGAATGCAAGCCCCCGAAATAGCATTAAAAGCTTATCTAAAAAATCTCTAACAAATTCTGTTGAACATTACCACTTTCAAAGAGCTGTTATGGTGTTCTTCAAAGATTCATACTGCTCAGTGAAAAAACAGCCATGGAAATAAATATTTCTTTTAAGGAGATATTAAGAAGCTGCTTTAAAATAACGGCACTTTGAAAGAAAGTTACTATGAAATGCTTCCTGTTTTCCAACATAAACCTCACTTCAAGGCTTTGAACCGATGAAATTTCAAGGTTTTTTCACTGCTTTCCCCAGAGCAGTCACAAAGCTAGCAGATGGCAGGCTCACATACGTGCCAACACACACACATTGGCAACGTTACATCGCTTCTCTGTTTATTCATATATGCAAACACACTTTCCAAAAATACTGCCGTTTCTGCTTTACAAGGTCCTGTAAAGACTGCCTGTATCTTCAGATTCTTTACGCTGCTGCTTCGCAGGGAAAGACACGTGGTTAAAATCCAAACAAACGAAAACCAAAAACTCGCTGGAGATACGAATTGCAGAAAGGCCGGGAGGACATTTGGATATAACCTTTAAACACCTGACTTTGGAGTTTTTTTTCCATGCCAGCAGCAGTTACCCAAGGTCTACAGTGAAACAGCTGTTTAATGTATGACACGTCTCGCTTCGGAGGAAGGAGAACGAAGATGGGATGTGAAAAAGAGCTATGTCAGCTCAACGCTCGCAGACCTCCTTCTGGCCCTCCACACTTAGATGCTGGCCCATCTGTCCAGTGTCTTACCACTGCTGAAATTAAAGATGCCTTGCTCCCAGAGAAAACACACCCCAAAGGACTTCCCAGAGGCTTTCCAAGAAAGGGAAAGGCTTAGAAAGAATCTTTTTGCAGGCTACCTGCAGAACTGCTCTTTAAGAACCCCACTTTCAGATGACAGGAGTCTTCTCTCTTCTGGTTAAAGAAAGGCATCTGAATAAATCTAGATTAGATTTTGACAATGAATCTAAATAAATCTATTAGATGTCCATCGATGGGCACTGTGAGTATTGCCGTAACACACAGATGAGGACAACTTCCAGCCTATGGCAAAAAATCTTTGGCAAAAATGGCACTTAAATCTTTTCAAATGTTTGTTCTGAGATACAGATGGAAAGTGCATACTGTGGTTAATCCTTAAGGCATTTATCTGGACAAGACGAACCACTGCTTAACTGCAACCTCAGAAAACCTGACATTTTTTTTTTAATAAAATCATAACAACAATACGATTTTGTTATATACAAGACCGTATTTTAATCATCCTTTGAAGCAGGTAGCTACAGCACTCCTCACCTTTAGATAATCAGTCAGAAGGATTGAGACTGCCACAATACATTCATGTGGTCAGTGGCTGCAAAGTGCTAAAAACACGGTAAGAATTCGTTGACTGCTGTTACTGGCACCACATTGGATAAACCATAGTTTATCCAATATATTTTATATTAGGTATTTCTGTTTAAATGTATTGAAATTCACAGTTTCATATTAAAGTGTCACAAAGTGTGCATGAAGATGGCAACCAACCTTGAAAAACTTCTGCTATACTCCAGCAAAACACCTCTGTGTAAAATCTGGTGACTTTTTCTCTTATTTTTTTCCCCTTAGTTCCCAAATTAAACATCCAGCAGCATTTCTTCAGCACCCATCTCCACGTCAGGTTTCTTCCAAGCATACATCTCATTCACAAAAGCTCTGGCTGCGACCGACACTGTTACAGCACCAAGTGTTTATGGCAGAATCCCAGTGAGACTCGGCAAGCAGCTGCTGGCGTCTCCAAGCGCTAACCGCGGAGACGTGTTATGAGAAGGGCAGCGTGTGAATGTTTCAGGAAACTGATTACGTATCCAGAAAATACCAACTTCTTCAACATTTATTTTCAAAGGTAAGAAGAATTTCAGATTTTCCTTGTCCTTGATGACGGACTGAAAATGTTTTTATAACTCCACAAGATACGCTCTCACCTCCTGAGGGGTTTGTAGACACAGGAGGAAATAATGTAACAGACCTTAAAACTCAAAGCAGAACTCTTCCCATGTAACTGGAATATTCTCCTTTTAAATAAATGTATGAAATATGCATACTTTATAAATAGAAATTCAAAGAAAACACGTTCAGTTCAGACCATTTTAGCAACATCACATGAGATCTGTCAACACTGAATACCTTGAAAGGTAAGATGTTTAAAGGGAGATTATTAGAGCGCCTTTTAATTTAGAAGGCTGAATGAAAACGTACTAAATTTCAAACAGGAATGAGATTTGGGTGCAAGACAGAACCCAAACAAAGTCCTTCCAGAGCTGTGATTCTTTACATGCTAAGAAAAAGAAATTAAGAGCATAGCACTGAGGGAAGGTGAAAGTGTTGTGAGGGCTTATTTTCAGCTTAACCAGGTGCTCATCACTCTTTTGATGTTACTACTATTTGGAGACAAGAATAAGAAAAAAATTGTCTGTACTGAAAGTGTCATTAACATTAAGATTCCACAAAGTACCAAGCAAAAATACCACATCAATCTATCCGAAATCAACATGTCAAACAACTGGGATCACAAGGTCTTGGCAATTCCACAAAGTGCCTTATGACACCATTCTTCAAAGCGATTACTGTGCTTACTTACAGTACGACTGAGCCCATCACAATAAAGACTTACCACAGATGATAAAATGAGTTTGAAACTGTTCTCCTGTGCAGTCACCATCGAAACACGCTACAAACCTTGTGAATGTTGTGGTTATCTCCCAAAGCAACCACCTGTGGCAAAAGTGACCAGTTGGTACTGCTCTCAGGAAAAACAACACTGCCTGATACACAAACTACCAAGTTTTCTTGGTTACTGAATGTCTTGGGACTCACAGTTGAGACAGGTAAGTGGAAGAGTTCAGTTCCACCAAGTCTTAGGTGTCATGGTCACGTCAAAGTGTGTGACAATGGGAAGAGCACTCCTCTTCTTGGAAGGACGAGGCTGAGGGAAGGATCAAATAGAAATTTGCCATCCAAGACACATCACCTAAACAGATCTGGCCCAGCCCAATTGTCTTTGCATGAACATTTCAACCCCAGGGCTGAGAAACCTCTTGCCAGTAAGCCAGATCTGACCAAAGGGAACAACCAGTTTTGCCCGAAGCCTTCGCTGTTCTTCCTTCCTCGCAGCCCCAAGCCTTACTCACAAGTCTGCATGAATCACAAAACCAAACCGCAGGCATCTCCTCTGGTCAGACACCTCTCCTATCACAGGATGGGGGAAGAGGCACACGTCTCCTTGATGGAGCCATGGTGAACCTTTGGCACTCCAGAAATTTTGAGCTGGCATCAAGTAGTAGGGAACTGCAATGTTTAAAGCAAATTCAGCACCAGAGATCAAAATACCATTGCCACTGTACGCTCTCATGACAGGCTTTGCTGGGGACAATTAATATTAAGTTACCACTTTAACTTAAATTTCTTGGAAGTTTTCATGAGGGAAATATTTTTCCCAGCTATATATGGTATAGTTTGGGATGGAAAAAATGCAGCTTTGGCAATAATCTATCTCCTAAAACCACTTCTTTTTTTCTTCCAAAGAGGTTCCTTTGCAGTCTTCATGACCTCATACTTGAAACATGTCCGCCTGAATGAAGCTAACACTGTATTTGACTACTCTTTTAGGAATCAAAACTCAAGAAAGGCTGAACTTGGAGACTTACCTCACAAAGATCCTCCCTAAATAAAGTAATTATTGCCTTCACTTTCTTTGTCTGTCTATGAAAAAGAAAAGAACACCAAACCACCACAATTCTACAGAGTATCATTTTTAGAAGACAGATCTCCAATCTCTTTTCGCAGTGGCTAGTACTTCAGAGAAGACCAGATAAACATCAAGACTGACAAGTGGTCTCAAGATTAAACACAGGAAATTCGGACTCAAGCTCCAGAAACATCTCAGCTGATTCCTTATGCCTGACCAGAAAGCCTGGGAGAAACCAACAGGGTTGGTTTCTTTCCTCCTAGTCCACAGCTGGTTGATACCTTCAGGAATTCAAAGTCATGTGTGGCTTCTGCCTACACTTAAGGGATCCACAGAACTACAAAGACACACACAAACAAACCCAGTACTACACCCCGCTAATTTAATGTGTTTCTTCTCTAAAGACAAAACGTGTCTGACCTCACCTTCATGTAACAGGTATTGCTATGTAGTTCAATGCGGTGGCACTCCAAGGTTTGTAGTGTTGGGAGTAAGCAGCTCTGCTGGGGATTAAATAACATTTTCTGTACCTTTAAGTCAATTCTAAACACAAGACGTCTTTGTAAGAGAGCATATCAGGGTCTGTTTATGACAGGATCATAGACCTTGGTAAGAACAGCTCTAGAAATGCCATTACAACTCTGCACCAGACTGATAATCTTCTAAAGAAAATAAAGGACTTGCTTTGATGGGCTGCCAACATGAAACAAAAACAAACACGTTTCTTTCCTTAAAACGGTAAGCTGCAAATGAAAAAGAGGGGAGAAAAGAAAGTGCAGTCCTAGGAGAGCAGCAAAATGCCTTGAAAATGCTGCAAAACTTCTGCCACGTGTTAATATTACCTGTAGGCAAAAGAGTGCTGTACAGACCGGTGGTATCGGCGAAAGGGATACATACAACTCTCCTGTGGAACATCATGAGACATTTCTCACATTCTTCAGAGAATTGTGTTTGGTTTTCACTGATGGGTGTTGCTTGCTTGTTATTCTCAGGAAAAACTACGCTCCTACGAGCTACAAAGTTAATTAACTCCATGGAGGTAATAAAACCACATTGAAAGAGAACTCCCTGTACACTTAAGTCACGAGGACGAGTGATTATACACCACCTTAACCATCCCAAAAAACAGCATTACATTTCATAATGACCCTGAATAAATATTTATCCCTGTGTTTAGGGAGGGGGAAATGTCCTGCAGCAGCTTGCTTGTAGCTGCACACAAGGGGCTTTCCGTAACTCAACCACCAAGTGCATTACTGTCTCCCATCAGTAGACTCGAGAGAGTTGTTCGGTGTAAGAAATACTGGGATAAATCTAATATCTACAAACACAGATGGGAATTAAGTTTACCACAGGGTTATTTAGTATAGATCAGATTTAATGAGCCCAAATGAGGTAACTGAAATGTGCAATTGTACTTCTGATTTTTCCTTGGGATTGAGTAAACACAGTAGGAAAATAAAGTACCCGGAGTATTTCTCCATTATTATGAAATTCCATATTTCTTATCAGCGTTTCTACAATTTTCAATAACCGTTTTCCTCTGTTTATGTTGATTTTTTACATTTATTTTTGTTCTTTGTTCATCCCAAGCCCTCACCTGCCCATCCTTGACAAACGCCCCTCTGATCCCCAGCTCCCCTGCTCTCAGACCACAGCAGGAGCCTCACAACCTGCCGTGTGTGCATCGATCCCACTGCTTCTGGTCCCGCCAGAAATCCATCGCAGAGGCTCGCAGCACGTTGGGCAACGCTGCAGCAACGGCCAGGGGAAAAGGGTATGTCTGTGCTTAAGGAAAACTTCAGCAGTTTCTTTAAAATATACGGTTTTGAAAGGAAACAACCAGAGCTAAAGATCACTCAGCAGTGGGGAAAGGCTCCTGTGTTTCTCCTTCAGTTTTGTGTTTTCACTAAAATTAGAAGAATCACGCCCTCTAAAGCCGAGAGTATTTTTAAAGATTTTTTAAATTTCTCTGATGTGCTTTCCAAAAATAGCTGTTCCACACTGGGTGGCTGTTAAACAGTGTCTGTCTTCCAAGTGCAGGGCTACACAGATTTGGCCATGAAATGCCTGCTTACTTCAAGAGCTTGCTGACAGAAATGTGAACAAAGAAGCAGAAAACACTGTATTTTAGGGTACAGTTCATATTCTCTCCACTATGTATAGGATGACAGGTACTTTCATAGAATCACAGAACCATTAGGGCTGGAAAAGCCTTTCAAAACCATCTGGTTCAACCATCCCCCTACCACCAATGTCACCCACCAAACCATGTCCCTAAGCACCACGTCCAACCTTTCCTTCAACACTCCCAGGGACGGTGATGCCACCACCTCCCTCCTCACATTCAGTAGTTCACTAAAATCAAATGCTGAGATCATTTGAACTGACCATGTGCCCCGTGAAACAGGAGCAGAACTCCATACGATGCAGTATTTTCTCTGATGATACGGTAATTGTAACTGAAGCCCCACTTCAATACACAAAATCTATCTGTAAAGGAAGATCATTAGACTTTCTTTGGCATGCCATGATCACAGTGTGGAAACATAATCCTTTTAGAATGAATATAATCCCTAAAATAATGCAAAGATGCACAACAGCCTGGTGTAAGATACAGAATAGTCTGCCTGTCCTGAAGGTAAAGAGCCACTCGTTTTCTCCATTCCACAATGCAACCTGATGATTCCAAAGCACTTAAACTATCAGGTTCTCATAATGGGATACATTGCTCTACCTTGGAAAAATCACACTATCATCTAGCTCATTATAGCTACCCACTTTTAGAAGCTCCTTTTTAATTATTATTGCCAAGTTCCACTGAAACAATGCAATGTACCAAGCAAATATTAAAAAGAAAGAGAAAACTCAGATGTAGCAAATTAGAGAAATTTAGTTTTAAAATGTGTAAGTGAAAATCTTTTTTTGGAGTTCTGTTAGAGCTCTGCTAATGCAAAAATTAGGAAATGTGTACCCTGACATGACAGTAGTCTCTACTGCACATTAGCATGCTTTTACACTAGTTTCTTGTAGTAGTTGTGACAATCCATTCAATGGCATTTTACGTGTTTTAAAAATATTTTAAAATTGCCAGCAAGCCAGTTAAAAGTTGTTAATTTTATGAAGTAACAAGATTTCTATTTATCATCAAAATGTGCAATCGGTGTAACCCACAAAGTTTGTAAACTTGTACTTTATTCCCAAAACCTAGGTTAACTTTTTATTTTAACTTTTTATTTTATAAGTTGGCACACAGACTTGTCTTAACCTAAGCCTCCCCCAGACCTAGATTTAATACTACCAATAAATACATTTTCTGTCCATTTCTGGAGAACTAATACCAAACCAAGAAATTACTTGAAATTGCCGAGCTACCAGCAGATGCACATGAAATGAGCCCGTTTTTCCATCTACGGATATTGCTGTGTATTTGCCCAATATTAATACTTCCTGATGGATTTTAGAGATGGAAAAAGGGAAAAAAATAGCAATAAAATCACACTACCAAGAAACTTTTCAACGGCAGGTATGGAAAGTTTGAAGTAAGCAGTACTGTCATGATAATAAATAAATAAAATGGGGGGTACTTTGCCACGTTCTTGCACACCAAGCTGCAAAACCTGCCTCCATCTGTTGTTAGCATAAGCAAGCTTCCAGCTGGCAGACTGCAGCCTTCCTTGTCAACAGGAGACAGAAGTTGGAAGACAGGCTTATCCTCCAGTTTAGGGCACGTCAGCAGCTCTTCTGGGTGAATTCCTGTCAACCTGTATCAAAGCCTTCAATAAGGAAAATTCAAAGGTTTTAATCATCATTGCTGAGGAAAAAAAACTTCCAGTGCTTAGACTACAGTCTTCTATTTCTGAAGATTGATTTCTTTCATGCTGCTGATCACCAGCATTCACAAAACCCCTACTAATTAATTAAAAAGTTACAAAAGGATAATTTGTTTAATTATTGTCTAGCAAATCTCTGTGGAACGCAGCAAAACTAATAAGATTCAGGTCGGTTGCCATCTGCAGCAAGTATTAAATCTTTTAGCACTGGGAGAAATGCTGGCAGTAAAACTACCAAGGAAGAGGATGCAAAATGAACCTTGAAATCAGGTTGAGTAAAGGAAATGATCCTCCTACAAAAACAGAAGCTGACATAAAATCAGAGCAAATTTCTGTTCAAAGAATGTTATATCCTTTATAGTTAACTTTTGTTCATTCTCAGGCTATTAGAGTAAAAACGACATTCCCAGGTTCTCAGACTTGAAGAGGAAGTCTGGGACCAAGAGGAAAAGAAAAGAACCACCAAATAAAAAGTCAGACAGGAAGGGTGAGACAGAAGGAAAATGAAGAGGCATTTCCTGAGTTATCTGCGGAATAAAATAAATTTGGAGATAATTTAGGAAACAAACCACAGTGAAGACCCTGCCAGTTCAGACTGAACGTTCACCTAGCTAAATGCACAAGTATTCATCCAGCTAAGTACCTGGCTCCCAAGCTGCACACCTGGCACAGAAGGAGAGAATGAAGTAAGCACGTAGTGTTTATTTCCTCAGCATATTTTCTCAGTCTCCATTGTAGCTCCTGATCCAGACATGATACCTCATTAATGGGAGCAAAATCCATCTATATCTCATCACCTACGGAATCCAAGTAACCAGTTGGCATCCAGCTTCCTACGGCTTTCACTGTTTGCTTGACACTGTGCAAAGTGCTCTGTTTGATAATTGCCAATAGCATTTTCACTTGATACTGGTTAATTCTTGTATTATGAGATCAATTACCACTCCCTTGCCACCTTCTCAAGGTGACTTTATAGGCATTTACTGTATCCAGCATTCCCACTGCTTCTGTTCCAAGCTGAAAGGTCCCAGTCAATGTGGTTACTCCTCATACGGGAGCTGCTCTGTAGCTTTGATCATTCTTGTTGCCCTCCTCTTTATAATTTTTAGTCTTGATACACAGAAAACATGTAGAGAGCGTTGGAAAAAACTCAAAGGCAACAAAATCAAAAATAAGAGTTTCCTTAAAGAGTACTCATTATAATGTTTCATTACTAATTAGCAGAATCTCCAGCTACAGTCATTATACAGGCACTACTGACTATAGTTGTATTAGTTGTGTAGTGGTGTTGTACACACACAATACTACTTTCTCAGCACCCTAAACAGGTTGATTTTAAATATAATAAATGACAACATGACTCATTTAAGCATGTAAGACCTTCAGTATTGGGTCATACTGAAGGATCTCTAACCCTTCTTCCACAGTAGCTCATATTCACTGAGAGAACAGAATTAGAAATACAATCCTTTCCTGGGTATTACACTCTCCTAACTTTCAGAAATCAGTGATCTGGGAGATTTCTTGAGCCAGAAGAGGCATCAGAAGAACTGCATTTAACAGCCAAGGCATAGATCTTTCCTCCACAAGCTTTGGTTCCATGTACTTGGAGCTTTGGGTTCCAAGGCATTTTGATATGAGTTCCAAACTATATTGTTCATTAGGTAGGAAAAACAAAAACCACACAACCACTACCACCACCACCAAAAAAACCCACATTTTCTCCCTGCTTTAAACTCAGTAATTTGATTTTGTACTGATAAACTACTCAATTTAACCCTTTTCCTCTTATTTTCACTGTTTTTTTTAAGCTGGAAGGGGTGAAACACTGGAAATCTATCTCAGTTATGATTTAAGGCATTGTTCAGTTATAAGAGAAGCAGCAGATGTCCTCAACAACTGGTCCAGCATAGCCTGAACCTACAAGATTCCTAATTAAAGTGACACAGCATTGTATAAATACATTTGATAGAAAATGGACAATGCCTAAAAATGGTTTATTCTTGACATTATAATTAGCGCGCTAAACCTGAACTCATTCTGCCAATACCAGTTAGTCTTATCTATGGCCTGTTCCACATGGATAGGCCATGATGACCGCAAAAGACATGGTCGTTAGTAGCTGCTAAAAAGAAATATTTCACCTAATGTCAAAAAAAACTAAATTGCACCAACTATATGAAGCAGATGTAGTTTTCAAGAAAACTATATTTTTAACAGTTAAAGCCCTTTGAAGCTCTGCCATGTGGTAGATTTATGTTTCTGAGTCCCCTCAGTGAAGCCTTCAGGCTCTGGCTTCCTTTTGGGGAAGTATTTGTAGATCTTTCTGTGTTTTCGGATTTTTCACATGCTTTGAAGAATAATATGTAAGTCTCACTGATACCCCAAATTAATAGAGTAGCTTGCAACACAGCATTAATACAGACTAAAGAATACCTTCACTTCCCCACTTAATGCAATCTTACCTTATAAAACCTAACACAATACTAAAAGAAAAATCTTAGCAAGACATGGCAGTAATAAGCTTAAATTAACTCAGGAGATGAAGATCTAAAATCTTTGCTAGGTTATTTAATATTTACGTTTCTTTTGTTTGTTTGTTTGGGGGGTTTTGTTTGTTTTTACATTTGTAGCATTAGAAGGGACTTCCAAGGTCATCATGTCCAGACTCCAAGAAACTACATGCATTAATTCCTTTATGCAGTGCAAGCTCCGCCTTATGGTGACCAGACTTTCTAATTGACCATGTTCCAGAACATCTTTGCTGGCAGAAATTTTCCAATTTGATTGATGTTGGTCATGGCAGACGGGTTTTGGGCAGCCATGTTGGACTCAGGCTGGAACTGAGGGCTGCGAGGTCCCTTTGTCCCCCGCCGCCATCACGGTCGACTGCGTGTGGCTGAGGCTGGTGGAGCTTTGGTCCACTTAAGGTGTGCAAGACCCCAGTGTAATGTTTTGGGTGGGTGACAGCTCAGCCACCAGATACTTCCAGAGGAGGAAAATGGAGAAGAGAAAGATTATTTCTTGGTCTAGAGAACACATCTTATGAGGGAACCAGGGTTACTTAGCTTGGAGAAGAGGAGGCTCAGGGCAGACCTTATTGCTCTCTACAACTGCCTGAAAGGAACATGTGGGGAGCTGAGGGTCAGCCTCTTCTCGCAGGTAACTAGAGACAGGACTAGAGGGAATGGCCTCAAGTTGCACCAGGGGAGGTTCAGGTTGGATATTAGGAAACATTTCTTCACAGAAATGGTTGTGAGGCATCGGAACACGCTGCGCAGGGAAGTGGTTGAGTCACCATCCCTGGAGGTATTTGAAGGCCGTGTGGATGTGGTGTTTAGGGACAGGTTTAGTGGTAGGTTGGCAGTGCTAGGTTATAGGTTAATGGTTGGGTTTGATGATCTTGGAGATCTTTTCCAACCTAAGTGTTTCTGTGATTTCCACACCAACACACTAGCAGCCGATTCATCTCGATTTAACCTTGTGCTATCACTATACTGACAGAAAAATATTTTCCCTCCTTAATATTTACCTTCCTAATAAGTAAAATAAAGATCAAATTTATTTACAGTAAAGTAAATACAATTTTTAAAAAAGCAGTAAGCTTTTATTTTGGAAGGTTAACAAAGGCAATCTCTTTAGTCTTTCTCAATACTTAATTCATTTCGCTTGGATGACGCTGAGGCCTAACTGCATCTATTAATTTTTTTTTTGTCCTTCCTTAAGCTTTTAGTCCAAGCTCTGCCTGGTAGCCCAGTAAATGTCTCTCCCCAGCCTTATGCAACAGCACACAGGATTTCTCATTTCACCAATCACATTTTAGGATGCATTTCCTTTCCCTCGAATCACGTAATTATTACGCGATCATCTAATGCATCCTGTTGCCTTTCTCCTTAGTCACAGCCAAATCCTGAGCTGCGAGCATCCAGCAGAAATTCTTCCAGCCTATCATGGGATGACTAAAAAGCTATTTGAGGGCAGCATAATAGAAATATGATGAAACTGAACCAACAATATGCAGCGTATCCTGTATAATTCTGTCTGGAAAATGACTCCTAGGTTTGTATCATCAACAAATTTAACCAGCCTACGCTTGCTTTTTACTAATGGATGCTTCCATAAATAATAAACAAGAAAGTCTGGTCCCAAGATAAAAACCCATGGAGAATTTCATTGTTATGACCTCCTAGTCTAATACTCCCCCTTTTAGCCAGTTCTTTCTCTAATAAAGTCAAAATACAAGACTTGTTACGCTCCATCAACAAAATTCAATTATGGAAGAAAGCGTAAGGTGCAACCTTCATTAAAACCTAGTCCCACCTATTGCATTTAACATTTATGTCCATGTCTTATTATTTCCTCCTTCCAAAGCTTCCTCTTACTTCTTCCACATGAATCATACCATCCTCATAATTAAACATGAACAGGACAATTGCTACTCTGCAATCATGTAGCACTATTTCTGACATTTAAGGCCTAAAGAAAACACGTGATCTGGCACATACAATTGGAAATCTAATTTTTTGTAGAGTCTGATGGTGGAAGATACATGTCCTTCTGATCTGAGCATGCAAATTTTGCTCTGTATCAGCTGACACCAGTGTCCTCACTGAGAACTGAGAGGAAAGATTAATTTATAAGTAAGGCCACATAATTTTTTTGTCCTTGCCTTTGAATTTCTTTCCTTTCCTTTTCCTTCTTTGATGTAGGAGAACAAGTTCTGACATTTTCTTTGCAAGCTCTAATTCAGTTTAGTATCTTTACCTACACTTAGTGATATCCAAGTCTGCAGTTTCTGTAAACTTGGGTTAAAAGTCATGTTGCATTCATGAAGGTTTAAATTGAGCTGTGATGACCAGGGCAACAGAATTCCATTCTACAGAATGCTTCGGTGGAATCGGGATCCCATTCAATCTGCTCTGAATTGTATTCACAGCAGCATAAAATCCAGCTTGACTTACAAAGTTTGCGGAGAAGGTGAAATGAGAGTTCTGAGCATTTCTTTTTGCACCTCAGCTTATCAGAGGAATTTTCCTGCTGGACCACAGAAATTATATCAAAGGAAACAGGTGGTAGGAGGGAAGAGGAAGGACAAATAAAAACATAAACAAAAAAAGCACAGCCCCAAAATTCCAATGGTACTTAAGGAAATTGTGAAAGATACTGATCGACAAATACTGCCTTCCTTGTTCCAGCTGGACTGTGAAGATTAAATTTCCCCAAACCAAAATTCAGCATCAGCGTGGATATTAAACCCCCAAAAATTCTAGCCTAAAGAGGAAGAGGAGTTAGGAGAAGAGTAACATCTTGCCACTGCTCTTACTGTTAGCAGAAGGCATCCCCTGGCAGTGAAGACCACCTTTCCTTGCTTTGTGATCAATACAGCAATCACAGGGTTAAATTAAGTGGCAATGCATTTTAATCTATTACAGCCTCTATCCTTTTAACTGTTGTTTGTTATTAACGTATTAACTCCTTTAAAATATAATTTTGAAGGTACTCATGATTTAATTTAACTAACTGCCACTTTTACAAGATTTGGGATGAAAGGCTAGGAAAGCTTTGTCTAGAGGGAAAGCTAACTAAGGAGAATAAACCACGGGAATCTGGATTTATCATTTTCCCCAGGGATGATGATCGATATTCAGGCAGTTACAGGATAAAACAAAATGCTGAGGAGGCAATACTGGTTTGCAGACTGGGGAGACAGATATGTCTGGAGTAGCTGTGTGATAGACTTGGGCTTCATGGAAATACACTCAAATGTCTGTGATCCATCTGGTGTTATATATATGCTTTGTAATCGGCAGCCTTTCCACAGAAGAAGAAAGGCATTACTCAGCCTTGCCTGTTCACATAAAATGTCATCACAACCTTTACATTCTGCACGAGATAAATTTCTAAGAACTGCTGGGTCCGCCCTGAGTTCCGTATAAAATCAACATACACTCTTCGAGTCCTGCTTCTCCTCTGAAATTCCAGCCTGCTAGCAAGACACCCACAAAGGTCACCTTGGACCAAAATGGAAGGTCAAAGGCAACTTGTTTGTCGATGTTTACTGCATACTTTCATGTCTTTAGAGAGGTAAGTGGTTTAACGAGAGCATGTGTCCTGGGAGCACACAATGCCTCAATAAGCTGTAGTTTACGTGTGGCCACATAATTAAAAAAGAATATGGCAGTTCTCAGCCTAACACGCAGCTTGGCCGTCAGCCACATGCTGAGGCTGGAGAGTCTTGAGAACCTATGCTGGTAGAGGTGGATTCTGAATAACAGCTCAAGGTGAGTCTCTGGACTGGAACTCCAGCACACAACTAAGCTACCCTTCTTGAGATCCTGCAGACTTCTCCTTCTCTGCTCAGATTGGTAAATGAGGTGTTGTAGTATCTTCTGCTTGTAGTATTTTGAGGTGATCTGAGCATCTTGCTTCGTCATTTGAACCCTGCACTTCTCCAGCTCGGTGTAATCCTGTACCTTGTAATCACTCGCTCGTGCACACTCCTGCTCCACAATATCCACTTAATTCTCTTTAACATCAAATGCCAAAAATAATCCTGCAACAGAAACTACTTCACGTCTTATGTAACTGATGATCTAAAAGCTAGGTATGTTGTACCTTGCTGAGGACAGGGGTTCCTTCCCAGAAGAAAACCATCATTTTTCCCTGGTAGAGTACAAAACAAAAGGGTCAATGCCCTGCTAATACCAAGGGGTGGCAGGCAGCCAGGGCCCTCCACCTGGGCTGCAGCACTGCCTAATGGTTTACTTGCCACATGCATAACCTCGTTCTTCATCCAGTGCTTGAAGTCGCTCACTACCAAGGTCTAATACCATAATTAGAGGTTTCCACCGAGCAGTGAGTGGTAAACGTAGGTGATCTACTTTGAATGAAAACAGTAGTAGGAAGTAGCAGAGAAGAGGAACATGGATTAGGGAAGAATGATTTCAGCAGCAGAGTGCTCAGTGTTTATTCAGAAATCACATCAAAACTACTCTTTTTAACCCACCTGACTTGTTTCAAATTTAATCAAATTCTGATTGACAAATGACTGCAAAACTACATGCAAGCATTCAAATTTACGTGAGGGGGGATAGTTTAACTGTTGCCTGGTATTGCTCTCACATCCTCACACTAAACATGGTAAAATTATGATATTGACAGAATAAAACTGCATCTTTTGGCACAGTTCCCTTTTAGACCGACAGAGAGTACTGTGCAAGGGATTCCAGATCAAGGGCTCCCAAACCGTAACAGATTTCTGAGTTTGAGTCAGGTACCTGCTCACTGCTGTCCTCCAGCAGCATCGAGGAGTAAAGAGACGAGCCAAAAAGACACTTTATGCATAGATCAACCACAAAGGCAGCCAAGAACATAGAGCCGTATCCTCCCTGAACAGTGGTTTTTGTTCACTTGCTTGTTTTAAACTGGGGACCAAAGAGTATGTGACAATAAAAAAATGTTTTTCGTTATGCCCAAGTGCAAGGAAATCTGATACTTTCACTATTGTATGTGATGTATCAACCCCTTTTACTTCTCTTTTTATTAAGTCTGTGAAACAAAGTCCAGAGCAAACTGCAGCTGACTGCATAAAAAAGGTGTTGGTCACACAAATTGTTTCACAAGATGTTTTATGCACATGTGAAATGTGCAAGAGTTATATTTGAAATCTGAACACACTTCGTTTGCTAAAAAACACTTTGCCTTATTCACCTAACTCATTTTAGCAGCGATGGCTAAATTTGTTAAATCAAGACCTCTCCGTCCTGCAGTAACCTTCGCAGATAAATGAGGTAGGAAATACTTCTTTTTAAATTCAGCTCAGTATCTGGAATACCTGAAGTGGAGAGCGTTGTTGCTATATTTGTCTTTTCATTTTAGCCAGCTCTACAGACAGCAGCACACAACCATTACATTTCTTAGCAGATATTTGCAACTTGTGACTTCACAAATAAGCTTGTTTTAGAAATAACAAGCTCCGTTATACACAAACACACACACAATTTTAAAGTTTCATCTCTCACACATCTCTGCAAGAAAATCACCAAGCAACAAATCCAAAAGTTTCTGTAGTACCTGGGGTGCAGAACCGAGAGGAAAAATCTTAACTTTTTTTTTTTAAAGAAAGTCTGATTATTTTAGTTAATAGTTGTGAATCGCTTAATAAGTTCAAATGTATTTGGCTTAAAGTAAATAGCATGAGATATTGCAATGAAACACATCCTGTGCTGATTTACGTAACACAAAAGGTATGCAAGTTGAATCAACTATTACTTTGCATATTCCCCACTTGAAGTCAACCAGTATTCATAATACAAGTCCCGCACTCCTCAACCTTTTAAATAATCTGAGATTTCTAGATGTTTCAGGCATATCTGTATCTAAATTACGCCACAATAATGCTCGTACTGAATTTCTCCGAGTCTTCCAGTCAGAGTTAGGCTAGAGGAAGCAAACTGCAGCAGACCAACCGTAACGCCGCTGCAGGTACTCAAATCAGCTATTTTTAATATCAGCATTTGTCGAAAAATGAAGACGAACGTCCCCAGCCCTACCTCAACAAACCGAACCGAGCTACTCACCGTTCACGGCTGTGGGAAACTGAGCCATCATGGTCTTGAATGTGCCTCGCTAGCTCTTAGCCATCTGCAACGTAAAAACATCGTGCCATTAATAATGCAACAAGGGCAAAACGTCGCTGCGCGCTCCCGCTGAGCAGGGGGAATGTCTGTCCCCTTTAGCTCCCACTTCCGATAGCAAACAATGCAGGGCTTCAGGCTGCTGCTGAACAAGCTGAATTTACATTTGGGAGGGGGCGGGGGATTTATTTTTTTATTTTATTTTTTTTAGAGGGTGTGCAGTGCAGTCTTGAACCTAGTGGCACGTTCTTAAAGGAAAACAGCACCAACTGTTTAGCAGCTCCTGCAGAACGTACACAAACAGTTGACAACGTGTGGGGACATATGGCGTGGGGAACAGTCCTCCCCTGGTGAGGAGACAGGCTCCGTGTCCTCACGGATCTTTTCCAGAGCTCCCTGGTAAATATTTATGTGTATCGTTACAGAGGTCGGCGTGCGGCTCCTTAAGAGAACGCTTCTGTTGAGAAAATTGGAAGAACAATCACTGTGCAAATTCACACGCTCGGCTACTCCAACGCGATCTACAAAAAATGTTCCTATATGATGTATCCTGGGGGGAGAAAAAAAAAGAAAGGACTTGTTCTAATAAAAACTTGCAGTCAGTTTTCCATAACCAACGCCACGAAGTTAGTCCTTTACTTGGGCTACCGCAGGAAGACTCAAAAGCAGCACTTAAGGGGGGTCTCATTATAAATTACTTTGCTAACAAGAAATGTCAGAGCACTAAGACTTGTCTTGTTTATCCAGTATGTATAATTGCAAGAGTACCTGTAGGGGTTATTAGTTTTTTGGCATTGCAAACTAATACTTAAAACTTATCTGAGGGATAAGCACAAGCGTTGCTTTACAAATGCCAAATTAAGGCAGTACAGAGAGCTCTTGCTTTGAGTGAGAGAATTTTAAATACTGAAGCTTACACATCATTATCCTGCACTCTACCTGCAGAAACTGTTGTTCAGGACGAAGCTAGAGAAATGAAGCTCTGCAGCTGATCACTGTTACCCCACTCCACCAAGTGCATCACATCACAGACCCCTCTGTCACCCCCTCTTCAGACGCCAATCTGCTTCCTCCCGCACCAAAAACACCCCCGCACCTCTCAGTACAACCACGGACTTTAAGCACAGAAGGATCGTGACCCCACGCTCGCCCACCCCCAGGGAAACTACCGCGCATCGTGCCATAAAAAACACAGAACTGGAAAGCACTCCGCTTTTACTTGTGGACAGGAGAGCATTTTTGTGTCTGCTGTGCTTTTCTGCAATAAAAATTATGAATAAATCGATAAAGAAAAATACCTGGGGTCAACTGTCAGCAATCCTCTCTCTATATGTTTATGCACTGGTTATAATTTCATTTCAATAAACATTTACAAATGTATACATCCTCTAAACCACATCTAACACCAGGAAACTGCAATGGGATGTAAACCATCCATTCTCCACAGATCACCTGTAAACATCCCAGCCACACGTGCACTTGGTTCCTTCCCAAAATGAGGGAAGAACTGTATTTTATCTGAACTTACCTTGCTCTGTGGTGTTATAACTGTCCAATACAGAAAAATATATGCATATATTTTTTAAACCAACACATTACTGAGCAGTATCAGTAAGACACCTGACATTCCCAGCTATTTTTTATGTATACACAAACACACGCATTATTCATTCATATACAGATATTATGTATATACATATGGATGGATATATCCTGCATATACGGAATACACACACGCACATAAATGGAAACAACTGACGAGTCCAAGTAATCTCCCATTTGACATCAGCTGCAGAAAGGAGGCATGGATCTGTTCCAAGAGAGGAATTCTAAAATGAATTTGGGTATTTTTAGGTTGCTTCCAGCATCCCTTCCTGGGCCCTACCAGCAACCTAGCAAGAGACACTCGAAGTCTATAAATAGCTTTCCCGACAAATGCTTTCAATGTTATTAAACATTTCTGCAGCACGTTTCTCTGCAAAAGCTGTCCTGTCGAGGAGTGCTAAAAAGGAAGGCGAAATCAGGAGAGAAAGCGGGATGCTGAGCCAGAAACCTCCACCCGTCCGCACCTTGCTGCAGGTTTCCATATGCGTGGCCTTCAGTCATGAAGGCCAATCGTTCCTCCAACATACTTTATTTTCCTTTTTTGCAGGTCACTTCTTGAGTTTTTAAATTAGTAATTGCAAGGTGCAACGCACAATGTCTGGTAACGCACTGGCTCACTCTTAAACCCCTTCAATCTCAAGATACGTATTTATAACACTAAGTACAACTTACAGTAACAAAGTGAAACTGTATTATTGTCAAACTCTGTTCCCTTCTGTTACACCAAACGCACACGCATCACTGGGGATTGATTCAGAAGCTGTACTGAAGCTAAAAAAGGGAAAATAAAAGCATCTGTGCAACAGGAATTGTTTTTAGGGGAGGAGGGAAGGAGGAAACAGCCCAGTAAAAAAAAAGTTGACACATTTTTTCCAAAGGTCTGCAGAAACGATCCTTTTCAAAGGATTCGCTTGCCTTAAACAAGCATTCTTTCCACGGCGTGCCCCAAAGGCTTAGATGTTATGCATACATCAAAGTTAAAAGGAGTTTACTTTCCACACATTCCGAACCAAGTTGCTCTCACCACCTGAAGAAGTATCTTGCACCTTTAGGACACGGGTGTGCACCGCTTACTTATGGGGAGAAATCTCAGGAAAATGTCGTTGCTTTAGGCCAACCTTACTCGTTTAAAACAGCTCTGATAACTTCTAATCATTAATGACAGCGAAAGCTCTACATTTCTAAATAACCTTATTACACTACAGGGAAATCTAATGGCATATAGAGATGTTTAAGAAAGAAATCTCTACACGACAAAGATCCTAAGCAGTATGCCCGACTGCAAAGGTGACAAAATGGCCATAACAAGCAGAACATCTCAGAAAAGGTTTGTTTCTGCAACATGTTCTAGAAGAGGTGCTCGGTGAGCTCATTTACCAGCTTCAGCCATAAGAAGCCATGTCAGGAACAGCACGAAATCCACCCTGTAACAGGACTGTATCCAGTGTCCCACTGAACACTGCAGGCTACAGTGAGTCCTGCTGCCATTTAGGGCGAAAACAGGAAAACTGGGATGTTGTGTATAAATAGCAGGACCACAAGTTCTTGTAAACAAGTGATCTGGCCGCTCCTAATGCTTAAAGCACTAATTGTGTCAGATGTGCCCGACTGCAACCTCTGCTCCCTCCCTCGGTATTGATTATTTCTCAGCTTGGCTCAGCTGTAAAGAAGGAGGGGGGAACTTGAGACCACGCTGAAGTGTTAAAGAAAGCATTAGAGCTGGGCACAACGCAGGAAAAAGGAAAAAAAATGAAGAAGAAAAAAAAAAACACATAACTTTTTTTCCATTGTAGGCTTATTTTTTGTTTGCCATTTGATGAAGAACAGCCTTACCACAACCTTTGTTAATATTTATACCTAAACCTTTTTTTTTTTTTTTGCTTTTGTTTTTCCAAAATATTTCTCAGAGAGACCGCAGCCACATGGCTTCAGTAGGAATGAAGGTCTGGTGCATCGGGTTCTGGCACGCCGCTTGTGACTGGAAGCGAGCAAGCGCTGTAGGAGCAGCACGGCTGGATTCACTCCTGTTCTTCTGCCTCCCTCGCAGACTGCAAGGAGTCACGTCGAGGGTTTCTGCTGGGAGAGCCCAGCAGCAAGGACAGGCAGCAGTTGGCTGATTGTCCCTTTGCAACACCTGGAGAACTGGGTGACACAAAAACTGCTGGTATTGGCAAAGCAGGCAGCGATAATGCGATAGCCACATAGGTCTCTGCCTTGTTAAGCATCAGTAAGGCATTATAAACCAGCACAGCCCAGCGTTCCTCTTTGCTCAAGGCATTTATGTAGAAAAGCCTACTGATTTTATATATAAGTATATAAAATAATAAAACAACATCTTGGCAGGCCAAGAATTTATTTCCTTCATGGAGCTGGACACACTGACCTGGCCCCTTCAACACAGGCTGCAGTCAGCTTCACAACGCCCATCCACACCAGTAACACTGAGCAAGAGGATCTTGGAACTGAGCAGATCACCAGCTCTTCCTGCTCCCCTCTGCTACTGTGAATAAGTGCAAGCCTCAGTTAACATTTTGACATTTCAAGAAGAAAAAAAAATAGAGAAGTATAAAATACTTAACCCTAAGTGATGAGGCCCCTTCTTAGCTCACTGTCATACAGCGACTTGCCTCCAAACAGTGATTAAGACAGAACAGAAAAAATATTGCTTCCGACGAGTATTTGCTGTAAAAAGCATGATTACAGTTATTTGCTGCTGAACTAATTATGTATAATTTTCCCTCCCTACTGTTTCGCACTTTCTGCTTTATGCGCTCCCTGCAGCAGGAGGCTCACAGCAGAGCACGCTCGTTATTCAGGTGAGGCCTTTCATGAATTAAGCGTATCTGGAAATCATGAGATGCTTTGAAAGGAAGGTTTTAGAAGTAGCAACCCTACAGACTTGAGTCAGAGACACTGCTAGCTAATTCTGTTCCCCTAGGAGGTGCCATCCCAGCTACGTTACCCTTCCCATTCTGCCTTTACGTGAGATTGCAGAGACTCACGACTGGATTTGATTTTAGGTAACTTAGAGATCCAATTAGATCACTGCAGAGCATTAAGAACAACAAAAATCAGAAGCGTTGCTAGCTATTGACCAGGACAAAAATTAAATTAGTTTTAATGGAAGAAATTCCCACGCTTCACTGTTTGGCACTACCAGCAGTAGCAGTTAGGGAAACTGCCAGCAGCAACCGCTCCGGGTACCACGACGCTCTGCACCAGACCGACAACGTTCAGGAGTGAAGGTGTGTTTACTTCTTTATTCTCCACTCTCCTAACTACATTCTTCCCTCAAGGGGTCCCAAAATTCATGCTCCAACCTACTGCTCCTTGCCCCTTGCCAACCAGACCCCAGTTCCTTCCAGCCCGCTCATCCTCCCTTTGCTATGCACTGCCTACAGGTGCTGGACACGTAACGCCAACACGTTAAAACCTATTCCAGCTCTGTTGGTGGCTGCTGTGGCAGGAAAGTCGCTGATGTTACGCAGTAAAAACAAGTTACCTGATCAGACGATCACTGCCAACCACCGAGGGGCAGAAGCTTTCTTCCAAACAAGACTGCCTGCAGGCAGGGGATTGCTAAGTCAACAAGCAAAAAATACCAGAGCAACTGTCCTCTTCAGGTCTTTATCCCGTAGTTCAGTTTAGAGCTGGTACAGAATTAATCCAGAACCACCTCAGTAATTCCTTTAAAGTGGTCCAGGTACCAGTCTGGGCATCTCTGCTTGAAGGAGTTGCTGTGTTGTACGTGTCACGGATGAACCAGGTTTTAGTCCTTGTTCCACTGAAGTCAACCTGACTCAGACGTTAGCCAAAACACAAAAGAAGTTAACAGAAAAAAACTCTCCCAATAAAAGAACAGCACATAAACCCATAAGATTCATTTGACTATTTGTTTTAAGGAACCTGGTTTGCATTTGGCCGCTGTATGCCAACCTACGAGCCTAAAAACCTCTGTTCCCTCCTCATTTAGTTTCCAACTTTCAAAGTCTCCTAACACTTGGATTACTCACTTTGCTAGCTCAAAAAGGATTTAAATAGCACTGGAATTCGAAGATACAGCCTTGCCCACCCTGCCCGACTCAGACAGCTGCTCAGTTTGACAGTACTCATTGAAAATACCAAGACCCGTTTCAATTCTCTTGTGTCTCTGGAGACCTGAATCCATCCTTCCTTGCTCTCAGGAGGAGGCACTCCCACATTTTATTGCACAGCCTTTTAAGGAAACCCGCGCGCAGTGTTTGGAACGGCAACGTAAACTCAGGACTTCACCCTGCTATTGGCAAATCTCCGTCATTGAGCTGGAAAGACGCAGGTCCCTGCCACCACAGCTTTGATTCTTCCTCGCAAAGAAGAACTTTTGAAGGAGGGAATGGGAATCCCGCCTTGGGATGTTCACTGTCGAAATGCCAGGGCTCTCTCCTGGGAGATGTGTGCGTGAACTTCCTCAGGAAAAGATGGGAATTCAACCCAGCCCTGCCACATCCCAAAAAAATACGTTCACTAACCTCAATCCAGACAGGGAAAGACATCAGCACCTCCGTTTGCTTTGTTTAAAAAGAGGAAAAAATGAAATAAAAAGAAAAAAAAGCAAAACCAACAACAAAAAGCAGAGGATAGATTATTTCCAAGATGAAACAAAAAGAGTTTCTACCTCTGAGAAGGAATTCCGGGCTGCAGATCGTGAGCTTCCCGGGGAGCCGAGTGAGACACAACTGCTCCTGAATGGGTGGTAACTTAAAATACTCTCTTGCCTTCTTTGCTTCCTACTTCCTAATTTGCATGACTCTGCACTCCGTCTGCTGCTTTTTCTAGATCCTGTTTTGAGACGCACAATTTTCTCCTCTAATACTTTGCAAGCGTTGCACAAGGGCCCTACGATGCCGTTCTGTGGGGTGCACGCACCTCAAAAAATGCAGTTCTCAGCTTCCACGCCGAGATTCCTACTTGTGTCAGCGTGGACTGAGGCAAAACACAGCTCTTTGGTGAGTTTTCTCTGTGTTATTTCGCATTCCTACCACGCTGAGCAACATTCAGCGCAGGTTATTTAAGAGCTTATCTCTTTGAAATCTTGTCACACGCTCTTTCTCAAAGTAAATTTTGAGTCCCCTCCTACCTTTCCATCAGAAGCACAAGTGAAATCCGCCTCCTAACAAAGCAAAAGTAGAAAGAGGAGAATTCTTACATTATCTTCAGCTTTAGATACAGGAGCTGCTACCTAACCTTTGGCTTGGGATTCAGACCCTGGGGACAGTTCAAAATATACACAAAACATTCACGGGCAGCTAAAGGTAAGCCTAAAATACAAGGTACAGAATAAGGGCAATCACGCTCAGCAGAGGACAATCTTGCACTATTCGTAAAAGTAAAGAAGGTGAAAAAATCAGCCAGACTTGGAATTGCATTCTCAGAATCTGCTTCCAAGCTGGACAGGTGCACAAACCCATCACAAGCTCCTCCAAACCGAGTGAGACGGTAGACAGAGAGGAGACAGACCAAAAGAGGTCTGTAAAGAGGAGAAACACAGTTCATCTTCAATGAACCACGTAAGCCACATGGGTGAAAAAAGCAAAAGATCAGCATTTATGCCATCAAAGCAAGAAAAACCAACTCCATGGCAGAATTTCAAATGGCAACAGAAGGGTAAAAGCACATCCCTCCTTAAAAAACACGCGGCTGACACATCTGGAAGCACAAGACAGCTAACCTACAGTATTATGGTTGAAGGATTATTAATTTAAGAGTAACAATGAGTTTTCAGGATCTCTGGTGTTACTTAGAGGAAGTCTGGCTTCACTAGCTAAAGAAAAACATTTCTTTTAGGTCATGAAAGACAAAAAAAAAGAGGGGACATTCAACTGAAATTTGGTCACTTAATCTTTAATACTGAGCTCTGCAGCACAGCAGTGACATTTTGGCACTACAACCAGATTTCATGAACTTAGGGGATCACAATCACTGGAGTTAGACATAGATCTAAATGTCGCGTGAAGTCCCCAGGAGCTGAAGTATAACAGAGTTAGAAAGACAGTCGTTCTAGCTTAGTAAGTTCCTGGTGATATGAGGCCACTAAGAGTGTGGTGGAAAAAAGGGGTGTACTGGGAAAATTCTTGACCTTTGAAAGAGAAGACGAAAAGTAATTTCATTGGAAACCGCCCCTGATTCTTGCTGCATGTATTAATATGGCCATAATGCCATTTGTTTGCATTGCAGCTGTCGTATTTTTAGAAACAAAGAAGAGTAACTCCCATTTCCTGTTCTTCCCAAGCATTACTTCACGCTCGCTGTTGAATCACTCACAGATATCGCCCGTGCCTGATGCCTTCAGAAGCTCCACCTGCATCTGTGCCCAAATTTTTCACCCCAAGAGCCAACTCAGAGCTGTCATCTGCTAGTTCCAAAGCTGAAGCAACAGCATCCCACACCAGCACCTTCCATGTCAAACCTGCTGCTCTTGGTACTGCAAAGCAGCAGCCGCTTACCTGAACCAACAGTGTTTTTTTTCAACTGGCTGCAACTGCAAAAATAAAATGATGAATAGTTGTCAGGTAATTGTTCCCTATTAAGTAATCCCAGTGTGGTGTGCTGCTGCTGTCATCAGGTTACGTCATTTGAATTTCATGTGCTTCTGAGAATAAGGGTTACACAACACCGGGCTCGTCTACACGAACACCCAACCTTCTGCTTCGGCTCTAGGACACAGGAAAGAAACTTTGTCTGATTTTATGATTGTATTCCTGCACTGCAAGAGCCTTAAACCTTCTGAAGATGGATAAAAATGAAGCTTCATCAGCTCCGCGTTCGTTTAATGATTCATTTCTGCTTGCGAGTTAATCCACACCTCTTGAACATTTGGTGCTATTGGCACAACAGCACCAGAAAAACAAGTCGCTACGGTCCCCGTGTCATCCTGCAATATGGCAAAGTGTGAACATGAAGAGAATCAAAGATGAAATAAAACCAACTAACCTGTTTTCTACAGGAAGACTTACCTTTAAAGGATCTGAGAATAAAAAATGGCCAGGCAGAGAGGATGCTGCCAAATTTAGCGTCCCCGTTTACGAAAAAGACTGCTGTGGGTGTATGCTGAGTACCGATATTAGACACCAGAGAATCCATCTCGCTGAAAGCCGCTCCAAACATACAAACCATGAGAAAAACCTCTCCTAAAGCCTGCATCTCGTTAGGTTCAGCCAGCCAAAGCCGCAGGAAACAAAGCTTTGCCAGTGGTGCCGCTCACACACAGCTGGTTTAAGATTTCAGCCTCCATCGGTCTGTCAGTCCAAGGAAAATGAACTTACGATCAGAGATAAGCCCCGCAGGTGACGAGGACTCAGAAAGAGGTCTCCAGCGGTATTCACGGTTAAAATGTTTGCAAATAAGCATTTGGAAATGGTGAGATCACTTCAAACAGCTGCTTAGCACTTGGGAAAATCTGACTGCAGGCTAACAGGAGCGCTTCGCCCCCACGTCATCTGTCACACCAGCCATCAGCAACCAGGGTACGAAAGGAAAATACAATTTTAAAGGGTAAAGGATGGCAATGTGTTTCTAAAAGCTACAAAGGATACAGGAGCCATAGTCTTATCCCATGCCTAAGGTCAACCTCTGAACCTCCCAGTACACTCTGCGTTGTGTCTTACTGACAAGTGACAGGTCAAGGCCATAAAAAAGCGAATTCCCTAATTAACTCGACGTTATCTTTGTTATCTTTATAATCACCAGTGGTCAGCTAAGACAAGGAAAAAGATAAAGAAAGGTCGCTGACCTTCTCACATCATTCAGCCACGTGAAATGAGGGCTCCAATCTAAAGGCCACAGGAGAAAGTCACAAATTCAGCAGCCTACTGCTCTGTTTCCACAAAAGGCCTGTGTTTATGCCAAGCTTCCCCCTCCAAACTAAAAATACGGCATGATCCATCATCTAATCACCTTGCCAAGCGATGTGGCATTGCAATGAACTGAAAGTGGCTTTTGGAAGTCAAAATCATTTGAAAACAATAAATTGCAGCAGTTGCTAAACACGGAACAAAGCTGGGCCCAGGGCTGCCAGGAACACTGGCTGAGGTCATTGCGAGACTGCTCTCGATGGTTTCTGAAAGGTCCCGGGGACTGGAAGAAGGCAAATATCACACCCATCCTCCGGAACGGCAAGAGGGACAATTCGGCAATATAAAAGCTTTAATTCTGCCTTCAGTCTTCTGAAAGACTGTGGAGCAAATCCTGTTGGGAGGCGTGTACAAAGAACAAGATGGTTACTGGGAAAAAAATGTATTTTCCTTTCTGCTTTCTGTTTTGAGACGAAGGGAGAGCAGCAGGTACCGCTTATTTGGACTTCACAGCGGCTTTCAAGAGGTCTCCCACAGCATCCTTACCTTGGGAGCCAAACCAGAGTGGAAAAACTGGGTTTCCTGGGTGGAAACGGGACTCAAAGCCTTGTGATGGGCAGCATGGAAGCCAGCTGGCCGCCACCAGCGATGCTCCTCGGGGCTGACACTGCTTAATGTCTTCGCTGACAACGTGGGCAACGGGATGGCACGCACTCGGCAAGTGCAGAGGATGCCAGACGGGAGCAGGCTGCCCGGAGAGGCTGTGGATCACCACCCCTGGAGGCATTCCCAAGCGGCTCTGAGCAACCGAAGTCGGCCCTGCTTTTAGCGAGGGTTGGACCACGTAAGGTCCAGGAGCCCTTTAAAAGAACCTCTATTTGTTTATATATAAAGAAATATTTAAAAGAACAACTCAGGACTTTCAGAGAAAACGGCATGAAATGCTGTCTGCCTCAGTTTTATGCACCGATCAAACCACATTTCATGAGGTTATTGCGGAGACTTGCAAACTTAATTAGCAGGTTCTCTCTCAGGCCAGAGACACCCGTGTCAATTTGCAACAGGAACCAGTGAGCAGGAATGTGTTCCTCTTCAGGACCTCAGCATAAGGTCTTTTCTTAAAGACACCTGCTTTCAAGAGGGGTGCAGCTTCTTCACAATGCCTCCAGTCAAGCACGTAAGCTACCTTTCACTTTTCAAATCCCGTCCCACTTCCCCTAGCAGTAGCTGAATGAGGAATTAATATCACTTACAGAATATAAGTTCATTTTTGTTAGCTGCTACTTTGCTACAGGACAAAATTAATTCACTTCTCATTAGTAAAGATCACAAACAGCAATATTTGTAAATATTAGAGTGGTGGAGAAGAATAAGCAGCCCATAAAGCACCGGTAGCTTAACAACACCTCTGATCAACAACTCTTTAAGCACAAATAAGCCAGAGACACAGCATTTTTGTTATTGACAGGGCCACAACACCATTCTCTTTATATTAGAATAGCAACTAGCAAGTCAGTCCGAGACATATCTCATACCCTAGATCTTGCATAGAAAGAGGAGAAAATAATAAATGCAACTCCCTCAGGACAGTAATTAAAAGGAGGATCAATCATAGTCACTTGATGTAATTTAGGCACCTGATTTAGGAGACTAACCTGAGCACAATTTCTGTGTAGCTGTGAGCATGGAGCAGTCCAAATCCGTGTTTGTAGGTACGCATATAATTCTCCTAACGTCACACAGAGCCTACAGTCTGAGTCAATATTTCTCTAAAGATCCAGAGGTGAAGCGGTGTCAACCCCCCAGCTTAGAATTAAAAATAATAAAAGGGGAAGTAAAGTGGAAGCATGAAAACAAAAATTAAGTTTGGTAAAAGAATGAAGCCCAGCTACCTATTTATCCAATTAGTTCCTACTGTTTGTTATTTCTAAATGTCACTGTCGCACCAGTGGATTTAGATGCTTGTCACAGCTGAAGTCTTTACATTTCAAAGCAAAATGCATGTTATGTGCCACCAAATTTTATAAACACACCACAGGAAAGCTGTACGTGAACACTTAGCATGCCTTGTGTGTTTCCTGTGTATATACAAACGTGGGAGCTGCTGCCGCCACAGGCAAGCATGAACAGAACAAGTTTAAAGAACCCTGGGCTCCCAAAAGAGACGCATGCGATACAGCAGCCCGAACCAAGTGCAACACCTTGTAACTTCTCGCTCCAGCGCTGTAAAGGAGGAATTTTCAACTCGCCTTTGAGAGACCTGCTACGAGCATGCGTACTATGACGGGAACTATCTACAGCACAATCTACTTTCAAGTTTTGTAATGTGACAGATGTCAGTGTCAAGCGCTGTGCAAACCGTTTCGGAGCACCGAAAGCCCAACTTGCTACCTCGACGCTCAGGGAACCGCATCAAGCCTCTCAGCCTCCTTTTATTTTCCGGATTGTTACCTCCCCTTGCGTACAGTTCAGATCAAGAAAGAGCAGTCTGTTTACGAAGAGCACGACTTTACCACCAACATTTAACCCCCAAAAGCTCTGGGTTTTCCCAATTTTCCCCCCAAAAACGACGCCAAACAAACCCAGCAGCACCACAACACTCTCATCTCGCCCCATCACCCAGCCCCGCCAGCGGGCTCCCCTGTGCAGATGCCAACAGCTGGGGCACCGACACTGCTATTTCTTCCCAGGAAGGGCATTAATAAAACACAGATGAGCAGCAGCAGGATCTGCCGTCGCTGTTTTCCATTCCTGCCTTCAAAAACTCACACAAACACACGCCCCGGCCAAACTTCACCACCCGAAGCTGGAGCCGGCCCCAGGGGGGGCAGCTCCCGCGGCCCTGCCAGCGGCTGGCCGGAGGGGCGAAACAAAACGAAAACAAACCAAACCAAAACGAGGCCCTTAAAGTAAATAAATAAATAAAGCTCGGCCTAACAGAAGCCCCGAGCACTCCTTCCCACGCCCGTCCCCCACCAAGCAGCCGGCCCCATGGGCTGCCTGCAGCAGGCGCTCCCCGCACCTCAGCCCCGCTCCCGGTGGGACGAGGCCGCTTCGAGGGGAGGTTTCGGCCCCACCGCCGGTACCTGTTGCCTCGTCCGTGAGCTCCTCGCTCCGTGGTGCCCGCCAGCCTTCCTCCTCCTTCTCCTCCTCCTCCTCCTTCGCCACCGCCTCCCGTGGCGGCGGAGTCAGCCCCACAACATGGCGGCGGAGGCGGGGGCCGCCCGGGGAGGAGGGCGGCGGGCACGGGCTGAGGGCGCCGCTGTGGTGGTGCCCGCTCGGTGCTGGCCTTGAGGGTTGGGGCGTGCTTTGCCACCCGATGGCTGGGTGAGGGTAATTCCTTCGGGGGTTAGGTCGTGAGTTAGAGGCAGCTCCGGGTGTGTGGTTCGGTTGTCACAGCCGGAGGGTTTGGCTGTGGGCCCCCGAGGAGATGGCCGCAGCCTGGAGGGTCACCTTGTCCTGGGGGGCTGCCTCCTGGGGCTGAAATACCTCAGGGGTCCCGCGGTACAAAGGCAGAGCTCCTGACACCTCCTGCCCTGACCCTTGCGGTTCAGGTGCAGGGATCCCTGCTGCAAGCAGGGTCAGTGTATGCAGGAGAACTTGTGCAAAAGCCAAGGTTACATGTAAAGACCTTAACTCACACAAAACTTACCTCATCCTTCCTGATTTTTCCTCGCTATTGGTTCCATCTGCTGCCTAAAACACTCCATATCTGCCTCAGAAATGACTTCTTCCCTAAGTTTTCTAGCTATTTACAAAACAGAATAATAAACAATCTCAGCCTTATCTCAGTTATTAGTTCCCCGTGGAAGCTGAATAGCTAATGCCTCGAGTTTCATTGCTCTGCACAGCAATAAAACTGCCCCAGCCGTATGGCAATCTCCCTTGTAGAGAAGCGGTGCAGCACCTTTGGGGTGCCTTTGGGGTGCTTTTGGGGTGCCTGGTGTTGCTCATCGATGGGAAGCATGTTCTGCGGGGACACCGATCCTGCCCGCATGTGGAACGACATTCAGCCAGTGTCAGGCACTGCTCAGCACACCGAAATACAGAAGGTTTCAGGGATTTATTTTTTCAAAAACCAGTCAATTCTATAGAAAGGAGAGGTGAAAAATGCCTTGATTTTTAAACGTTAAACACTGAAGCCAGTTTTCCACTAAAAAGCTATTTAAGCAAATAATTATCAGAGACCTTTATGAATTACTCATGTTACAAGGACTTTTATAGCTTCTTCAGCAAGTGGACCTTGCTGTCTGTGAATGATTACAGTGTCTTTCTGCTATATTTTGCTGTGTAGATAATTACATATCACCTTTGAGTACAGATTTTTCCAGTGACTCATTCCTTCAGGTTCTTGAGACTTTCCAGTTTGTTACACCTTCTATAATTCATCATGATCCCAGAATAGTCACATTATTGTGCCCTATAATGGTCATAGTCACACACTAGCACATGTTATTCTCTGGTATTTTAGTTTAGATATCTAACGTTTGCATTTGCTGTTACAGCTGCCACATTGCATCAGTGGCTTGCATTAAAATATTTACCCTCATGATCTCCTCAGCCATCTTCTAATTTAATGCTTTCAAAGATACAGTATTTTCCTTCTTTACTCTTAGCTCCAAAGTATACTTTATATTTTTGTGTCTGTACACAGTCCACAACCTAGTCTTTGATTCATAGACATTTGCCATGTAGGTGGATTAAAACACATGTTGTTCAAGTGGCACTTGCTTACTTTGTGGTTTAAATCGCTCTGTGGTCACCAGCCCATGCTATTATCTAGGCCTTCAGCTGTTTCGAAGCGATCTGCAAATTTCATGAGAAGTACTTCATTTAATTCCAAATAATTGACTGAGATAATAGAACAGCACTGAGTCAAGAACAGATTCCTCTGCAAATGTGTTTAAAAGCCTCTCATGTGGCAATTTTTCATTTAAATTACTTATTCATTTCATTTTAAAAGCAGCCTTTAACCCCTTTAGTACATTTTTTAGTGATATTGTCTAGTTCTAAACATCACTGTTGCGTTTGCAACACCTAAGGCCTGCTTTGGATTGAAGAAAAATGCTTATATTGGACAGAACAGTGTTTGGATTCATAAAGGCTATTGTAGGGAGGATTAAAATAACAATAAACCAGATAAACATGTTTCTTGTCATAGGAAGAAAAAGACCAAGTTAGTGATTATAGTAGTTAAGTATTGAGGAAGGCGGTGGAAAACCTATCAACAAAAGCCTCTAAGAGCAGGTTAGACAGAGATCTGTGAGGAGTTATGCAAGTACAGGTGACCCTGCTTTGGACATTGAACTAGATGTCTTCTCGAGGAACTTTATGGCTTTTTTCTTCTGTAATTAATGCTACTGCCTGGGCCTACCGACGCAGAGGGACCGGGGTCATGTACTGTGTGACATTTGTTCCACTGACCAAAGGTCATGCACAGACCTGGGGGAGGAGGGCTGGGAAGCTGCACCCATGGTATGTGGTAGGGCATGCATCTGGTGCACATGATCAAAGGGAAGATGAGTCACGCAGCAGGGCAATTTTTGATGTATATTAGTTGATTTTAATTTTATACACAGTCCTGCAAACACTTACACCTATGGATAGGCTAGAACATTAATTTAGTGACACAGTATCTGTTCTGGTGCCACTATTACCTCTGCTAAAAACTTCAGTGGAACCCAAGGGAGATACAAAGCTGTAACATCTTGGCTTTGGCTACCACCTACGAACATCAAGTGTGAATTTTATACCCTAACAATGCTTGTAACTCTTAATTACATGTTCTGTGTTATTGTTAAACATTCCTCTCTCCCCATACTACATAACTCATATGCTAAATAAAGTCAAGTGTTTGTTGTTGGTTTTGGGTTTTTAATATATGCAAATTTGGTAATCTACCTATATGAAAGTACCTGGTATCATTCAGTGCCTGGTATTGAGACTCTGTACTATATTGAAAAAAATCCCCAGTTGTTTTTCTACTTCTGTCTGAAGACATACTGCCATCTGAAGATAAGTTATTAAATCCAATAAAAAAAGGACAACCAAACACAGTGCCCAACAATTACCTTTGAGGTGACAGAGTGCACAAAGGAGGAAATGTATAAAGGACTTTGGGATACTGGATTCTGTAAATATGGCAGATGGGGAAGGACGTGTCTGTGTTATTAATGTTATGTGAGATCCCCATAGAAAAGCAGCAATGTAGTTCACTCCGAGATAACTACAGATGTTGCCTCCTACGACACAAAATTTAAGACAGAAAAACCTGCAATAATGGGAGCTTTGTTGCCTGGGATGGAGTCAGAAAGAATGCAAAATTCAGCTGACTCCCTAAAGAGAAAACCTGGGGTAAAATTCCTTGGGTGAGTAATTAGCATATCAAAGCTTTATGTATTCGTATTCTAGACAAGCTGAATGCTGTTTTATCTGCATTATCACAAACAACCAGAGCTAATCAGAGGTATTAGAACAAAACGTATCTGTAGGATTAGTTAGTTAGCAGGAAGAGGAACAGGACTCACAGGCTGCTGTGAGGATGCATTTGAATACAGCAGCACCTCAATCATTTTCCTTGTAATTGGAACATGTAGACATCCAAAGTTTAGTGTGAGCTGTGAGAACTGCATCCTTGAAGTGAAGCTGAACTAACTTACCCAACCCTAGAAGGCTCTTAGTTTTTTGTTTTGTTTTGTTTTTTAGTGACAGTCGAGGCAATAACTAGTATTATAGTATTATATTATATAAATACTTTGTGTTTATATATATATATATTTGGTGCCAATTTAGTAACTGCATTACCATTTCTTTAAAATGAATAATTTTGTCCTCTGGCTTATTATGATTAAATTTATTTTAATTCAGAGTTTGACTACTGCTTAAAGCAGGTTCAGAAGAAAGACATTCTCCTTAAATGAAGGTGGTGTTTCTAAAAGGTCTCTTGCTGATGCTGCCTTTGGGCATCTCAGTGTTTAGGGAGAGTATGCCTTTTTCAAGCTTTAACATGAAGTTTTGTGGACTTATGTAAAGTACTAGGTGAAATAAAAGATCCTTCTTGTGGTAGTTAGTACTCTGCAGGCAAGGAGTATACAGTGGGAAAGCAACTTAAAACTGCAGGGCTAAATTTGTTTGTCCCAGAAAGCCATTGAGGTTAAGCAAATTACTGATGATTAATAGGAAAGACAGCTGAAAGGAGAAGAAACCAAATATACGATAGCATAGAGACCTGTTCCAGACATAGGGCCAGGATTTCAGCATAACAGCTATGCAAAAGAGACCAATTAAAATTAAATGTGTGGGAGAAGCAGAAAAAGAAGTGGAATTCCCTACCAGCAATGTCTCATCCTGTAGTATTACTATGTTATCATTTACTATACTGCAAGTCCTTGTCATACCTGAGTCAAAAACTAAACAAAACCAACCAACTAAACAAACAAAAACAGAAACAAAAGCTACCAAGATATTATGAAGATAGATAAACTAGAAATATTAAAAGCAACCCAATTTTCACATTAACATTTTACTTTTTTATCATTATCTGCACCTTATCCTCAATTCCCTGCTACAACCAATTGTGTCTTTAATAAGGCAATCGCTCCATTGGTAGCAAAAGAAATCATGAATAAAGTTGCTTAATATGAACAGAGTGGTACTAGGTAATACATCTTCCCTGCTCTCTGTGTACTCCATAATATTGCTTATTTTCTCTGCTCTGCTGCAGGAAAACAATCCAGAAGTGAATACTTTGTTCTCTCTGTCGAAGCCTTCTGACCAGGGAGTGTCTAAGCTTGCTGACAGACATGTCTATGCAGGCATATGTTTAAAACATTTAAAGCTAAGCAAAGAACATACATGATCACCAGAAATCAGCTACTGCCAAGAATAAGCCATATTTTATGGACACTTACTGATCAGGCGTCAGGGAATGCAAAGCAGAGCAACTATTTCTGAATAGTCAAAAAGCAATGATGGCAGCACAGTGATTTGCACAGGTTCCTCTTGTGGTATCCTACTTAATTTTGCTTGCTAATGAGAGGTATTTCCTCCTCTGGAAGTCCAGCTTGGTGTGTCCCAGCAACACAGTACTTAGAAACAGCCACACCTACCTGATGAATGACAGCTCTGACCCTTGTATTAGATTCAGCTCAATTATTCGTGGTAAATTTTCTTTTGTGCCTTTTCCTTTTCCCCTCAGCAACACAAAAGCAATGAGCCCTGTTTTAATACTCCTACAAGGTTTCATTTGTACATCAGCATTCAACTGTTTTCTGCCTTTTGAGCAAGTGGTAGATATTGTCTTTAGCCTAGCTCTTTATTTAAGCCTGGAGGCACAAAAAACAATGGGATAAACAAAAGGACAAGTTCATATTTACTTTCCATGCATAACACTACAGGGGTGGTGCATTTTGGATGTTGATTATGAGGAATAATTTATCAAAAAGATATACAAGCACAAAGCACATGCTGCATCAATGATGCTGTTTTGAAGTCTGAACGAGAAACCCACACAGTTCTTAAAACAACAAGTGGTTCAACCTACTGTATTAATTTGCAGGATTTTCTGCTAGTTAATAGCTGTATGAAATAAATGGCTCAACTTTGTTCCCTGCCAAGCACAGATATTGTTTTGCAGGGGATGGAGAGCTGGACTGCGTTTGTTCAGAGCAGCAAAGGTTCCTTTGGCTAATTATACTGAAATTAGTTTGAGATTTAAAGAAAATCTATGTAACCATAGAGAAAGTAGATTTCCAGGCAGGCCAGAATGTGTTGTGAAGGCAGCACTGACTCACGCAGGCTGAATTTTGGCAAATAAAGTGTTGTCAGCAGCTGAGCAGACACCGAGTTTTAATTGCAAAACCTAGCTACAGCACAGGCATTGAGAAACATATAAGTAGATACGAATTTTAGGTTTCAACTGCTGGCAAGAACACATTAATAGCATTAAGCAAGGTTATTTGTTGCAATTTGTAATCCTTACACTATAATTAGTAAACAATACTTTGATAAGTCAGAGCTGCAAGTTCTTTTCTGTTGCATTTGTTTCTCCACTCTCATATGTTTTAAAACAAGCCAAGGACACAATTTAATTCCAATAGGCTGGTATCTTTATGTTTGCTATGATTTATTATTATTATTATTATTTTTTCCCTAAGCCTTCAGTTTTAGAAGCTAGAAAGATGTCATTGAGTTCATTTTGTCAGGTTATGTGATACAAGTGGTGTGAGTGGGTAGGGGCTGTCCAAATAACACGCTGCCTGGCTGCTCCCAGGCCCCTTGCAGGAGCCATCAGCCCACCAAAGGCCCATCTCCAGAAACCCAAAAGTACACAGGGGCACAGTGGTGGTTGAGGACCCAAATTACAAACTCCTGTGTGTGCAGCTGTGAGCGAGATGGTCTGTACCAGCAATGGACAGGGACTGTCATTTCAGGGGCTCCAATGTTCAGGTGCCAGCAAATGGGGAGACTGGATGCCAGGGCCCAGAACCGCTCTTAAGAAGTTATGCTATGCCTCTTACCAGAATTTTGTAAAATCCGATCGAGTTATAAGTTGCTTTCAGAGGATAAATGATATAAGAATCAACCTTGAACTACATTTTCTCTGATCTTTTAGTATTTTTTGTGAGTTGCTCTGGAAAGGAAAGATTTCCTCATTCAGAGATTTCTGGAAAGATACAGGCATTCTACAGAGAAAATAAAATACCGTGATAAAGGTAGACAAAACAGTGTAAGAGAGCAAAGTAAATGTATGATCAATAACATAATTAATACAATAACACGTTTATTGACAGGGTAAACAGGTCACCGGTTTTAAGCCAGTTTATGGAAGTCTACACTACAGCTCTGTGTTAATGAAATATAGACGTTGCTGTGGCTCTTGCTTGTTCTATGTAATACTGAGTCTGAGGTGATACTGCCCTCCTCTGTCTTGTTTGCCTCATTATTCTGCCGGACTGTTCCTGACACGAACAGAAGCAAGCACGGTGTTCCCTCAGCTGCTGCAAGCACCATTGTGCAGTACCTCCAGCCACTGGAGGTAAAGAAGTTGTTACATTCAGAAGGTGGGATCTAGCTTTCCAGTCTTGAGGCAAAATTGAGTTGGCCTTTGTTTTTAGGTTCTTCTGCACTCAAAACTTGTTTTAGATGAGCGGTGAGTCTTACAGAGTAAGTCATTTTGTAACTTTGATGTTAAAGTTTAACAGAGGTCAAGCCAGAGCTGAAGTCTATGGAGTGTGAAAAGAGACCATACTATCAGTCACTAATGCTTCACTGGAAATTTTGTGCAAGACTCATCTTGCTTTCATGCTATTTCTTGCTTTGGTAAGGGAAACCTATAGAAATTTGCTGATCTGCTTCACTGATCTCCACAGAGCCCTTCTCAAAATCCATTTGCTTGGCAAATGAGCTTTTAGTGCCCAACAAAATAAATCCATCGGCATTTGGACTGAAATCCTTTCAAAGAGATTCTATACCGCTTTGCTGCAGTTGAATTTGCTTTTCCTCTTCTGCACTGGGATCATCTTGGTTACATGCAACTACTTAAGACTAATATCTTGGCACTTAGTGAGCATTCTAACTGGAGTGACAACTGCAAACACAGCAGTTTCTCTCTGCTATTAATACCAACTGTGCCGCAGATCTGTTCCACATTTCTGCCATGCTGAAGGCCTGGACCATTTTGTCTTCCAAGCGGGCAGTTCAGTCCTGCCTAAACAGCACTCACTAGATGAATTTTATTATTCTATTACTTCACTATTAAAGAATTTAAAATCAGGTAGAGAATCTCGCAAGACTAAATGTAGAGTTGCAGAAAAGCAAAGGAGCTTTCAAAAAAAAAAAAAAAAAAAAAAAAAAAAAAAAAGTCAGAGGAAACACAGGCCCCTACGAAAACTCTCCAAGATCTGTTTAGCATCATGAGGCATCAGTGCTGGAATAGTCAATAAGAAGCAAGTAACTTCATTGGCATTATTCCAGGTTGATCTATGCCAGCAAAGTCTGCATTGTCCAGACTACAGCGAATAAATTTGGTATACCTGTGCATCCTCAGACTATCCTTGACTTCACCCCTCAGTCAGAGAAAACACACAGGGGAAACGTATATAAATTACAAAGCCATAATGCAGCTTTGCACCAGAGCTCATAGTAAGCCATTTTTTAGGCACAAATCCATAAAAAGGTTTAGTTCTGTTGCTTTCACAACTCCTTCATTTTTTCATAACGCCCACCAACCTTTTTCAGTGCAGAGGATGAATGATATTTGCAAGATGAATTGTGCTTATTTAATTGATAGTTTTTATAATCCTTATTATTCATTGTACAGCCTTGGGTTTTATTTAATATGCAGCATTCAGAAGCTTCACTAAATGGAAATATATTTTAATTTTCTCCTGGGTTTTTGTATTGGTGTTATTGTACTGCATTGTGCTTCACAAACGCAGTTTCTCTTCTTCATGTGATTCCTGAGGCACGTTAATATTGATATCTTCATCCTACAGAAGAAGGGAGATGTGGAACAATTTAAGCAGGAACATTTAAAACGTCCACTATTTTTGGATACTTCTCTTGGGACACAAAGGTCTTACTTGAAGGAATCGCCCTGTTCCTGGTGTAACTAGAAGCTGGACCTGAAGCTTTCTTTCCACAGATCTCACCACAGAGATGAGGGATGCTACATACCACAGTACAGCCCCTCGCCATGCCAACCAAATTTAGGTCCTTGTTTTACCATAAGCACACCGTCCTTCTGTTCCCATCCCCTCACAACAGGGCTGGCACCTCCCTGCCTCCTTCAGTGACCTAAATCCAGAGAAACAACTTAAAAAAACATGATTGTTTTTTGACAACTACGTAGCACCAAGCTGCGGGGCAGGGGAAGGACCCAGCGAGGCCCCCTCCACCACGAACACACACAGCCCTTCAAATAAATTTTATTTTCACGCGCCTGAGCGATCAACCACCCTCAAAACCCCTTCAGGGGGAATCTGCAGGACATTTTCAAAGCTCCCTCAGCCTGTCCAAGGCCCTCCCCTCGCCCTTCCCCGGGGACCAGAGGCGGGGCTGACCCCGCTGAGGGCAGAGCCAGCGGCCGCCGCGCACCCTCTGCACGCAGCCGGTGCCGGGCCCGCCCCGCGCCATGTTCCGCCGAGCGCCGCGCACCTTCCGCGCCCGGCGCCGCCCGGCCTCCAGCGGCAGCAGCGAGGAGGAACCGGGGGCTGAGCCTGACCCTGGCCGTGCTCCTGCCCCTGCTCCGCCGCAGGACCCCGGCAACGCCGCTACGGAGGGGCCGCTGCCCGCAGAGCGGCCGGTGCGGAGCGGGGCGGGGGTGCTGAGCTTCGGGAGCGAGGAGGAGCGGGAAGGTGAGGGGCTGGGGAGCGGGGGGATCTCGGCTTCGTTGGGTACCGCTTTCGTGGTGGGTTGTCCTGCTCGGGTCTGCTGTAACTGCTCGGTCGCTGCCCTTCCTGGAAGGGGAGAAAATAAGATAAAAAGTGTTCGGGGGTGAGATGAGGGCGGGGAGAGCGCCCATCGGTTATCATGGGCAAAACAGGCTCAGCACAGGGAGATCAGTACAATTTATTGCCTATTGCTAATAGGCTGGAGCAGTGAGAAACTCAAAGCACCTTCTCCCCATCCACCCTCTTCCACCTCCTCCCACCGAGTGGTGCAGGGGAATGGGGAATAGATGCGATGTATAAGGAGATGAGGCTCAGGGAAACAGGGAATACATATGATATATATATATAAAAAAGAGGAGAACAGGCTCAGGGCAGACCTTATTGCTCTCTACAAGTACCTGAAAGGAAGGTGTGGGGAGCCGGGGGTTGGCCTCTTCTCACAGGTAACTAGTGATAGGACTAGAGGGAATGGCCTCAAGTTGTGCCAGGGGAGGTTTAGGTTGGAAATGAGGAGACATTTCTTCTCAGAAAGAGCAGTCAGGCATTGGGATGGGTTGCCCAGGGAGGTGGTGGAATCACCATCCCTGGGGGTGTTCAAGGAGAGGCTGGACATGGTGCTTAGGGACGTGGTTTGGTGGGTGACATTGGTGGTAGGGGGATGGTTGGAGCAGGTGATTTTGAAGGGCTTTTCCAACCTTTGTGATTCAGTGATAAGAGGTTGCAGTCAGTCCCAGACACTTTGTCTGCACCTCTCCTTCAAGGTCACTCTCTGCCCCCGCTCCACGCGGGGTCCCTCCCACGGGATGCCATCCTTCCCAAACTGACCCTGCGGGGGCTGCCCACAGGCAGCAGCTCTTCAAGAACTGCTCCCACTCGGCTCCGTACCACGGGGTCCATCCCCCAGGAGCAAACTGCTCCAGCACAGGTCCCCCACAGGCGGCAGCTCCCCCCAGACCCCCTGCTCCTGTGTGGGCTCCTCTCCATGGGCTGCAGCTCTGGCCCGGGGCCTGTTCCTGCGGGGGCTCTCCATGGGCCGCAGCCTCCTCCAGGCCACATCCACCTGCTCCACCGGGGGCTCCTCCACGGGCTGCAGTGTGGAGATCTGTTCCATGTGGGACCCCTGGGCTGCAGGGGGACAGCCTGCTCCACCAGGGGCCTCTCCACAGGTCGCATTGCTCAGCTCTGCCCAGTAATGGGCCCTTTGGAGCTGTCTGGAGTTGGCTCTTACCTGACACTGACATGGGGCAGCTGCTGGATTCTTCTCACAGAGGCCACCCCTGCAGCCCCCTGCTACCAAACCCTTGCCACGTAAGCCCAGTACAGTGGGGATGCTGGTTGCTTGGTGGACTACATGTCCTTTCTGTGCACCTTCCTCTGAACAGAAGTTGGGATCCTTTCGTTATGGATGTTGTGGGGTTTAGGAGAGTTGCACCTGTAACAGCACTTTGATGCCTCTTAGTGTGCTTGTGGCACACATCAGAAAGTTTTGTGGAGCTAGAGAAAACTAGAAAAATGAGGAAGAAGGCTGCAAGAAGGCTGTTGAGTTGCTGGAGCTCAGAGAAGAAGTGTGTGTGTTCAGAGAAGAGCAAGAAGAAGCTGGTGAAGGGACTCCAAAACAGGACTTAGGAGGAGTGGCTGAGGGAACTGGGGTTGTGTAGTCTGGAGAAGAGGAGGCTCCCGGGAGACCTCAATGCTCTCTGCAACTACCTGAGAGGAGGTTGCACTGAAGAGGATGTTGGTTTCTTTTCTCAGGTGACAAGTGATAGGGCAGGTGGAAATGGCCTTAGGTTGTTGCTGTGTCAAGGAGGCTAAGCTCCACAGTTGTAAATTCAGAAGTGATGGATCCTGAGTGGTAAAGTGATGGAATTAGTTAGACTTAATGCAGTCAGAGCTTCAAAATATATGCTGAGTGCACATGTAAAGATTATTTTTTGCTTCATGTGTATGTGCTTTATATATATTTATATACATATATATAGTACTTTGTCAATGTGTCTCTGAGTCATTGTGTTTCATCTCTCCAGGTGATGAAGAACTTTTTAAAATCAAAAAGCCGTCCTTCAATGAAGTAACCTTTAGAATTCAAAAGAAGGAAAGCCTGCTGCCTGCACAGAAAGAAGTAAAAGAAAGCAAAAGTAAGTACTCTTACTGTTAAAAGACTTTCTACAATAGTTCTATTAAAACGTTATGAAATCAGTAAATTAAGAGTATTGTGTCAATACTGTTAGATGTCTTCCATTTGTTCCTTGAATCTGGGATGATACTTGCAATGTTACTTTACAAGCTTAGAATTTTAATCTGTTTCTACTGTTTGTTTTTTTTTTTCCCTTACTGACCTTTCTAAAAGAGGATCATAACTTGGGGGTTGTTCTTGAGAAGACCTGAGTATGCAAAACCTCTGTAGAATATCAGTTGATTAAAAACATGTGACAAATGTTTAATCAGCATCCTATCTTTCAAATTACGTCAGCTATTCACTGCTGAATGCTGTCAGATTGCAATTCTTTCTTAGTGCAGATACTGAGATCAAATGTGAGTTCAGTGAGATTTAGTTTCATGGAGCTTAAGATAAACCTTAAATGTTATGTTATTAAACTGTTTGCTATTAAAATATAGATATTTTAATTGAATGCCTTTAATATCCTTGGTTCTTCTGTTAATATTTTAAGTCTTACTGAACTACAGTAAAGTTTCTTAGTTGTATTTGCCTCTTTTACAAGTGGGTCTCAGATATTCTCTTCCCTTCTATTTACCTTTTTGACACCTCTGGCATTTTACAGGTATGCTGTAATGCTGCTGCTAGATAAAAACAAACTAGGTTGAGGTATAATTTCCTTTGTGGTTCAAACAAATCTTCAGTAACTTTGTATAAAATATGCCTTAGTCTTATAACTGGTAGCACGTTCTGTTGTTCAGTAGCCTGACGTACTGAAGATGTAGTGGCAGATGAAGAGAAATTGGTGTTTTTAAAGAATTCTAATAAAATCAGAGACAAGACATGCATGAATCTTTACAACTCGAGTACAGACTCCCTCATTGTTAGTGCTAAAAACAATCAAGCCACCCCCCCCTTTATGAAATGAAGCTGTGACCTATGAAGACATAAATCAGATGTCAGCTGGGAGCTCATGTGTTGCTCGTGTGCACAAATGTGCTCTGTCTCTCAGAAGAATGTGTTACTTCAGGGCTGCCACAGATGCTTCAGTTCCAGGCGAGATTTGGGCTGTAAATAGCTGTATTGGAATGTGTGAAGGTTCGGCCTGTTTTGACAAGGACGGGTGGAAATAGATGTGTGACCAGTCTTTGGTCATACGGTCCAAACAGTTACTAGTAACTAAATAGTAATTTAGTAAAATAGTTAATGACACATCACATTTCAGCAGCCAAAACTGAAATCATGTCTTACTTCTTTCACTTAAAGCAGAGATCTGTGATTTGGAGCCTGGAACTGGTAACAACGAAGACACGCATGAAGAGGAGGAGGAGGAAAGTCATTCTTCACAAAGTGAGGACAACAGCCGCGCAGACTCTGAAAATGAATCCACTCCTCCAGGGAGGAGGAAGGATTTATCACCAGGTGGATATATTTTATTTATTTATTTTAGAAGTAGTACTACAACTTCTTTTGTTTGATACATGAAAAGACGAGTGAGGTGAATCCCACTAAGCTGAAGTCGTGTCAGATGTGCGCATCTTGTTTGTGCTGAGTTGAGGCTGACCCTTCTGAAAGCACAGTGATAGTTCCCCAATGTTTTTGACTGCGTATGTTTGTGGTTCTGTGTTCATTTCAGGAAATGAATCAAAAAATTATAACCATTCCTTTTGGAAGAAAGATGGTGAAAAAACTGCTGTTTAGTGATGCATAATTCACGTTGAGATTAGAATTTAACCTCATCTGTGCTGTCTTATTTGTAAACTTTGGATTTCTTTGTAAACTGCGTTAGTTCAGTAACCTTGATCCTTTGAGGAGATGGAAGAAAGGACAACAGGCTAGTGATTATTTGAAAGAAAAAGTCTGAGTTTTTTTTTGTATGGGGCTGCTTTTTAAGGCCGTTTTTCCACCTGCTAATATTCATTTATAATATTAAATGGTAAGGATCCAAGAAAAATATCATGTCCTTTATTCAGAATTGTACAATGAACCTGAGTTGTGGTGGCTATTGAAATTAGGAGCAATACAGAGCGTTACCTGGATTTTTTTTCTCCTCAATGCAGTTAATATCCCCAGTGCAGCTTGTATCGAGTCTGCTCGGAGGAAACGTCACTTAGCCAGGACTCAGGCTGATTATCTTCCACTGGATGTTTCGAATGGTCGTCAGGTTTCTCGGAGAAGAGAAAGCAGTGAAGAGAGTGAAGATGAGTCTGACATGAAGAATCTCAGTTTTGCTCCGAAAATGAGAACTCTTAGGCAGAGAATGACCGAACACGTGGGTGAGTTTGGGCTGTTTTTCCCATTGGCTGTGTCCTTGTTTTGCTGACGTCTGGAGGAACGAGAGAATTTGTTCCTGGGGGGTCTTGGCAAAAGGCTGTGAAGTGGATGCTTGAGTTTTATACGAGACATTTACCTGCTTTAGGTTTCACTAATGTAGGGGTGCAGGATGCTTTGAGGAAAAGCTTTTACAATGATTCTTGACCTTGTTGACGGGAGGGGGGAAAAAAAAAAAAGCCTTGTTGGAGACATTTAAAGTGTATAAAACTGGTGTAAGAACAACTGTCCTATATAAGTTTTCTAAATCTTGTCTCCTACTGAGGTTCCATTCCTCCCAGCGGTATCTCCACAATGACGTTAACGTCTCTTTGAAAATGTGGAGGAAAAAAAAATCCCCAAACAAGACAGTCCTTCAGAAGCAAACAAGCCTATTGCACACAGAGCACATCTGGCATTTCCAATGGTTTTTAAACTTGTCTGGCTGCTTGTGGTTTCATTTATGAAGCACTGGTTTGCCAGACTAATTTTGTTCTTATTTGAATAATGGTTATAAGGATTGCGTAGCTATGAGCTAATTCTCTAATTCTAATCAATGCTAATGAGATACTTTTGTATCTGAAGTAGAGCATATGTTCTGGATCACCCAAGGATTTGCTCTGTATAATGTCTCTGTGTTGCAGTCTAACTGTACTTACATTTTATATAATTCTTCTTTGAAACAGAGGCTCCTGGTACTGCCATAGTAGTTTTCTGAGAAGCAGTACGTTGAGAAAATGAATATTGATATCAATCTACAAATTCCGATTGCCATTTCCAAATCTTCCAATTTCCAAGTCCTTTATTTGAAGACTTCTCATCTGCTGTTTCTTGTGTACGTCAGCTTCCCAGCAATAGCTGTGGGAAGTGTTGTTTTTGAGGGAGGAGAAGTATTGGGTAGGGAGGAGGGAGGGAGGTAGGTAAGGACTTAATTACTGTACTAATGATTGTTTTAACTTTCAGTGTCTGTTAGTGATGAGTCAAGTGAAGATGAAGCACAAACGAAGTGGGAAGAACAGCAAATAAAGAAAGCTGTCAAACTCTCTCAGGTGATACTTGCTTTCTTAACCACTGAAAATTGCTTTTTGCTGATAGGCAAGAGAGCTTGTTCTGGAGTTGGATCTCCTTTCTATCAAGTCATAAGAGATTTTTAGGAAGTTAGGTGCTGATTATTCCAGGAAAAGGTGATAATGACAACTTGTGATCTCTGTGATGCTGTTCAGAAGGAAGGTATTGTAATGCCTCGAGGAGTTACCAGTTTGTGAAGGAACACCTTGGGAGAAGCAGAGATGAATCCAGGGATCTTGACAGCAAGATTTCTCAAATACTGCAGTATAAAAAGATGCGAAGCCACATAGTTTTTCCAGTTAGGCAGAATGGTCTTATTTTTTTCTGTTAAATAACTGGCAAAAATGTGTTTTCTGAGGAGGTAGTCTTGTTTCTGGCTTAAATCAGCAAATCAGACTACGAAAATCTCAATAACAGTTCTTTATTTCAGAAGGGGCAATTGTAGAAAATGCTGCCTGTTTCGTGGGAGTACTTAGAGAACTGGGGGAAGGTTTTATCTGCTGAAATTCGAATCCAATTATATTGGTCTTTTTCGGTCCTCATGCCCCGCTTGTTTCTGGAAACCCCTTAATTTCTGCTATTCAGGAAATTGCAGAAATTGTTGAGAACAAGCCTCGTTAGTCGTGGACTTGATTGCTTCAGCTAACTGTGTTTTGGTTAGATTTTGACGTAACAGCTTCTACTATTTTAGAATGTAAGCGTCACAAATTATAAGTTAAAATGGTTGTAATCCTTTTTTAGTTACGGTTACAGTCAAGCTGAGTTTTCAGAATGAAAATTGTCCTTATCACTGCTTGACTGTAGTTTGACTTCTACATTTTATGTATAAAATTATAGTACTGGTGAGGTCTCAGCTGTCATTATGTATCAGGAGAGTGGTTAATATATTCATACCAAGAGAGAGCAACTTTAATGCACCCCAAATTAGAAATTGTTTTGTGCTGTTTATGTATGTCTGCACTGTGTATTGATACAACATGTATAGTTTTTATATTCAGTTTCCCTTTTGTTTTACAAAAATTACCTAATTTGATCTTTGAAATATGTACGTTTTTATCATATGCCTTGTATATTCAAATTGTCTTGTTGATCTCTAAAGCTGCAGAGGCAAAACTTGTGTAAATTGTGTATTAAACTCACTAAATTTGTGGCTTAAAAATTAACAGTTGCTTTGCTCGTAGGAAATTTGCAACGATGCTTCCCTGTGTAAATCTCAACCAGCTAAACCCAAGTTTGATACCTCTGTTTCCTTACCACCTGTGAGCTTGGAAATTGTAAAAAAGCGACTGACTGAAAGGTAAATACTGGTTTTTAGAATTAACTTCTGAGATGTCTGTGCTCGTTTTGTTGCAGAATAAGGGATGACAGCTTATTCTTTCTCCTGAATATTGGAGGATTTTTGGATTAACATGCCAGTTATGTCTAGCACAGTATTACAAACTTTTAACTTAGCAATGCCTTGTTGTTAGAATACACGGACTTCTCAGCAGCATTTTATTACCTAGAATAAAGCATTGGATCTCTGTGCTTGCTAGTAGTTCTTACAGGAGTATAGGAACAACATTAACTTTGCCAAGCACAGAACACTTCAACCAGGGCAGGTGCAGCTGGCTATCCCATCCCTCTTACAGTGATTCATACACCAGCTGCAAAAATAGCTTAGTATTTCCTAAAGCAGCAGTACTTTCCATTTAGGACCTGTCTTGGTGGGACTAGATGATCTTTAAAGGTCCTTTCCAAGCCATGCTATGATTTTTTTTCCCCTTAGTTTGCAAGCTGTGACTTCTCTTTAGCTGTTCAGCAGCAGCTGTGTGGGCAGTTGAAATGTCTCTGGGTGGAGGTGGGAACCTCCAAAAAGGTGTTTGGGCAGGACAGCTGGGGTCAGGCATCCCGAGGAAGCCATCCTGTCATCCTTCAGAGCCAGCTCAGCCAGAAGCAGTTGTGAACGTACTGACATGTGCTATAGTGTTACTGAATTTATGTTGACTAGAATCAATTTAATGTGATACCACTCAACTTTTCATGTTCTTGAGAAGCACAGTGTATTGAGGAATCTAGGTAAAATGTCAGTGGTGTTTTCAAAACTGTCACCACATAAGTGATGTTTGATTCTCCGAAGCCTGACGCATGCCCACACCCCACAGTCTTGCAAATGCTGGCATGCATATAACTTTCAGTGCTTCTTAGCTCAAATGCAAGTGCTATTCTTAGCACAGGCTAAGATTTTATACTTTATTTTAGTGGGAAAAAAATGTTTTGGAATGCATTAGTGTTAACTTGGCAATAGTTTCAACTGTGTTGTTCTTTTTTAGGATAACATCATTGCAGGATGTGCACTGTGCCCACCAGAGGGAGTATGAGAAGTACATGCAGGACATTGCAAGTTCAAAGATGACTGTCGAGGAATTAGAGAAGTCTTCAGATGCTGCCTTGAATTACAAATTCTACAGGGCCATGAAAACATATGTAGAGAACTTGATAAACTGTTTGAATGAAAAAGTATGTATTTAAAAAACAAACAAACAAACAAAAAAACAACAACAAACATGATAAAGGTGCATTCTGTCAATGTAAGATGAGGGCATTTTGTTTGGAAATGATGGGAAGAAGGACAGTACCCACTTAAAAGCTCAGAAATTTGAACACAACAGGAAACAAAACTAAAGAAAAACCAACCAACCCTCACTGTGACCTAAAGTAATGATCACACTAGTATAGGTATGCTGGCTTGGGCCGTGGTCTCACCTAGATTCTGGTGGATGAAACCAAAATCGTATTGGAGGGAGTTTTGTGCATGTACAGTAACCAGAGTGCTCAAGTTGAACAAGAGGTTGGGCTTAAAATCAGTTTTGGGATCTCAAAATGTATGTATCTTTGAGTCTTTTTGTGTAACTCTAAAGAGACCAAGTTCTTGTTAGTATTTCTCCGTTAATGGCTAGTGGTTCAAAGGCAAACTGAAAACAAACCAAGTGTGCCAATAGTGTCCTGTTGAGTACTTTTGCATAAAGTTTTAGGTAATTCTGTGTTAAGCAATTTAATTTGGTTTTTGATCTTATTTAAAAAAAAAAATGGCCTGAAAACCTCCAGTGAGCAGGAACATTCAATCTTTAATACTTTGGTTCTGATTTCACTGCTGTGCTTGAAAATCCATGGAAACACTTTTGTCCTTTCTTTTTTTCATTTTATTTTATTTCAAAGCACATTACTGTTTGCTGTTTTTCAGCTGAAATACATTAATGAGCTGGAACTGGCTGCACATGCACTTCTTCAGCAACGAGCCTTGATGGTGCTGAAGCGAAGGCAAGATGAGCTGACAGCTGAATCTGCTTATATTCAACATCTGACAAGTTAGTATGAAGTTACAAGTTAGTTTCATGTTGAAACATCCATTCTTTGAGCAAAAATACACAGTTAATTTTCAGATGGTGTTTTATTCTCACTTTTCATCTTCTTTCCCCTTGCTATTTTCAGTAAACGTGTTGCACTGCATCTAAGTTGAAATCCTTACCCCAGTAAGGCCCATAATGTTCTTTTTTTCTGGTATAATAGCGAGTATAACATGACTGAGTACTAATTTTGGGTTATTAATCCTGGCAATTATCTCGGTATTTGAAAGGAGAAATGTTGTCAGTTTTCTGCTAGGCCTTAAGCTGGGGAAAGATTAACAGGTCCAGAGCAGGGCCATGATCAGAGGGCTGAAGTGCCTCTGCTGTGAAGAAAGGATGAGAGAGCTGGGGCTGTTCAGCCTGGAGGAGACTCCAGAGTGACCTTATTGCAGCTTTTCAATACTTAAAGGGGGTTATAAAAAAAGATGGAGAGCTACTTTTTGCTCAGTCAGATAATGACAGGGCAAAGGGGGATGGTTTTAAACCAAAATTGGGGAGATTGAGATTAGAGGTTGAGAGGCAATTCTTCACACACAGGGTGGTGAGGCACGGGCACAGGTTGCCCAGAGAGGCTGTGGATGCCCTGGATGTGTTCAAGGGTAGGTTAGGTGAGGCCTTGAGCAACCTGATCTAGTGGGAGGTGTCCCTGCCCATGGCAGAGGGTTGGAACTGGATGATCTTGAAGGTCCCTTCCAACCCACACCATTTCTGTGATTCTCTGGAAGCTTGCTGGCACAGGCTTCTGCCACTTGGGAATATGTGAAAAAAAGCAGTGCATTTACTGGGCAACATGACCTTACATTAGGGAGTCTTTAAGGCTAAGTGTACGCTCACAATACAGATTTCAGACTCTTCAGTGACAATTACATGAAGGGAAGGACATGAAGAAAAGCTTTTTGGTGTTAAGGGTTTTTACACAAAACACAATCTTTTAGTTGCTGTAGGAAAAGTGTTTACCATTTTCTCACCTCGTGTTTTCTATCCACGCTGATGCATTGTTTGCGTGCAGTGTGGATCCTTAGCTGTTGCTGTTTAAGGAAACAAACAAAAAATCCCGTTTTAAAGCTGTTTAGGCAAAGCAAACAGCGATGTGCTTGGAGGTGCTGTGAACAGATGGAGGCCAGATGCACCAGTTGCTGGTAACAACCAACCACGGATTCAGTGCTCCGACTACACAGGATAAAAGGCTGATTAGAGAAAACCAGCAGCATGTGTAATTCTGTAAAATGGTGTGGTAGACTGACAGCAGGTGTTTAGAACAAAAGGGTACTTGTTTGTGTCAGTAGTAGCTATTAATTTTTCTTATTTTCAGCTCATTACAAATGGGACTGTACTTGAATGTTTAACAGAGCTTTTAATTGTTATTTATGTTCCTAGTTGTGTTTTAATTTAGTGGAAATGTCGTGTTTTTTTTCCTTATACTGGAATACTTCAGCAGTAGGCTGCTTTTTCGTATGTTGTGTGCACACCAGCCAGCTGATACTGATACAAACGAATGGTCCAAATAGAAAATGCTTCGAGTTTTTATTTTTCTGTTGACTGAAGAATCAGAGTACGGGTAATTTGGGTCACACAAGGAGACACAAATAACAGGAGATAGTGAGGAGCTGGCTAGTCTTGAAATTGCAATGCAGTGGTCTTGAATAATTGGAAAAATGGATTTAACATCCATTGCAATGTTGGAACTAAACCCCTGAAGTTATTCAATTTATTGCATAGTTTAATTTTTTGACATACAGGCTAATTAATTCCCTACACATGCCTTGCACTCTGCTAGGAGCAGATTGTGGAAGACAATTCAGTTTCCAGCCAGGACTGGGAAGCGGTGATTATTGGCTGGAATGTCTTCAAACCCCCCTTCCATCAGCTGTTACAAAGGAACAGCCACATCTGACTGTCGTGCATTTAACAAGCAATATTTGCTGTGCTTTCCTCTGGAGACTGTTCGGGTTTTTGGTCAGGAGGTTTTATTTTCTTTGGCTATTTTCCAGATGAAGAACAACAGAAGGAGAATCACTTTTGCATTTGAGAAGATAGGAACTTTTAAATCATACTCTCTTCTTTTGTCTATTTCTGTCTTCCGTTAGCTGGGAAAGACAAAGCAACTAACGGCGGATTGGAAGGTGATGAAAAGATGGAGATTCTGAAAATGTGTGAACATCGAAGGTAGCTATTAAGTACATGTACAGCTAATTCTGATAAACGTATGGTACACTGGTTTCCTGTCGCTTATCAGCGATGAATGTAAATCTACAGGATTACTAAATAAGATTACACACAAAAAAAACATATTTGTCTTCCAGAGCTGAAAGTATTTGGAAAACCTGTTTATTAATGTCATCTTCTCCATGCTGATTTAGATCTTGTTATTTTAAAACAACAAGTCTTTAAGTGGGGCTGATTACAAAACTAGACGAGAAGAGTTTTTTCTCTCCCTGGTGTAATAAATAATACTGTGACCTTATACAGAAACAGGCTGGAATCACTGTTGCTGCTGGGGGGGTGGTGGTGGGTGAAGCAGCACAACATCGAGCTCATCCTCAGTCAGTGTAGGCCAGATACTACGTCTTGGGTACTAGTACTAGTACCCGAGTAGTACTACCCAAGTACTAGTGTTCAGAGACTGCTGCTTTTTAAGTTACTGGGAGCTTTGAAACTGCTTCAGTTGCATCGGTGCCTTGACTCCTAACTGTGCTTTGCAGTAAGAAATTTGGAATTGGAATGGATGAAAAACGATGTGCTAAAAACCTCCTAGTTAAAGCAAACCATTACTGCTAATTGATATAAACACCCGAGGTATTTACGCATGTCATTTGCATGACACATAATTTCTATGTGACGTGCAAGCTGTTGATTTTGCAAGCGTTATGAAGCTTGGTGCCACAGCAATAGATTTTTTTGAGCTGACACTTTGATCCTGTCACAGTTTCTAAGTGGGCTGTTGCACAAGCTGTCTGGAACCACGGTGACAGACTGTTGAGGGCTCCTATGTACTAAGAGTGTCAGAGATGGTATCTCCAGTACCATGCTAGGTGTCTGGTGATCCAGGTGGGATGACTTATTAGAGCCCTCGGTAGGGATGCGGTGTTGTGAAGGTTCCTGCGTGGCGATGAGGAAGATGAGACGTTCCCGTAGCCTCCTTTATGTCACTTCACAAAGTACCTCCTTGTTCCACAATTCTTACTCCTTATGGTTACATAATTACTGCTGCTTTCCGTAGGTTTTTGCTCTCACCACTTATTTTTAGTGTATTTCTGAGCTTGGATTATTTCTCAATAAGCTTCCTTCCACATAAGTACTTGGGGAATGGTAACTCATCTGAGTTCGTTACAAATACAGGACTTGCAGGCGGCAGGTGAGAGAGCAGTCACAAACAGCCAATCACCATGAAGGCATGTCAAGTGACGATGAGCTGACTCCAACAGAGGTGACTGAATTCCAGAAGAGCAAAGGTTGGTGCCGGTCTTGATACGATGTACGATAACAAAAATTTTCTGATATTTTAAAATGATTTTTCAAAGAAAAGTGAAGAAATACTTGCGAATTGTCTGTCATTTCTCCTGTGCTACAGAGAATAAATGCATTCAGACAATTCTGACTAATTACTTGGGTAGAATAGATAAAAGGTTGTAGTTTTTTGTCTAATCAATTTGTTTTCTGAAGATGGAATGAATGAATTTTAACTCAAGCTTTTAATTGCCTTGAACAAATGGGTCAGGAGGAGCTGGGAAAGGCACAATACCTTTTTTCTAGATAACAGCAGAAGGATTTTCAGGTCTGATGTTGTAGGAGTCTGTGATACAAAGTTTGAAACATAGAAGATGTATAAATCTGTGCAATAGTTCATAAAGAAGTCTGTCTTCTTGTGGTCTTTTGTTTTTTTTCTCCTGAAAATGGTTTTCCAGAGAGCCAGTTTTAAAACGCATTTCAGTGTAGGATGTGTGAAAGATAAATGACAATTGCAATTATCATAGAGATATTTATGACCTATAGATTCATAAACTATTCAGCTTATGCCTCAATAAATTCTGTGATTGTTTCTTTTTATTCCCAATGAATATTATCCATAGATAACATTTTAGAGGATAGTAGGAAAATCTTTGAAGATGTACATGCAGATTTTTGTGACATCAGAAAAATCCTGTTGAAATTCCAGGAATGGAAAGAGAAGTTTCCTGACTCTTACTGTGATGCTTACGTCAGTTTTTGCCTGCCTAAGCTTTTAAATCCATTGATCAGAGCTCAGTTAATAAGTTGGAATCCTCTTGAGGTAGGTGCATCAAACTTTCTTTTTGTGGAAAAATTGTATTATATGGCAGAGGTGACCTCTAGGCTTCTGGGTATGACACTGAAGCAGTAGGCAATGCTCTTTAAAACGTGTCATGTTTCTGGTCTGTGCTGTCTTAGTAAACTTGGCTTTTCTGCCTGATTCATTCTTGTTAGTTGGTGAGACCTGGCAGCTCAAAATATTACAGGGCAGAGGCTCACTGTTCACAGGGAAGAACTCTGTATGGGAACATTGCCATTTGGATTTTAGGGGCGTTCCACAGCTGGAGATAAAAGTATGCTATTTAGAAGGAGGTCTGTTTCCTCCTCACAAGTCATTTTTGTATATGAATTCTCCTGAGTTCTTTGAAAACAACCCCACCCTTTGAATTCTAGTTGGAAACCAATTTTTTTAAGTTGTTGTTTTGGCCCATTCAGTGATAAGGATGCACCTAAAGTTAAGCGAGAATCTTTGTGGTATCACTGGATCTATTTTTGCATGGAGCTTTTCTTTTCAATCCTGACCAGCTGACAACTAATAGGAATGATCTTTCAGCAGAGTTTTACAGACTTGGCAGAGATGCCCTGGTTCAGAGCTGTAGAAGAATTCAGTAATGCCAGAAACGCATCTGAATCAAAACGGGATGATGATCCTGATCAAGAAGTCTTGCCTAGAGTGATTGAAAAAACTGTTCTACCAAAAATTGCAGGTATGTTAAGGTTGTCTTGAAGATGTTTGTTGTGTGCTGTAAGCAACCAAACACTAAGAGATAACTATCAGATGATGTTAGGTATATAATCACTCCAAGATGTAGTGATTACATGGTTCAACAGAATAAGGCTAAAGTAGCCTCTTGTAGGATTATTGTAACTGAGAGGCTTAGCTTTTTAAATGTTTGCTTTCATTACGTTTTAATGCCTTGAAACTAGAGCAGATAACCACTTGGATATTACAAATTTAAGAAATCCCTTTTTTTTTTTTTTCAGCATTTGTACAGAATGTATGGGATCCTTTATCGACTTCACAGACTGAGAGCCTTGTACAGCTCTGCAGAAGTATCTTTGAAAAACAAGTCCCGTCCAAAAGCGAAGGCAGGAAAGCAAAAGAGGTAAAAGCTCTTGTGGTACTGAGAAGGGAAGAACTTCATCCACTGTCCACACTTACTATGAATGCTCCTGTGTGCGCTTACAACATTGTCCTGAAGCTTTTAAGTTGTGATTACTTATTTGTTTTGTCACCTTATAGTAAGAAGATTTAATAGGTGACTTTTATCAGTCTGATGCTGTCCTTACTGATGGTGGGAGAAGATGGGATACTTCTAAGGAGGAAATCAGACCCTGTTCCTAGGAAAGTTCTGCCTGTCAAAAATCCTATCATAGACCTCATCTTTTCGCTTATGACAATAACAATGGTTAGAAGGTTCAGTTTTGCATTTAATTATCTTTCAAATGTTGAGATTTAAATGCTAGTAATACTCCAGTGTTAAATTTATAAGACTTTTTTAAAGTAGATATAGAGTAGAAAAAAGAGGATTCTTCTTTACTGTTCTTCACAGCAGAAGTTGTAAAATTTAAAAATCGCCAAACTTAAAACATTCTTAAAACTTTAACACATACTCTCCTATCTGTGGTGACTTTTTATATAGAATTTCATGGCTGCAAGGCAGGAGGAAATAACTTAAACAAACAAACCCTTTTGGTTAACCCTTAAGATGGTTAAAGCTGAGACTTGCTGACAATTCTTTAACGTAGCTGTGATCGCTGTGTTTTTGTATACAAGTGGCCCCTATATCTATGTGTTACGTTCCTAGATTAACAAAACTGAAATTGTTTTAAATGGAAGATGAAGTCTTTTTCCTGTGAAGACATGTTATTTTTTTTAAAAACAGGATTTGATTAATGAGGTTGTCCGAAGAATGAAGAAATCCATAGAGGAAGATGTCTTTATTCCTCTGTATCCTAAAAGGTAAACTGACTCCGGGATATTTTTTTTTACCTCTTTCTTTTAAATTTTATTTCTGTACACCTCTTCCCCACAGATGTAGGTGAAATATTGTAGATATTCATTAGCAGCCAATGGGACCAACATGCCTTCTACTTTTCCATTGTAGGAAAGGTTATGAAGCTTTACTCTTGTTAGGAGTTTGTAAATGTTAACTCCACAGCGGACTTGGTGCTTATTTGTTCCTGTAACTAAAAGCTTTCCAGTACCTGAGGTCCAGTCCACAGTCTGGTTTTGCTGTACTAATTTACAGTATCTGAGGGCCTGGGTGATTTTTAGGTGGTCTTTTACACCTGATCCTTATGTCATTCCTAAAATAGGGTTTATATTCTTGATGCTTATTACTGAACACTCTTTCAGAGATGGGAATGAGGTGCTTCTGATTGCTAATTTTACTGGAATTTATTTAATAGTGATTGTATTATAATGGGTTCAAATTGACAGCTGTTTCCCTTCACCTTTAATTCTGGTTGTGGTTGTTGCTACTGAAAGAAGTCCGTAATTGTAATTCATCAGTGTCTGAGATCAATTATCTTCTTATCTTCTTTTAAAAACAAACAAACAAAATCCTTACTTCATCTTTTTTTTTTTTTTCATGACCAGCACCGTGGAAGACAAATCTTCACCAGGTTCAAAATTTCAAGAAAGACGTTTTTGGTCAGCTGTTAAGGTAAACAAAAAATACCTGTCTCTTCTTTGAAAAATTACTGTAGTTAACAATATTTTGCAGCAACTGAGGAAATGTATTTTCAGACAAACCTGATTCCTGAGAGATTAATACATTAGCTGTTTTTCTTGGTGAAGGATATATTTTTTTTAGCAACCCATGTGTGATGATTTACAAAAGAACTATAAATCAGCACTTCGTTTACCCAACCAGTACATATTTTGCAAGAGACTTTGATTTGACCGTCTGTTCCTGCTCTTTTTTTTTCCCTTGGGTGCATCAGCCAGACCTGGTGGCATTGCATCACATCAGTTAGTCATTGCCACTCTGTTAGCAGGTCTGTTCCCTCAGTACATGCCTACAGCACAAACGCTGCCCTTATTGTAGGATATACTCACTGTATAAGCCCATCGGTGTAGTTTTACTTCTGGAGTGCTGAGCTGGGAATTTTGGAATACCTGTGATTCAATTCCCACCAAGATCTGCTTCCTTTAGGAGTGTATTTGTACTAAAGATGAGATTTAGATGCATGAACACCCATTAAAATCACAGACAACATTCCAGTTCCCCTGCATCCGTGATGCCCAGCCCTGCGTAGGTTTCCTGTTGTCATGATGCAGAGCTTCCTGTTGAGAAGCCTGGAGAGCTGGATATGTTGAGGACTGCTTTGCAAAGCACTCGTCACCTTGTCACCTTCACTCCTGGGCTGAGCTACTGTGCAGGAATCTGTCATGGACAGACACAGAGAAGGCAAAACAGAGCTTAATGTTTGAGGATTTGGACACTCAGCAAAACCAAGGCAGACCTAGGATTGGTTCTGCCTTCTAATATTTCTAAGACTGTGCATTACACGATTTAAAACCACGTTGCCAAATGCCTGTGTGTTCCCAGAAGTCAGACCTGGGGTCTTTCGCTGCAGACCGGAGTTTTCTCCTTCTAGCTTTTGATTTCCATCTTCACTGTCACAGTGGTGATACGGAGAGTAGTTCAAAAGGGTTTTGCTTTGGGTATCTGTTGATACTCATAGTGGACTACAGTTCATAGGCACGTATAAAGTAATTCTACTTGATAAGGTCTACTACGTGCAGCTTCTTAGTGGCTAACTGCCAGTAAGTTTGGAGAGTGTGACTCCTGTTTTTTGAGTACATCAGTTGGATGAGCATTTATTAATTAAGATAAAGCTTTAAAACTGTGCCTTAACACACCTCCAGCCACCAAGTATGCATATTCTGTTTCTTCATCATTGCAGCTGCTCTCCCATGTTCTCCTTTGGAATGGGATTGTACAGGAAGACACGGTCCGTGATTTGGGACTGAGCAAGCTGCTGAATCGTTACCTTCTTCTGAACCTCTTAAACACACCACCAGGGCCGGATAACATAGAAAAGTGTAATAAGGTAAGGCTTGTTCTCATGAGAAACCTGAAGATGGAGTGTAACCATGCACCATTTAAGGTTTCATCATGACTTTGGTGCATGAAACATTTTAGAGCAAACATTAGTCCATGGGTTTTTAAGAATAACTGCCTGTGATGATAATCTTGGTTTTCAAGAAAAAAACATGCTACTAAACAATGACTGAACTTGCCAGAAGTCCCTGTCAGAAGTAGTGGGACTCATTTTTATTGAAAAACCTTTCTTTTTAAGCTTACAAAATATTCTTTGACTCAACAGGTGGTTGCATGCTTCCCAGAAAAATGGTTTGAAGGTCTTGGAAATGGATCAACTCTCCCGGAGTTAGTGAACTTCTGCCAGCATTTGCTGCAGTGTGCACGTGTGCTCCACAAGAATAACCAGAGGTATGTGTGTATCCCGTGGGATTGAGCGCTTCCTCATATACTTCATGTTAATACGTTGTTTGAGGCTCTGGATTTCGGGTCCTGCTACTGATCGATGTACCCAGGGCACCTAACTACCGGTGGTGAAGGAGAGATGCCTGACTCTCCGTTTAGTTCATTTAAAGTTTATTAATGATAAAGTCAGGTACGTAAATGTGTTGCTCTATCAATTTTTCATTTTTATTTTATAGTGATGAAACGAAAGAAGTTATTCTTCTGTTGGTGAAAGTCAAGGCTCTGCATCTCGTTGAAGACTTCATTGAAGATTACAAACTTGAACATCTTAAAGCCATAATTGGGAAGTAGGGATTTTTGAAGCAGTGTTTAAATTACTGAAACAAGCCTGATATTCACGCTAAAAGAAGTTCTGTTTAATGAGTGGACTCTGCCTACCCCAAAGATGTAGTGGTAACCAGTTGATATCCCTGTCTTATTGTTAAATACTTGAGGAGTTTTTTCCAAATTTATTCTACTGCCATCTACTCCTAAGTTCAGGAGTAAAGAATCACAGTTGCCAATGTGAACTGCAGACATCCTGAAATGAATGGCAATAAAGCTTTATTGCTTTATCCTTCCGGGAAGGATTACAGGAACTCCCTATCTTTACTGGAAAGTTTATCACTGCTAGAGAGCTGACAACTTTACAAGCTACTTTTAATATTATATTGCGAACTGTCACTCTCCAACTCAGCAGCCATTGAACTCTTCTAACTTGTTATCCGCAGTGATTCCGGAAGGGTTATCGTTTAAGTTGTCCATAGTGGAAAAGAACTGATAAAGTTGCAAGGGTTTTGACCCTGATACAGAAACGGAGGAAGTCAGTGTGCAGTGAAGAGTCTGATCAATATTTACTGATGGTGAACGGGGGTTTAGCGAGGTAGGAAGTTGCACAGAAGAATGTCTGGGGAAGAACAAATGTAGTGAAGGTAGCGTGTGCTTTACAGGGGAGTTTTGTACTCGATCCAGACTGAGCTTGTGTGCACAGACCCGGAGCTGTCACACCTTGAGTTATCAGACTCCTAATAGACCTCTTGATTAGGAGAAGCATAAGCACAACTTCCATTGCCTTCTAGTAACAGACTTCCTACGAAAATCTCTTTTGTTTTCCAGTGAGAGGTACTGAACCTTATTTCACCACACCTGTATTAGATCTCTAATGTTTTATAACTTTGTATATTTGCAGTAAGTATTAATGCTACAGAATATAAAGGATGTTTTCTTGTAGAAACCGTAATGCATCTCAAAGTCTGATGTGTGTTTACTTGCAACTCCATCTCCAGAATCTTATGGGATGAGAATTTAACTCTTGTAGGTTTATTCCCTTTTTTTAATTTTTTTAAGCATAAGATATATTTTTGTAAAAGATTTTAATTGTAAATAACTCTGATCAGTGTTACAGACAAAAGATGACTTTTAAAATAAAACCAAACCAGTTATTTTGAAAACAAGTAACTGTTTTACTGTTAATGAGCCTCTACACTTCAGTTCTTTAACGTGTGACAGGAATGTTATGTGAAAGATGGAAAGAAACTCTGGTGTTAGTAGCCCCTCATTATCTGGTGTTAGTAGCCCCTCATTACCTTCAAGAATTAGGAGTACTACGCCAATCCTGCTTTCCAACAATGGCATTTCTATTTTCCTCCGACCATCAAAAAAAGCTACTCTGAAACCAGCAGAAGTGTGTTGTTTTATTCTTTCTTGCTTGCTCCTGAAGAAGCTACTAGGAAACTCTAATTGATGTTCTATTTCAATAAACTCTGTAGATGTTGCTTCCAGGGGATTAAGCAGTACTTGTAAGGACTTAGAATAATTGCCTTTCCGTGTTCGTGAGCTCAACCCCTGTCCCAGCTGAGCACTTGAGCCTCTTCTGTGATACTTCATGATCAACTTAAACTAAGTCCAAGGATCTGGTTTAAAGAGCAGCTGCTCTGGCTCAGTTCTTAAACACTTTGAAACCAGTTTTAGTATCTGGCAGATTATTATAGGTGTAGTATCAGAAGTGGTTTTCTTTATAGGAAAGCTAAACCCCACTTAATCTCAAGACCATGTGGTTGGGCTTGTATCTGTTTATTTCCCTGCTGTTGCCCCCTTCTGAAACCCTTGAGTCTTGCAGTTTCACACCTGGCCACCACCTACTCTGTGTAAAGACAGAAGTACAAGGAAATGACAACACAAACATGAAGTGTTGATGCCAACCCCTGTTTACTGTAACTTAAAAGAGGTCTCTCAGTTCTGAAGCTGGGATGAACACTGTTATACTTCATAGAAAAGGTAGTGTCTGTTTCTAGGCACAGAGACAACGTTCACAAGTTTGTACACTTACAAATTCTGGAAAGGTTAACTTTATTGCATATTTTGCTTATGTACATACAAAAATTCATTGAATTCAAAGAAAGTATTAATTTTCTCAATTCCTAGATTCACAAACCATTATTTTTTAAGCTCTTCATTTATTTCTTTCCAAATTTTTTCCTCTAGTTTTGAAGTGTCATATTCTCGCAGCATATCAAATTCTAGCCACGGCTGTCTCCACTTCTCTGCTGCTTTCATTTTTTTCTCAGGCAGCTCAAACTTTATTCCTTTTACGTTGTATTTTGGCCTTTCCCACCGCTTTGACCATGGTTTAGGTTTCATTCTTACCTGCAGCTAGGGTGAAAGATTTAAAGAAGAAAAACACACAAAAGGCATTTGGTGATCAGAATTTTGACTATGAACTTGAGCGTTGAGACGAATGCTGCGCTAACAGAAAGAAAGCAATAGAAAACAGATCAGGTTGTCAGGAAATTAAGGGACTACTATTTGACTAATTGACACTATTGACAGAAAAGGAACTCTTTCTGTCCACATTGCTGTCGTACTATCTGTTAGTACAGATAAAGTAACAGTCTTGATTTATTACAGTCCTTAGATTGACACATACAATGAGGTTAACTCTTGATTTAACCTGCTGTTCTACCTCTTACTTTGGAAAGAGAAAAGAAAGCATAAGAGCAATTGTTCCTGCCTGTAAGTAACTGGGTTAGTATTCTTTCACAGGGTCTGTAGGTTGCCAGATCTTCTGAGATGGAGATTTTAGCTAACTCTTCCACTCTTACCTTCCTTCCTGACACGCACAAAATCAGTAGCATTAATATTTCTGTAGCAGAAGCTGTGCTCTCTGCAAAATGTAATGCAGCAACACGAAAGCCCCAACTTCATGCATGTCTTCTGTTTTAATTAATGAGGATGGTTGATACTTCCTGCTCTGAGGAACCTGCTCTGGCAGGGGGGTTGATCTCTTGAGGTCCCTTCCAACCCCTACGATTCTGTGTTTCCATTATGAACATTCTTTCTCTACAGACGTGGCATGAAGACATGATTTTATACACTTTTGTCACCCTGGTAACACAGTAAAGCTGTTAACAGCCTTCCAGGATATTACAGAATGTTGGAAAGGACCCACAAGGATCATCAGTTTCAACTCCTGGCTCCACGCAGGACCACCCCAAAATCTGACCCTATGTCTGAGAGTGTGTGAATTATCCCCCACATTCCCCCTAAAACATTAACCTACCTTGTTTACAGGAATTTCTTCATGGTCTAAACGAGATTCAGGTTTCATATTCACATCAAAGGTACTATATTCAGGGAGGGCATCTCGCAGGTACGTCAGGTTGTCATCCAGCCTCTTTTCTAGCTTCAGAACTTCAATTTCCTGGATTCGAGGACTGTACAGTTCATAACATATTTCAACACCTTCGACAAAGAAAGTCTGGATTAATGGTCAAATTGGCTGCAAATGCTAATACCAAATTAGTATGTCTTCAGTGTTCTACATACCCGTATTATTCAAGAACTGCTTTCTACTTGTACAGGGAAATACATACACGGTGCTGTGTGCACACGTGATTGTCCATGTGCATTGTGTCTGCACAGGCAAATGCAAACCTTTCCTAAGTCCAGTTTTGGATAACAACAGACTGAGACACCGAATGAATGAAATTTGAGGAAATCTGGGTTTTAAACATTGCTTCCTTTTGGTTACAACAGCTACATACAAACTATACATACATACCATATATAGTAATATACGTATACATACATATAAACATATATATTTATATCTCACATAGTAGGTGTCGTGTATCTCATCTCCCAATATTGGTATTTCCAGCTCTCCAAACTTTGTCGTGAACGAGTGTAAGAAATTATTATAAAGCTCTGCTAACCTGTGCTAGTTACACAGTTCACGCATACAGCCCCAGTGCACGCAAACACGGTGCTCAAACTGGGTTTGTATTTACGTGGCAAACAGTACGCTTCCTAGGCTCAACTATAAGCACAACCAGAAAGAATCGCATTGCATTAGGCTTACGTGGCAAGGTTTTGGTAGACGGGGGCTGCAGGGGTGGCCTCTTTGTGAGCAGAGCCCAGCAGCCACCCCATGTCAGATCAGAGCCAGCTCCAGGCGGCTCCAAAGGGACCTGCCACTGCCCAGAGCCATTACATGAATCTCTCTTACACTGAGTCTGTTTTACCTGTGACTAAAAGCTGAGTGATCTCCCTGTTTTCGACCCATGAACCTTTTGGGAGGAATAAGAAAGCAGTGTGGCGGAGCTTAGCCTCCCATCAGTGTGAAACCATGCACCCAGTCTCATCAGAGCACACTTCTGCAACTATTAAGCATACAGACATAAAATTACTCATCAGTGCCATGCCTTCAAACGTGTGGCACAGCCGCTGAAGTTAAAACCCACCTTGGTCTTCTATAACGTTCCGAAGCACAAAGGTAGCGCCAAGCCCTTTCCCTCCTCTTTGAATGCAGATGCCCACGAACCGCTTGGTTTTGCCATCGGCATAGGGATCCGCAGTAGTAACGGCGAGTACGCTGCCTGCCGAAACATAAATAAAATGATGCTAGACGTACTAAAGATGTGAAGGTGTACTAAATATGTATAAGCATCAGATGAAGCGCCCTTATTTAGATGTTTCAAAAATATTTTCTCTTTCACTAAAACTGCCAGAAACAAAATACACTTTAAACATGCCCCAATGAACCAATAAATACTAAAGCGACTCTCCAGGTTCATTAGAACCTTCTTCATCTTTAACCTTTCACATTTATCTTTTACTCTTCGTCATACAAATTGAATACAAATAATCTAATGCATTTTCCTTTCTTCAGTTTTACTGGTAAACCGTACACTGAAGCGCCAGGCCTTAAAAAACAACCAAAGAGAAACACATCAGTATTATCTTTTAATGTAAGCTGGATGTAAAAATGAAATTAAAATACGAAGTAGTACGCATAGCATTACAAACTTGTCAATCTAACACACGATACTGTGATGTTCTATGATATCCAACACTATCAGAGCACACTTTTTAATCTCCCCAGCCAACAAACAATATTGACAAAATTCTGACAGTTCTATTACTGACCAACATAGAACTCTGGGATGTTGAAGACTTTTCGCCTCTGTATCATATCCTTTCTTTCTATATAGAATTTGAGAGGATCTGTTCTCCCTCTGGGAGGTATAAATTCAGGGCTCAAGTACCTGTAAAAAAATCCAATTTTTTGTAAGTATAAAACAAAAGCATTTGCATAAAAAGCACCAGAAGAGTCCAAATACTTGTCTGAAAATTAAAAATTACCATCCACGAACCATCTGTACCAGCTGCCTTTTTGGAGATACGAACTGCAGTTCACCAAGTTACTGATTTATTTATTTTTTGGTTCTCCAAGAAGCTTTTTTACAGATTTTTTTTTTTTTTCAAACAAATAATAAATGTTGTTCTCAGAGGAGCTGACTGAGAGAGGACAGTTCTGTTACTGTCATCACAGTTTAGGAACAGATTATTTCATAGTTGAGTTGTAATCCCCACAGCAGAACACTTACTATTTAATGACTTTATAGCAACAGGTGTGGAACAGTTTGTTATCAGTTTTTGCAAACAGCCAAACAGAACCTACAGGACACAGCATAAATACCCTTCTGTTTTAGAAAAGCTAAAAGGGATTCTTAAAGTTATGTTCTGCTCCCGTAAATTCTACTGTGTCAAGTAATTTCCTCATGCCCAGGAGTTCAGTTTTCTGACTGCTAAGCCAAAGCCTTCCTGAAATGGTACTGGCTTGGGTTGAGGGCTAATTCCAATAGACCGTTTGCACGTGGTCACTCTGGCTTGGGTGGTTTGACAGGTTGGTCTCAGAGAATGAAGCTGGACACATTTAACTCACTTAAAAGTCCTGTATTTGACCATGACAGAACACAGAAAAAGAGAAGACAAAGACAAGCTTGCCCTACAAACCTCACAGGGACTACAGGGGAAGCACAGAGGTTCCAGTTGGTGCTGCCGCTTATGTACGGACACAGAGCTGGTGGACAACATCAGGCCTGCTCCTAATCTTCCCCGTTACACCAGCTCAGAAGACAATGGTATTTAAATCTGGATGCTGCTGTGCCCAGCAATTCTATTACATGCTGCATGTCTTAGGTGGGCTGTGTAGACTCCTCACTTCATCACAGAATATCCTCAGCTGGAAAGGACTGATGAAGACCATCGAGTCCAGCTCCTGGCTTCACATAGGAACATTCCAAAATCAAACCCTATCCTCAAGATATTTATACTAACAGATCTGAAGACAGAGTGAAAGATTTTATTGTCTGATTTTCAATATTTTTCCTATTCACGCACTGCCTTTGTACTATACTTTTATTTGGGGAACACGCACAATGCTGTATTGTCATACTCCTCTCTCAGGCAAAGCACTGCCATTTTAACCACTGTGTCATTTAAAACAATGCAAACAAATGTATGAGACAACAAAAATACTCAAAAGAAATTTTGCAAAGGCTATTGCGGCTGATACCAGCAATGTATGCGGTTTAGTGGAGGACTTGTGTTAGATCAGAGGTTGGACTAGATGACCTTGGAGGTCTCTTCCAACCCAGATGATTCTGTGATTCTGTTTGCGAACATCTCACGGATGAGCTCCAGATGTGAGGCAAAGGCAGACAGTGTCTGTGGCTGTGTCACCTCCTGGCATACTGAGGAGATAAATCCCTTTAACAGAGGAAAACTTAATGCACTACCTCAAAAACTTGTAAAAATATTAACTGGAAATTCCACATGCTAATTTGGAAAAGCGTTAACGCTTTTTTTTCCTGCCTCGCTGCTCTCAGGACTTCCAGAACACAGCACTTTAAGGTATTTTAAGCACACCTCGGCACAAGCTGCCACCAGCAGACCCCACGAGCACTTTCCTCCCTACCTCCTCTCCTCCCTCTGCTTCTGCTTGTCCACGATGACGGGCTTCGGGGGCGGCTGGAATTTCGCTGTCTCTCCATCCCTGCTACTTCGGCACCCCGAGGAAGAGAAACACCCTGTAAGAATGAAATACTCCTTTAAAAAAAATATATATATAAAAATAAAAGGGTTTCAAGCCGAGCCCCCCTTCAAGGCCACCTCCCCCCAAAGGCTCAGCCTGGGTGTTTCCCACCCCGGGGACGCGCTGAGGAGCAGGGGGAGGCCACGGGCGAGGAGACAACAGGACATAGGGACAGACGAACAGGAGGACACAGGGACAGGAGGGTCGGGGAGAGCACTCACTGCTGGGCCGTGTGGTGGCTCCCCTCAGCGCCAGCCTCCCCCAGGCCGCCGCCATGGCAACGGCCGCCATTTCCTCGCTGCCGGCGCAGGCGCGCAGGGCGCTTAAGGCAAGCGCGGAGGGCCAAAAGAGCCCTCAGCGCGAATCGTCTATTTATTTATTTATTTATTTATTTATTTATTTATTTATTTATTTATAATGATTAAATGCCTTCGTGTTAATGAGCTGCTCCGCGAATACCTTTCTTTTCAGTCCGATTTCCTCGGTAACAGCCCGGATCCCATTAGTGGCTGCGCAGGCATAGCTTAGATGCAGGGTTCAGACCTGTAAATAACACCCCGTTGTTTATTTATTTATTTATTTATTTATTTTTCAGGGATTCCTGTGAAAATACGCCTGGCCTCATCAACTAATCGCATCAATCACCTTGCCTGGGAGGTTCCCCCAGCCCCTGCTATTTGTGGCGAGTGGCTTTGCAGCCTGCCAGAGCCCCCTCGTTAACCAGAGCTGTTTTCCAGTTTGTGGTTATCTGCTTGGGTTCTTAACTCTTGTTTGGGTGACATGCTGTGCAGATGACAAGCCACAGCATTATCTCTTCATAATCTGGTGCTCTAACAGAAGAGTTAATAGTTGGGACACTGATGTGACAGAAGGGGGCACTCTAGCCCTTAAAATACAAAAACTCTCCACCAACGCTGAATACACCTCTTGAAGCAAATATCCTAATAATAACAATAACAACAACAACAATAATAATAATAACTGTTACTAAATTTTCACTACGTAAGTGCTATTAAAATGGGTGGAAAGATATTTCTCTTGGTGGTGAATGTAGCAGGTAGGGATAATCCCAATACTTTAATGGTGATTGAGATCTCCAAATGGTTGTAAGGAGATGTGTGGATTATAATTTGGGAAAATGCAGATTTGTGGCTTGAAACTGTCTTTAAAGAAGAGAATTGGATCATTCAGAGAGCCATTTCTAACTCTTTGGCTGACTGCTGTTGATTGCACGCTAACAAGACCACCTTGACAGCCTGGAAGTGCATGAAGCTCAGGGATTCCCAAATTACTGTAGGTGAACCTCACCTCCCTTGAGGTTCCCTACAGGGACCAGCGCTTTGCCCCTGCACACCATGTCTGGTTTCTGTGTGGTTTGTTGTAGCACCCTGGCATTAAGGCACCACTGGTTTGCCTGGCTAAGCTGGTCATGCATGCTCCAGGTTAAAGCAGCACAAATGCAGGTGATCAAGGTTGACCTGCAAACAGCTATTTCCCTAGGTCCAACACTTGTACTGTGTGAGCATCTTACTAGTGGGGGACCCCCTGACCTTCCTTGGGGACAGCTTTCTTGAGTTTACAAGGGACTCACCTTCAGTTTCTTTGCAGAGCAGGTCAGATATAGGACAGGAAGGGCTGACTTCCTACTTTTCTTACCTACAGAACAAAATCTATGAGAATGTAGATCACTTTAGAATCATGTGAGTTAATCACTTTTTAAAATTGCTTCTAGGAGAATCTGTGAATTAGAGGCATCACTGTGCGCAGGTGATCTGGCAAATATTAAACAGACTTTGGGAATTCTCTGACTGAGTTCTGTTTGAGTAGAGCATATTTCTAGTCCCTCCTGTCAGGCCCTTGGAAAGTTCAGCTGTGGTTCCTTACTGCTACAATACAAAATTTATAACAGCTTGAATTATGGCCCACTAAGTGTGTGTCTTCCTCTCAAGCAGTCATGGTCAAGTCACTCTGAGTTCTTTCTGATAAGAGTTTTGGCTGAATCTACCCTGGAGGAGGAGGGTTGTCCCATGTAACATCCTGTAGTTGTGTTTCCACAATGCCCAGGCAGTTATGACTCAACCTAGGGATGCTGTGCCCTGCAGCTGTTTTGTTCCCACTAAAATGCACTGCTGTTGCCTGTGTGGGTGTCTGAATTTTGTTGGGAAGAAAACCCAGACAGGTAGAAAGTAGTGCTTAGCCTCATTCCTTGTCACCCATGAGATGTGGACAAGGTCTTCCATTAAAGGTCATCCTTCATGTTACGGTCTTTTAAATCTTTGCTGGTATTTCAATGTCCTTCTTGAAATGTTTATTTCAAACCTGAACACAGCAGTTCTGTAGTGCTCACAGTCATCCCAAATACAGAAAAAATCATACTTTTCACTGGTAAAAAAAGAAACCAACCAAACAACAACAACAAAAAATACTGGCTGGAAGGTTGGGCCCAAGGGTTGTTGTGAGTTGGCAGTCACAAGTTGTGTTTGCCAGGGCTCAGTATTGGGACCAATTTTGTTTAACATTTTTATTGATGATCTTGATGAGGTGATTGAGCACACCCTCAGTCACTTTGCAGACACCACATTGCACAGGAGTGTTGATCTTCTAGAGGGTAGGAAGACTCTGCAGAGGGATCTGGATAGGCTGGACCAATGAGGCACGTCCAATTGTATGGCATTCAAGAAGGCTAAATGCTGAGTCACAACAACCCCTTGCAGTGATATAGGTCTGGGGAAGAGTGGCTGGAAACTTGCCCTGCAGAAAAAGGACCTGGGGGTGCAGGTCAAGAGCTGACTGAACTTGAGGCACCAGTGTGCTCTGGTGGCCAAGAAGGCCAATGACACCCTGGCATGCATCAGAAGTAGTGTGGCCAGCAGGACTAGGGAAGTGATTTTCTTTTTGTATGCACCACTGGGCAGACCACACCTCAAATACTGCGTTCTGTTTTGGACCCCTCACTGTAAGAAGGCTGTTGAGTTGCTTGAGCATGTGCAGAGAAGAGCAAAGAAGCTGGTGAATGGACTAGGAAACAAAACACATGAGGAGTGGCTGACGGAACTGGTATTGTTTAGTTTGAAGAAAAAGAGGATGACAGGAGACCTTATCACTCTACAACTACCTGAAAGGAGGCTGCAGCAAGGTGGGTGTTGGTCTCTTTTCTCGGGTGACAAGTAATAGGACATGAGGAAATGGTCTCAAGTTGTATCAGCTCAACTTTGTTTTAAGCATGAATGTCTGAAGAGTTGTGGTCTTCTCAGGCTGTTTGCTGCTTTGGACAGAAAATACAAGGTACATGTTTCTGATGTGGAGATGCCTGACAGGCTGCACCAGTACTGTTGACATGGAATGAGTTCTGGCACAACCGCTTGAGGTCTAGAACACCTCTGAGCTTGTTTGACACTGAATGTGAATTAAGGAACCCCCAAAGCTGTTACAAGGATTGGGGCAGGGCTCTTACTCAGAGTTGTGTGAACATGGAGAAACTGCTTCCAGGCTACAGCTGACCCACCTACCTTCATCTAACACATGCTTTCTGGACCTAGGAGGCTGGGGATCTGGTACTTCAGTCCCAGCATGGATACGCACATCAGTCTCTGCAGCACAGGATGGAGGCTGTCAGTATCACCTTCTGAAACAGGCTGCGGTGCAGCCTGAAATCACAGGCTCCAAGATTTCTTCTAACCATCCAAGGCCGTGTTGCAGCGGCCCCAACACAGCTGTCTGTGGAGTGTCAGAGGGTGTGAAGAAAGGAGTGAAACTTCATGTTCCCCAAGGGAACTTGGATATCTTTTTAGAGGAAACACAGCAAACAGTGGTAACACCTGCTGTTGTTGTGTCTCCATACAGAAAGAGGTATCTACAAGGGGCTGAGCTGTTCTGGAGGTGTGGTAGGCTGTGCATTCACTGTTCAGAACAGGATGTCCCAGGAGGCCAGATTCCAAATGAAATGGGGCTGACTCCTGGAGGCCTTCCTCACCTCTTCCTCCTTGGGTGTACAGGAAACACCCACAGTCATTTCCTTCAGAAATGGGAACAAGCACTGGCTCAATACAGACCTGACAACTTGGCACAGTTTGGTTTCAGTTGGATTTGAAAGTGGAAACACTGTGTTTGCTAACTCCTTTCTAAAACCTTAAATTAACATCTGTTATCTCAGTAGTGAAGTTCCTTCCCCTGCCATTTACGCAACATAAATGCATCCATCTCTCCTCTCATCTGTACTTCGTTGGTTTGTACAGTCATACAACCATGCACAAAGCCTACAAGTGATCCCTACTCACAGGGTTACCACACAAAGGTAAAATGGGGAGAAAGAAAGGCTAACAAATGAATCCTGACAAGCATTCAATATGCCCTTATTGCTAGGACATGTTGGCTGTTGTTACCTGGCACTTTTTTGTCTGAGTCTCCTGAACAGCTTTTCCAGGGGAGAAATGAAGACTCAAGGAAGCTGACTGGAAGCACCAGGATAGACTGGGTGCTGTGGAGTCGCCCCACTGCTCTGTGGCTTGTATGGAAGTGGTTCAGAACCTGCTTTTGTCCTAGCTAAATCGTACCCCTAAAAGAGCAGCTGCCAAGTGATTCATAGCTGCTGTAGGCATACCAGTATCTGGTGGAGCAGCCTTAGTGCTCTTCAGACCGAGGCCATGCATGTCACGCAGTCTAGGAGTATCTGCCACATTGCCTAAGTCCCTTAGGCTCTCCTGAAAAACCATGTCAGTGTGGGCATAAGGCAATGCCTGGATTCCTCCTTATCCCAGGTATTAAAGCAGCTCTGTGGGGCTGCAAGGGAACACAAAAACTAATCTAGAAAGGTTTGAGTGCGGTGAATTTTATTAGAATATTCAAACAGTCTGGCAGCAGCTCTTGTCTTTCTGGAACCTTGCCTTCAATAAGGCATGAGTTGTTGGTTACCTAAAGGTGAGTTGCTGAAATTTAATAAACAAAATTATTAAATCCAAATGTTGCCTAAAATGACCTAAGATACCAGACCCTTCTGGCTTGAACAGCTGTTCGCTAAGATGGCCATCAAACACCCACAATTATATTTTATGCCTTATTGTTGAGCACGCAAAGAGGAGAGGGAAAACTGTTCTTCAAACACAGCATCCTAGCACTGAGCTTGGGGAGGCGATGGACTGGAAAATCTTCAGCTCATTCTGTCAAAACACCCCCAGGCCTCGGTTGTTTTGGAGCGTACATCCTGTTGGAGCCACGCGTGGTTAACCCTGCCAGACCTGTGGTCTCCTCTTCGCCTGGGGCTGCTGGAGCAATGATTACATCTGCTCACCTGAGCCCCGGGCTCCTGGCATGCCTCTGAAAAGGGGCATAGCTTTCGTGGCACATGACCTGTGTGCTCATGCACATCTATTTGCTTCCATTTCCTTTTCCCTTTGCTGTATTCCAGCCTGGAAGGATAAATTGCTATTACATAACCTTAACGGGAGAAAAATAAACAGGTGCTGATGCTTTCTATCAGGGGGCAGATGACACATGGAATATGAACAGGTCTGTTGGCAGTTGTGGCAGTACCTCAGCAGGTACTGCCCCTATGTTGAGAATCAGAAACGTCTTTGAAGTCCCCTTGGAATCTGTGTTGTTTTCAGATAACTGAGAATTTAAGAGATGGCTGGTTTTGCTGTGTCTTGGGGTTTTGACTGTAAGGTGGGTGTCCACTCAATATTGATTTCCCTATGGGATGCGTGGCACCCTTGTGGGTTACAAAAGGAACTACAACACTGGTTTATCTCATCTGGCATAAATCTCTATGTTCTCCTAATTTTCTGGTTCTGTAAGGCATCTTAAGAGGAATCTAATTGGAAACCAATATTGAAATGAATCTAAAGTAGACGCCAATAGACTGTGTAGGAGACAGTTCTTACAGTGTTGCCTCAGAGGTTAAATGAGTAAGATATTATCACAGAATCACAGAATTTCTTGGTTGGAAGAGACCTCAAGATCATCGAGTCCAACCTCTGACCTAACACTAACAGTCCCCACTAAACCATATCCCTAAGCTCTACATCTAAACGTCTTTTAAAGACCTCCAGGGATGGGGACTCCACCACTTCCCTGGGCAGCGCGTTCCAATGTCTAACAACCCTTTCGGTAAAGAAGCAAGGTGTGTGACAAAGTGAGATTAAGTTCAGTAAACAGTGTCTGAGGCCTTTCCCTTAGGTTGTAAATTCTTGGATCCTCTCGAGCCCTGTATACGCTCAGATGCCAAGGAATGTACGTTTCTCTGAGCTTCCATAATATAAATGATGGAGGGTGAGCTTCTGGAGCTGTCTTACAAAAAGCCTCAACAGAAACACCTTCAAACAGATAACTCATTGACCAGCCCAGGCAGTTCCTTTGGTACTTATGTCAAAATGAAATGAAAGATAACTCTTGGGCTGGGAACACCAACCTCCTTCCAGAAATGCAAGCTTCTTCAGAAATGATCTGGAACATCATGAAAACCTGAAGAGAGCACTGAGTTGAATGTCCCTATCCTGTTTCCTTAAAAAAATAAAAATAGAATTAATTATTAAAGAATTATTATTATTATTATTATTTTTTAAAAGAAGAAACATTTCATCTTGAAAGGCAGGTGTAATCTGAAGACTGATGGGTGAACTCCCAGGTACCTTTACATTTCATAGAGTCAATATTTGTTCTTTCTCCATTTATAACCCCATTACTCTCTCGAGGTGGGCAGGAGCTTTCAAAGGGAGACCATTTGTTTCTCCCGATGAATGCATTAATGCAGCGGTTTGTCACAGTAAATTATACCTACTATCCCAACCTTCTCGTGCAGGGGAAATAGCAAGCCAAAAATTTATGATCAAATCACAGCTTTTCATTATTTTAAAGCAAACCAACCTCTGCTCTTTATTACTGTGCAAACACTGAGCAAGCTTAGGAGAAAATTTGATCCCAAATCCCTTGATTTGCAAAACCCCTTTAGAAATCATAACATTATTTTCCACTATGCTGGCTCAACTTCATGCAGTGTTATTCCAGAAAGATAGGTGAGAGAGAGAAACTGTGACTTCATCTTATGTCTCACTTAGCATCCACTGCTTCTATCTGAGAACTGGGCTTTACAAGCTTTGCATCTCTGCCTCATCCCCCAGAAAGGCAGCAGCAACTATGGACGCAGGCTTCCTAAACCAGCTGAAGAAGCCCTCCACTCTTCTAGGTAATCATAATGCCATCTGTGGCAGTCGTCTTTCATTGAAAACCCCTCAAATCAGTGCTCAGGTCACCCTGGGACTCTTTGTAATGCACACAGCTGATTTTCCTCTCATTTCAGAAGGTGCATTTTGTGGAGGGAAGGTTACAGGGATGCTAGCTGGTGCGCTATCTCGGGGCAGATTTGGTGAGCTGAAAATAAATAATTCTACCTGTCATTGAAGGAAAGAAGAAGATGGTTTGCCTCGTTATGTATGTAACAAGATGGAGCTAGCAGGTGAAGCAAGAAATTGTCATCAGTGTAGTAATGAATAGAAAAGATTCTCCACTGCTAAGGGATGGTCCAGCAAAAATTGAAAAAGGGTTTGGAAGCTCCAGTCCCTCTTTACCTCACCTGCTACAAACAGACCACTGCTTCAGTCATTCACCAGAGGGTGAGTTTCTGTTTTTGAGGTATAATCTGCATATAGAAATGCCACCTTTTATACTAGTATTATGCAATTCCCTGTTGTTTACGAGCACTAATCATTAGCTTAGTGCTTGCGAGCAGCTCTGCACATAACAATGCTGTCAATCCAGGCAGCCCCTAACCAGGTGAACTCAGACATCTCCTGTAATCTCCCCAGATCAAGCCAGCTGCATAGCCTGCTTCCTTCCTCTGCGCTCTTTGTAGCTGGTCCAGCAAGTAACGTTACTGCAGTAAGTACCAGGGAGGGCTCTTCCAGCCAGGTGTCCCGAGACAATGAAGGCAGTGATATTTCGGTATGGGATTTCTGCAGAGGGAAGTGTCTCTTGTCTAGAAGTTAACTGGAGTTCCCTGATGCCACTGTTGTGGCTACAGAGTGCAAAGGTTTGAATGGCCTGAACTTCCACACCATTGTAAGCTCCTCGGTCTGTTTTAGATGACATAATCCAGCTCTGTCTGCAATGCCCAGCACACCTGGGCTTTGTCACTGGATAGTCTCCTGAGACCATTGTAAGATAAATAACTGGCAATGTTATTGTCTTGAGTACTTAAATGCATGCGGAAGTGTACAGTTACTTTTGAAACACTCCTTTCAAATAGAAAAAAATAAAATAAGGGAGAAGAAATTGTACTCTTAAGTAATATTTTTCCTTTAAAGTACATGCGAAAGGACAACATATCTGTTCTGCTTCCTGCAAATGGCACACCGAGTCTATTGCTGAATTTACACTCATGCTAGTGAAATGACATTTGGGATTAATGTTGCCCATTCAGCAGAAAGGCATTTCCTTTATTTCCCTTTGATTTCTTACCAGTTTGTGATTTGTGAGCCAGAGATTTTTTGGTGAAATTTTCTATCTGCATGAAAACAGAGAAATACCCTGTGCCTGTAGGCAATGATAAGCCTGAGGCAAAACGTGATGAGCTCTGTCCAGGTTATGCTGGGAAGAGATTTGCTCGCTATACATTCCTCATGTGCTCCTGGGGTTTGCCTTCAACTAGACCTGCCCTTCAATAAAGAGAATTTCAGAAAGTGATAAGCTTCAATGAAACGGCTTTCCTGCAATCTAGGGTTGTTCGAATTTGCTGATGATCAAAGGACTTGAGGATGTGAGGGACTCAGAGAGCCTTATTGTCGGTTCACTCTCATGGGAGAAGAAAGTCCTGGTGTTGAACCAGAGAAGTCAGTAAGGACTTTTTCACTGACTTCAGTCTTGAGCCCAGCCTCTGCTGAATGCCCCTGTAAGAATGATCTGTCTGTAAGGATGTGGGAGCATGGCAGGCAGCAGCCTGGGCTGTGTCTGTGCTGGAGTCTGGAGGTGGGACTGCAGGATGCAGCTTTTCCTGGGCAGCTCTGATCAGGCCTACCTGAGGGACCAGGGATATTTAATCTGTTCTTAGCCCATGCCACTTCATCTTCATGGCAGAACTTCTAAAATACCAGCCAGGGGGTTTAGCACACACCTGGCTGTGCTCTTACTGTCGCTGAGCACAAGCTAGCTCACTTTTGACCTTCAGCTCATACAAAAAGAAAGGTCCCAATCCTATTAATACTGACACATATGCTGAGCTCTCTGCATAATTTCACTGGCTTTTTTCAGACCTGTACACTAGCCAGTGTCAAGACTCATTCCTTGGCCCTGAACCAGCTGGCACCATCTGGCCATGTTCATACAAACTCCAAAGCAGGATTCCTCCTTTCCTGTTGGGAATGGCTGAATTCCCTGCTTGCTCCCAAGCCACACTCAGGAGTTGTCTGCATGCTGGGTGGTTTGGGTCAAAAGCATGCCAAAGACAGGTCTAACAGGTAACTGTAACCACAGCTGCAGTGCCTGTGTCCAGACCCGTGCTTTCTTCAGCTTATTGCTCTAGATGTGGATGCAAGGGCTTTATGGCCATGTTTGGAAATGGTCATTTTGGTGGGAAAAAAAGGTCTCTGGCAACTAAATGACTTTCCCATTTAAGTGTCCTATGCAGGTTATAACGGTAGTTGTAATAAGGATGGGATGCAACTGTGTGTAGATGTGTTGGGACGGGAGGATCTGGGGGAGAATTGAAGGACTCTTCTGTTGTTTTTGGTGCTACTGCACTCACATGCCTTCAGGCAGAGTCCACGAGGCTTGGGATAGGTTCTGGAGCATCATCTTAAGTCTCATATGAACGCTGGATGTTGAGATGATCCTTATTTTGTATCACTGTACATCGTATCATCTTTCTCCCACAGGGCAAGCAGAGAACTTCCAGACAAGTAAATCTGAGGAAGAATTCTGGTGTCTGGGAATGAACAACAATGTAAGTTATGTGGGAGGGTTTGTAGGAAGTGTGTGAAAATGTTAACAAAAGAAATATTTGGAGACTACAAGAGGATTCAAAAAAAAAAAAAACACCAACCAACCAACCAAAAAAATACCTAAAACCTTTCTCCTCATGTCACACTGCTTTTTTGAGTGTTCATGGCAGGTTGAGAAAGCAAAGATCATCAGGGATAGATACTTTCAGGTGTTAAATTAATCCTTTTCTCTAATAAGCAGTTCAAGAGTGCTATCGAGTATATTGAAGGGAATATAGCAGTAGTAGTGAAAAAGCCAGTATGTACCATCATCCAGGTGACTAAGAAACCCTCACAGGAAAACCATTAAGAGAGGACTAAGGAGCCGGGTCAAGTGGGAGAAAAGTTTCATGTTAAAGGTGTAAGAAAACAGTGTAAGTCTTGGAGCCTTGGAGGTTTTGGTCTTAGAGGTCTTCATGGTCTTGGAGGTCTTGGTCTTGGAGGACTTCATGGTCTCAGCTGAGTGCCATGTGCCCACATATCAAGAATTCTCAGGAAGCAACATCTAAAGAGTCAAGACAGATAAAGCACAGAAAAAGAATAATCCATGTCTGAGAAACTCTGATCACTGAAATCCTTGTTTCTGGAAATCCTTATGTTACTTGCGATGGCGTACGAAGATGAAGTATGAAGATGACTCCGGTTCCCTGTAGTTCTAGTATGGTGATTAACCTAAGAGCACCCCATACACAAGGCAGCAACTAAGTCCAATTGGATATGCTGGTCTGAAGCAGGACATGGGGTAATGGTTTTAAACTAAAAAATGGTAGACTTAGAGGATATAAGAAGGAAGTTCTCTACCATGAGGGTGGCGAGGCACTGGAACAGGCTGCCCAGAGAAGCTGTGGATGCCCCATCCCTGGAGGTGTTCAAGACCAGGCTGGATGGGGCTTTGGGTATCCTGGGCTAGTGGGAGGTGTCCCTGCCATGGCAGGGTCGGAACTGGATGATCTTTAAAGTCCCTTCCAACCCAACCATCCTATGACTCTATGAAATAAAGCACCAGGCTGTACCGTATGCTCTAACATGAACATGCCATTACTGTGAGGAGATTGCCAGCTGAGAGAGGTTTCAACATCTGTTACTTAGGGCAGCCATGAGAAGAAATGTTTTAGCTTTGTTGTGAATCCTTTTGTAGTCTCCCAGTATTTATTTTTGTAACATTTTCACACATTTGAAAATTTTGCATCGCTCTGTACAACATTTCTTAATGTTTCTGTGAGATAAATGCATCACTTGGGGCCTTTGCTGTACATGGAATTAGCAATACTCCCACTCCAAACCTGTCCCAGCATGGAACAAGTCCCCCAGGATTTATATTTGTTTTGTAAACTGGGTTGATGGAGAGACACAAAGTGTGAAAACTTCCAAGGCTCATCAGTCTGAATATTCTGCATAGCTGTTTAATGTTGAATATGGAGACAGGAAAAGATTTTTACTCCTGAGATTCTTGGTGTTTTATTACAAAACTGCAATATATGAACTCCTGTGCCTTCATACTGATGAAAGCAAACTGTGCTCACTTCCATGAGTAACTCCATCTGTTTCCATAAGACACTCCTAGGGGAAAGATCAAGAAAAAAAAAAAAAGATTACAAAGAGCTATATTATGCTGGCAAGCTTTGCTAGTTTATATTTGATGCTCTCTCCACCCAGTTTAGACAGTTTTCTATATGTATAAATACATGTATATTTTGTTATTAATTGACATTTGTTTATGAGAAGGCAGTGTGGCCAAGTGGACGGAGCTCTTACTGGGCTCATGTAAGTGTTTAATCTTTTCTAATTTCTGGTACAAATAGCCCTAGCTGACTTTGAAATATGGGTGACCTCAGAAAAATGACCACTTTACTTACACTGTGTGTGAAATGGAAGAATACAACAGTGTTCTCAAGGAGAATGCTTTGAGACACTAGAGGAAACACAGTAAGAAATAAGTAATGTTACTATGGCTCAGAAAGTAAGATTAGTCCTAGCACATTTGTACAAATACACCTGTTTGTGACTGTGTAAATAAACAGGACTTCAGCCTTACAGATGATTCTCTAGCGGAAACCTGAACCTGGTCCAGCTCTTCTACTGACCAGCCCTTCTTCAAGCTGATGGTGCTTTAGCCTAGCAAAGCAGAGATTAGCAGTGCAGGGTGAGAGAAAAATAGGAAAGCATTGCCAAATATCAGCCCAGGAAGGCAGCAAGATCAGCACATACAACTAGGAATCATGCTATCTGGGTTTTGACTGTCTTTCATAAACTGGGTGATATTGGGGTGAGCAAACTGTGTGATGAATTTCTTCACTTCTCAGTGCCTCAGTTTTCCTAGTTGCAATTGTAGTTAGCTGTATTTAAAGCACATTGGGGATATGCATGTTTTAGATATTACAGTTTTATGTAGCAGGAGAAGGATAGGACCTGCAAGGGAGAAGAAAGACCAATGCTCTTAAATTCATGGTGATAAAGGAGGACTGAGGTACAGTTGTTAAGCGTGAAGGAGAGAAAGAAAGCAATCTTTCCTCCAAGCTAAGTTGTAACACTGAACTGCATCCCAATTCTGGCCTATTCTCCCTTCTGGGTGGCTTTGGGGACAAGGGATCCAAGAGATTGTGCATGATCACATGCATTATTACCTATCCCCAGGAGACATCTTTGAAGGCATGGTTAGATTTCAGGGGCTGTTAACCCTAAAAACAAAGACCCACATTGACGTCCCCATGATTCATCTTTACCCCATAAGACTATCCATGAGAGAAGGACCATCCTTTGTCTGTGCTGCTGTTGGGACAGGTGGCCTCTTCCCTTTTGAAACACACAGCTGATGATCCCCTAAGGAATAAGGGTATTATGGAAATGGACTTTAACAGAATTGCCTGTTTCTCAAATGCTGATATATATATATATATTATTATTCTTTTTAGCAAGAGCTGTTTTCTCCATTGCTCTTGGAAGGCATCTTTACAACCTTGTTTAAAAACAAAGTCCTCATGTGACATTGAGGTAAGCTCCCAAACCTCTGGTTCATGTTATTAACAATAACATAAAGGCCTGCTCAAGCACACTTCCCATGTTTAGCCTTAAACCCCTTGTCATCAGAGTTCTTTTTCATTCCTGTATACTGAGTCAGCCAAACCTAATTACCCTTTAATCAGTAAAATCAACACCTGCTAACAGGGTGGGCTCTTTTCAGCAAATACAGCTTCCCTTTTCCAGACTGCTGATAAATTTCCAGGGGCCCTATTACCTCCTTATCCTGCTGATAAGGAGCTTTGGCTGATAATCTGGTAATAGGCACAGTTATCTCACACCTCTGAGGCTGTAGTGGTGAATCTTCCTCTTGGCAAGGGCAGCAGAGCTAGGTGAGAGAGGAGTTATGTGTAGATGCAGGGAGCCAAATGTCCCCATCTGTTCTATTTAAAGCTTAGGCCAAGCTCTGGCAGGTGGGGTTAAAGTGGGTGAAATGAAGTAGCCAGCAGAGGTTCCTGATTGTTGATCTTGCTTAGGTGGCCCTCAGCAAAGTGCCACAGTGGCTGGGTCATCTGTGGGGAGCAGGAGTGTCAGGGCCACTACTGTCCTTGGGAGCTGGCTCCTCTGTCCTTTTGCTGTAGATCCTTGGGGTGTGAGGAGCTGCTTGTTTGATGGAGGGTTGCTTTTAGGTGTCATTTAGGCCAGACAAGCTCCTTGTTCTTGTGGTCTCACACTCAGGATATCCTACACCATCCTCAGTGAAGCTGGGTGGCACTTGAGCAAGTGGCTGTATCGACAGAAGGCAAACAGGGCCACAGCCTTACAGCTGCCTTTGAGTTTCCTTTTAGCGCACAGTCCAGGGTGGGTTTCTGGTGGAAATAATGAATGTGGTATTCATGGTAGTGCTCTTGAAAATGTCTTTCACATATAATCTGACAGCCAGTCTGATTCTCGTCTGAGAACAGCCGAAACATTGTTTGAAACTTCAGCATAAGAAGCTCTTTACAAGGGCACTCAGCTCTGAAAAAAAAAAAAATAAATGGAGGTGTTTGGGCTGAAGCCCCTTATGCTTTTCAGTTCTGAGTTGAGTGCTTTTGGAAAATTTGGCTTAACTCCATGTGGGTGAACAGGACAGAAGAGTAAAAACCAGTTGTGGCTTTTCCTTGGAGGTTCCCCCTCTGGTTATTTTTGGTGGGTAGAAGTTGCAGCTTTGTCCAGGAGCTGTGTGCCCGCCTCCACCTTCCCTGGCAGCCCCACATTGTGCCGCTCTGCAGGTTTGTATGTGCATACCCAGACTGATAAAGGATGTTGGCTTTGCCCATCAAAACCATCTGCCTGTTCTCTGCACCATCGCTCTGCTCTAGCCTAGATATATCAGTTATGTCCGTTACTTATACACAAAGCCTGAAATGCTGCTAATGCAGACCAGCAAGGCCAGGAGTTCTCTCCTGTACCCAAGGAGAGCAGAGTTTACCAGTCCATCTACCTCAGTGTCCACAGAACACAGCTCTTACAAACAACGATAGCTGGCTTGATGCTACCAGTGTAGGGATGGAGATCAGGTAAAATAACATACTGAATGTGCTTCCAGGTGAGCTGGAGCCTTCTTTTGACTCTGCAGGGTGAGCAGAGCTTGTGTTAGCAGCTAAGCCCGTGCTAGTTGAAAGTTAAAGCAGTGGCTGTGGCAGGAGACAGGTCTCCTGGTCTGAAGAGGTTATGAACTGCATGAAAATCCTCTGTTGAGCTTGGTGGAGGGAAAAGGGTGCAGGGGGATAGATGAAGACTGGCCTGGCTGTCTGCTTTCAAAAGGAAGGAGGATTTTAGGATATGTGGACTGACACCAGCCCCAGTCCTGCACTGAGATCCAGGAGGCTTTGATCCCAGTGATGCCAGTGGAAAATCTCCTTCACCATGAGATCAGCTGTAAGGCTGGGCATATCTGAAGAGTTGTCCTGTCACCAGTCTGGTAGGACACCACTTCTCACACTGACTGCAGCAGCAAGTGCTGATTCCAAAAATCCCCACAAATTCAGATGCCTTGTCCTGAGCTCCCTCCTTTGAAAACACTGCCCATCCTTCTGTCCGTCTGCACCACAGAGGAAAGACCCCAGGGTGCCTGAAATAACAGCGACTGCTCTAAAACAACCCCCCAGGGAACCCCCTTAGCTTTTTCACCCCCCTGCCCTGCCGTTGCTGGACAGCTGCAAGTGAGGAGCCCGCGGCAAATTTGGGCGAAAAAGCGATGGCTTTTAGGACCCTGGGACCTCCGCCAAGGCTCAGGTAGGTCTGTCTCATTCGTCAGCCTCACTCGGTCGGATTCATTCACTCCAAGGGATGTGTGTGTGTGTGCGAGTGAGTGCGTGCGAGTGGTTTTCCTTCCTGGCTGCTGGCTGTGATCCTTCCAAGCTATGGGACTAAGAGTTTTCTCCGGGCGATGAGTGTCGGACTGGGGCAGAGAGCGCTTTCCTTCTCTCTGGAAGAAAAGAAGCCGTGAGGATACCTAAGGATGTGCTGCCCAGATGTGTTTCCTACCTCCGCCTTTCTCATGGGACTAATGTGCTTGACAGCTTGCAGCAACTTTGCTAGGACTTCGGCAGACTTCTCAGGTAGGGGAGAAGTGTTGACCCAGCCGGGTCAGTGTGTGGGGAGGGCGCAAGGAAAGTGGATGTGAGCAGATCTGGGAGAGTTACGCAGGGAGAGATTTTAATCCTTTTAAAGTAATCTGATGGAAAGGATCTTCCGTAAGAGGATTTTGAGTTTGTTAAAAGCCTGCCTCAATAACCCTTACTTAGCAAAACTGTTTCAGCAGAGTTAGTGCAGAGTGACTTTGGGAACAAGGATGGGAAATGTTTTAACTTCTGTTTGTAGCTGGTTTTGTGCCTTTCTCTGAGGAGTGAAGGGAGCTAGGTTAGGAGACTGGGATGTTCATGGATGTAACAGAAAGCTAATATAGAAATTTAAAGTGTTTTATAATGGGCCAGTTTCCTTTGCTCTCAATATACATCTCCTGACTGTTCCAAAAGTCCCGAACTCAGATAAAGCAGGCATTAGGTGCACAGAATGAGTTATACTCAGCCTGTGATTGCTTAAAGCAGGATGTGTCTCATTTTTAAATATGTTGTAAAATAGGAAACTAAAACTATGCACAACACTTGTTTTGAGTTGTGCAGAGCAGTTAAATACACAGTGCTTTGAAGGTCGGGAGTCCTGTACAAGTTTTATAACTATGTACAGCTGCTTCAGCTACTTTAAAGTTAGCTTTCTGCATCTGTTCTTTGTGGGTATTTGTATGAATCAATGAAAACATACCAGGTCTCCGTTTGCAGTTGAGCAGGGGTGATTATTTTGCTCAGGAATGGCTAGTGGGGTCACTTTGCTTTTGGGTTATCTGCTCTAACTTTGTGACTTGATGTGAAGTCTAGCCTGGCCTGTCCTTTAGGTGAGTGTTGCAAAACTGTAGGAGCAGATAAGAGCTGCCAATTGCAGTTTGCTAATGGAAAAAGTGTCATAAGCGAGAGCTGAATCTCACCGGACTGTGATTTTAACACATCACAACACTGCTGCTCGCTTCCTGGGAGCTCGTGTGTCTGTGTGCTGTGAGATTTGTGTTAGAAAGGAGGAGCTTGTGGCAGCGGGTGGGGGAAAATATATTTAGTAGCTTGAAGTTTTTTAATGGGAAGCTGAAGGGGGCTGACTTGCTTGTGATTCAGTCTTGTTTGGAGGCAGGACAGTCCTGGGGGTTGCCATTCAAGGCAGATCTGCCTCTGAATGGGAAGAACTGGGAGTGTTTTATCTCCTCCCTTCTTGGCAATGAGCTTTCTCTGTGCTCCTCATTGCAACCACGGTAATGCAGAAGGGGTGTGTGGAGTGGGCACGACAGGGACAAGAGCTGCGATGGGAAAAGCACCGGTCCTTCTGCAGCACAGATACAGTTCCTCCAAGCCAGGCCAACTGATAAGCATTGAAGTGCACAGAGGTGTCTCAGAGCAAGGGTGCTTCATGCTGTGCCTGCACCACACGGCCACAGCAGCAGGCACAAATTCCTGAGGTTTGGTGATGCTGGCACCGGGGGGTAGATGCTGTCACTTAAAAATAAAAACAAACCACTGAAAACAAAATCAGATTTTCTGTAACAATTATGTTTCCTAATAGCAAGCTTGGCAAGTGTCCCCAGTCACATTGGACTGACTGTACCTTATGGGACAGGAAACATAATTTGCTGCAGGAAAGGGCTGTACCCACTGTGTAGCAGCTCTAATACCGTCTTGCACGCTCAGGAGCTGTGTAGCCACAAGATGAAAGGGGGTAGGGGAAGGTACAGCATGTCCCAAATCACACATTATGCTTCCCCAAAATATTTTGCAAATATGAGTGCTGAGAGCTCGCACAGCAGTGGTGGTGCAGCCCTATTAACTCTTCCTACATGATAGAGCACTATGTTTTTTTTCTACTGTTACCCCTATATATGAATTTTCAGCTGGTATAAGGAATGGAAGGGAGTAGCCCCTTAGCATACTTTGACCATAAGGCTTTCTAGCCATTTATTTGCTTTTCCTATACTTTTGGGTGTTCAGGGTTCTTCTCTGATATGGACGGAGATGAGCAGGTGAAGGGTTTGGGGGAACCTTATAACTTTACCTTGTAACCCTGCCATATGCCCACCTAGAGGTGGAGCACCTGAAACACAAATTGCACCCCAGGGAGATGAATGGATTTCTCCTGATTATTGCTGCTGAGGAACACAAGTCTTGATGTGATCCCTTGGAAGGTTTTGGCAGCAGTTTGGCTGCTGCCCACTTGTTGACACAGCTTATGGGGATGGAAGGTCTTTTCCCAGGTTGCAAATAGTGGTGTCCCCAAAGAACAACCGATGCTCTCCGGAGAATAATGTTTCTTAAACCCTGAAGACCCTGTTCAGCCACACAGCTTCTCTGGCTTCTCAGCTTGGTTTGGCTCAGCATGGCTGGGAAGATGCTTCTGGGGTCGAAAAAGTCTGTAGCTCCAGTCCTGGAAAGAAACAGTTTAGGGTCTTCAAGGTAAGCATATCTTAGCTGCAGGAGGATTTTTTTACATAGGTCATGGAAAGGCCCCCTGAGGGGGTAAGCAGAGGCCCGGCATGGTGAATTGAGTTGCCCACAGGAAAGCACAGGCAGAGAAGGCAGAAATCTCCCTCACTGGGGCTCCCAGGCCTGAAAACTCATGGTCTCTGCAGCTCCATCCCTCCTGTTTGCGCAGCTCAAACACCGCAACGTGAACACGAGTGCGTGTCGTGCTGGGGACTGCTACAATCCGAGATGTAAGAATTAAAATTCCTTTTAAGTGAAGTATTTGAACTATGTGGAGAGTTTTGGAGTTGTTTTCTTTAATAGTTCTTTAAACATTGACGTTTGCAGGAGGGTGTGGGGGTAGGAAGCAGGTCTCTGGGGAGCGAGTGGAGTAACCAGGCACTTTGCAGCCACTTCTTAAAAAAGTAAAATAAAAGGCCTGGACTTTCTCTCTGTGGCTGCTTGTAGTATGGGCTCTCGATCTAATCTCACTGTGATTGCTTCTTGTGCTTGGGACTCAGTGTCATGGTGTGTCACGTACCCCTTGTGTTCAAGGTGATGCTTGAAGACTGTGATGGGGTATGGGCAAGAGGTCTTTCAGCTCCCCGTGCTTTAACTGCAAAACACTTAATCCTAATCTTAGCCCTGGCAATGAACTCCCCAAATTCCCTGCTGGTTGATTAAAACTTCACCTTTATTTTGGTCCTTTTCTGTTTGTGGTGGGGGTCCAAGAACAAGCAGTGGCTTGCCCTGCCAGAGGGAGCTGTGCCATTGCTGCTCTGTGTAGGCCCTGGAAGCTGATGAACAGTTCACTCCTTAGAGGTATAGGGTTAATGAAAATAGGGCCAAAACTAGACTTTGATGCTAACTGAAAATGCAGGCGTTAAAAGTTTAATCAACAGCTGTTGCTCATACCCCATATGCTGTCTCTAGCTCCAGCCATGGGGTTCCTTTCACTGCCCTGCAGATAAATCATGCACACACACGTTGACTTCTGCTCTGTCCACCACCAGCCAAGGTGGCCGTTTAATTTCCAGTTGCATACCTGCAGGGATTTATGCTTTATGTGGTTATGATGCCATGGCTGCTCCACTTCTTTCACCTCCTGCAGTAACTTTCCTGTTCATTAGGTAATTTCTGGTAAGACAGCAGTGGCATCAGATCTACTCGATTGCCATGAATCTCATCTTAGTGGGGACAGATCCCTCCACTACTGCTGCAGAACAGAAAAGGCTGTTCCGTGAACTCTAGTCTTTGCAGACATCAGAGGATCCACTGCAGGGAGCCACGCCAAAAACGTAGGGTTTCTAGGCATGGAAATAGCTTTGATTGGGACTCGTGCCTTTTCTGACACAGGGGAACCCAGCTGCAGGACATAAAGCTGTAGGAAAACCAGCCCCAGTAGAGTCGCTCCCCCCGGGCCCACTTTAATATTTATGTTCTCTGCATTATATTTGGTACGAGCAGGATCTGAGCAGCGCTTTGCTTAAGGGAGCTGACCCGGCACGGAGCCAGATGAATCCTGATAACTCCATCCACGCCCTGCAGGTGAGCCCTGGGTAGCGTTCAGGAGCTTTCCCTGGAGGCTCTTCCTGGCTTTGAAAGCACAAAAAATTTTTTTTGTAGGTGATTTTTTTTTTTTCTTTTCCTTTTTTTTTTTTTTTTTTTTCTCTCTCAAGAATGGCAGGTTTCAAGTGAAAGCTGATTTTGCCACCTCCCTGCTAATTGGCTCAGGGTGTTTGTTGGAGGTGCTGAGGGCTGGAGTTGGGAGGGGCAAGGCTCTTCTCCCTGATTGCATTTAATCAGTCCACAATAAAGGCAATTTGTTTGACAAGCCCATTCACCAAATTATCACCCAAATCTACATGCTAACAGCTTCTGAATGGCTTTAGTCAGACTTTGATATTGGTTTTGGAGTGCTGAATGGGTCGATAGTGTCACGGGGGGGGGGGCTTGGGGACAGCATTTCCACGCGTTGAAAGCTGCAAGCTGCAAACGGGGGATTTTCGAGAGAAAGGCGGATACAATTTCTCTTTCAGTGCAGTGGTGTAACTCAGTAATGAGGTCTCTGCTTTTGACCCCGAGGGCAAACAGACGCATTTCGGACTTTGTTTAAAGGCTGGGTTGAACCCAGACCACCTCTGTACCTTCTCCTGGTGAAGGGCCCTGGGGGTTGAGGTTGGAAGGACCTCGGGCTGCTGCTCGGAGAGGTTTTTGCCCCAGGCAGTGTTTTCCTCCTCAGCTGGAGGCCCTATAATCCATCCCATCCATCACAGCTGTGTGGGCTGAGGGAGGCCTGTGCTGCGACAAAGAAATTCTCATTTTGCAGAGGTGACAAATTCCAAAACCTCATGGAAGCCACTTTAAAAACCAGCCTGGGCCTCTTCTGGTGACGTCCTGGAGACGTGGCTGCATGGTACGCTGTGTCAGCAAGGCCTGGGGAGCTGAAGGAGGGCGTCAGGCTCTGGCAGCAGAAGCTGAGCAGCTCTCCCAAGGTGAAGGTGTGTTGGGTTTTGTCTGCAGCTCTGCCTGTCAATGGGCAGACAGCTGAGCAGTGCTGGAGGAAGAAATCAATGTGAGGATGTCAACTGGAAGCACAAACCTGGGGCTGTCTTAGTGCCTCAGAACTGTTCAAGTTTGTCAGCAGGGATGCTGCTTTGTGGGTGTTTACAAACTTTGTTAGGCAAAGGTTTATGTGCTCTGTGCTCCTGTCCTGAGGCACGCTCTAGAAAACACCAGGGATTTCCCAACACTTATAACATTGTGAGGGAGAACTGTCTCAAAATGTTCAGCTCAGTTTTATTCACAGCTAAGAGGGACCGAACTGAGTTTTGGGAATAGAAATGTGTTTCTGATTGTATTTGTGGTCCTGGGCTGTGCTGAGAGGTGCTGCTGTCACTGTTGTCACACAGCAGGTCTGTGTTTGTGCCCCCAGGAGGAGGAGGCACCACAGGAGAAGGGAAGATGGGGTTGCTGTGGGTGCCAGGGTGTCTCGTGAGGGGTCTGTGTGAAACCTCATGTATGCAAAGACTTCCAGCCTCGGTGTGGCATATTCAAGAGCCACATGCGTGCATCTGGCTCGCATCATGTGGTAATCCACTGTTCCTGCCATCAGGGCTGTCAGCAAGGGGACAAGGGTCCCCAGGGATCCCAAGTGTGTGATGACTGGCAGTGTTTAAACAGTACCTGCTAAATGCTGAGGCCCAGAAATTGATCCACTGATGGAAACTTTTGCCAGTACTGGGAACACTTCAGTTAATCGGTATTATTAAAAACAAACAAACAAACAAAACCCTAAACACTATGGTAATTTTAACCATACACTTTTAATAAATGTCCCAGGTTATCAGTACCCAGAGGAAGCCGTTTCGTGCACAGTCTATTCCAGCAAAATGCCCTTGCAGCATTCATCCCACGTCTGTGTGTTGTTAGGGATACAAATGCTGAGGAATTAAAGAAAGCAAATGTTTATGTCCTCAGGTAAAATGTGTTCCTTGATTTAAGACTCTGTGAAAGCAGATTTCATAAATCACAAATCGTTTGTTCAATTCAAAAAATAAATAGTGGGAATTTTAATGTATCACTTTCTCAACTGAGATACTTTGATGCTAAAATAATAATTTAGGCTGTCGGGGACAGAATAAGCTTGGTCTCTGGGCAGGGAACGTACGTTTTTACACTTGGCACTTCTGATCCTTTTGTTGATGCTAATTTAAGAGTGGCCTGGTCTCCCAAACTGCCTGGTTCTCAGAACTGAGAATTGAAGTGTGCTGCACTTAGGTGGCCAACACCAGGGCTATTTATGTGTTTTACTTGCTGCTCATGCTTGGCATGTATGTGCATGTAGAGACTGAACTTTCTGCTTTCTATTCCAAGACAGCAATCTCCGTCCCTGTGGGGGACCGTTTGAAGTAACTGCCCTGGTGTGGTGTTATGTGTGGTGGTGTTTTATTTTTTCTACTTTTTTTTTCCCTGACATTCCTTTTTATTTAGGTGCCCAAGACCTTCACAGACTCAGTCCCTTTCTGACTCTTGGTAAGTATATGGCTGCCTGCAGGAACAGGCACGATGTGCTGCTCGAAGTAGCACAGAGGATTTTTGGTCAGGTTAGATAGTGATACTACAAAGTTCCTTGTGCCCTTGCCAGTCTGTGCCTCACCGATAAGGTACTGCTGTTGTCCCTTGGAAAAAGCACAAAAATCCCAGACAGGCAAGGGCCAAATTCTGCTCAGCTGTGAGGCAACTTTGCTGACTTGCTTTGCAGGGAGCGCAGAAGTTAATCCCAACTCATCTTCTTGCTGATTAAATCTGATATAGATAGTAATAATTGAGAATGTTTTTAAGAGAACTGCTCGACTTACCTGTTATTATTAGTTACCTAGCTGCTCTTTTTGCCTGAGGAAAGATAGAGAGTTGTGTCTCCCTCAGTCTGGGTTTGGGCTGATCCAAATATGTCTGGCTCAGCTCACTAACCAAAGATATGAGCTTGTTCGTAGTAATTAATACATGTATGTCTGCTCTTTTGGGGATGCTTAATGTTTGGCTGCCTGGAACCCACTGCGTGTCTTTTCATGTCGGAAAGGCAATGATGGTTTGGCTGTTCTGAGCTGCACGGTAAAATAAACCTTGAGTGGGGCTTTTCAAATGTACCTTGTGCCCTCAAATGGAATTAATGGATGTTGTGGTATCGGTTTTGATGGGATTCCCTCAGATGTTAAGGCTTGGTGTACAATAATCACTCTTGGCACCATCTGGATCCTGGCATGAAGATGGAGCAGCATGTGTGGGACCTGCAGCTGGGGAACTCTTTGAGTGGTAGGGTTTCAGAAGTGTACATGATTTAACAGATAGATCTATCATACTGCAGAAGACTTTGCAGTAGATGTCTGAGCAGTTTAGTTGTGTTGGGCAGGTACAGTCGCATACACCTGCAGGTGAAACGTCCCATGTCATTTGTAAGATTTAAGCAAAGACTCTAATTTTTTAATAGCAATTTGAGAGAAAGCCTAGAGATCTGGAGCGCAAGAAGCTTTATCAGCCACTTACAACCAGAGAACTTCCATAACTGCATTAATGTGTCAACTTTTGACATGGTATCGACATATGAGGTGCCAGCAGAAACACTTCTTACTCTTCTAGCAGCCCACAAAAGCATCAAAATGTCAAGGGTGTGAGCGTGGGCTGTCTTCAGATGAGTTCTGCTGTCCTACAATAGACTAGCTACCTGATGGTGCTGCTTATCGACCAGGACCATTCAGACCACCTACTTGGAGACCCCCTGTGCAATCGTGTTTTATTTTCATCTGCTATCAGATTGATTCTGCTTGTGGTTTTGCTGCTATGATATTATCAACATGTGTTGTATTAGCCTCAAGGGTTTAAAATGGGCTTTTACTCCTACAAGTAAATATAAAAACAAACACGGCAGTGGGGAGATTTTTCCTCTGTTTTTTGGTATTGTTTTGTGGGCTGGGGTGACCTGCATCCTGTGCCTGGGACCTGTGGGCTCAGCTGTGATCCTTTATTGCTTGCTCCTCTGCATTGCTACTAAGGGTGCTCCATGACAGATGCTATTTCTGGCATTAATTTCCCATTTTTCTATGTTTTTGCAAAGGCTTTTGGCTCGCGTGCTCTCCCTTGAAGCTGTGTTGGGCCAAGAGCACAGACTGTCAGTGCAATTAGGCTGATAGGTGGTAACTCGAGCTGCTGTAGCTGGATTATGTTCAGTTTTGGGCCCCAGTCTTTGGGAAACCTCTTACCTCTGTGGTCTGTGTGGGGCCTGTGAGTGCAGTGCTGCTGTGGCCCTGCCGATGTCTGTAGGATGCTACGGGACAAAAATCTCTCCTTTGGTTTTGGAAAAGTTTATCTTTTGTTCTTAATATTCAAAAACTGCATTAAAGATGTAAATTAAGCGTTGTAAGTTAGGAAATGCTAAAATTAAGGTAGCTACTTAAATCCATCCCTTTGGGATGTTTGCATTTTATTATTTACACTGTAAGTTACTTTTTAATGAGTGTGTATTACTTTTTCTCCACCTCCTGTCCCCCATGGACTCTTGTGTTGCTCAGTGCACAGGCCAGCTGCCTCCAACTCGATCATTTGTTTTATCCTTCAGGTTTCTTATGGCCCCAGGGATGTAGTTACCTGTCCAGCCCTTCTGGAAGGAGAAGCTGGGGTGTTATTTGCATTGCACAGATGAGGATCTAAGAGGCTCTAACTGTCCAATTTGGGACACTAGGAACTGGCAAATTTTTTCAGAGGTTGTTCGTGATCTATTTTTTGCCTCCAGGAGCAGCTAATACTCCTTACCCACCCTCTCAAGCTGTGACAGGCAGGAAGAAATACGAGATTGCTGGTGTTTGATCCACAGATCCATCTCCAGTACTGTAATGCACATCTGCAAATGGACTGCAGGGGTTAAGATGAGTGTTACGGTTGCACATAGCTAAGTGTTTGGGTTTAGACCTGATGGACATCTAAACTTGCTACTAGCTACTTGCCCACTTCCCCCTCCAGGAAGAGGAAAGGAAGAGTAAAAGAAAGAAAGCTCATGCGCTGTGATGAAAATTATTTAACAAGTGAAGGAGAAGTGGAAGAAGGGAGAAAGAAAACAAAAGAAGTTTTTGCAGAGGAAAAAGGCAGAGGCAATTTGTCACTACCTCTCATGGGCAGATTGATATTCCTGAGCAGTTCCTGAGCAAAATTTGGTTGACCTGCCTGAACTCCCCTCCTTTCCATTTTATGGCTGAGCATGATGTTATATGCATGGGATATCTCTTTGGTAAGTTTGGGTCATTTACCTGGTTGTGCCCCCTCCCAGCCTCTTGTGCATCCCCAGTCTAGTCCCTCGGGTAGGGAATAAGATGAGATCCAGGGGAGGCTTTGATGCTGTGCAAACACTGCTCAGCAACAGCTAAAACATCAGTGTGTTATCAGCATTGTTTGGGTCACTAATCAAAACCACAACACCATACAAGCAGCTTTAAAAAAAATAAAATAAAATAAACAACTCCATCCCAGCCAGATCCTGTACAGTAAGGAAAGGGAAACATTACACTGAGGTTTCATAGGCAATATAAATTAGGGATGGATATAATAGCAAGCTTCCCATTGTTGGTGGATACAGTCTGAACCCATGAAGTGCAGTTGTAAGAAGGGTCTAGTTTTGCATAGCTTCTTTTGCTAGAGGAGTCACGCTTTGAGGGTTACTTCATTTAGGATAACAGTACTTAAAATTGGGTAACGAATGTGGGGGCAGTCCTTAGAGCATATTCCTTGTAAACAAGGTTTGAAGACATTATCCCTCCACATTTTTGTTTGTTTCTTCCCCTTCACATGAGAAAAATGTAAATGTGCCTATTCAAAGGCACAAACAAAGATCCTCTGGTGCAGGTGATACCACTAAAATGGAACCCCTGGGATTTGTCTGGTTTAATTTATCTCTGGATTTTCATTGTGTGGGTAACCCCTTGGAAAGTGAGGTTGTTGATCTGCCTGCTTCCAAAGCACGTCAGTCTCTTCATGCATCCTTTGTAAAGGGGCTGCTTCTGTTGTGTTAACACTGTTTGCTTCCTGGTTTATGTGCTCAAGCTGAATTCCAGCTCAAAGAGGTTAAAGCTTTATAAAAGTGAGTTGAGCAGGGAAGTGGCTCCACAGTTGATGATGAAGCACACACATCTGTGACCCACGCTGTGCTCACATGTTAGTTTATTGTTAGCCTCACAATAATGGATAGCACTGGGTTTTGTTCAGCTAAACAACTTTGATGGAATGATTTGTATAGAAAAAAAAGAATAGATGAAGCCTGGCTGTTATTTGCCAAAATGCTCTTTGTTTTAGCTGCGTTGTGTGGGATGCAGAACTCCCAGAAGAGGACAGTCTCTCTTGTATTGCAGCCCAGGGGAGCTGGTGGACAGAGCAGGGAGGCACAGACAGAAGTTCAGTATGAAGAGGTGAAAATAAATAATGTGATTCTTCCTGCCCTCTGGGTTTGCTTGGCTCTAGCTGTCAGCCTAGCCTTTCTCTTTGGCTGTAAGAGCAGAGGCTCTGCTACACCACCAAGTTGCCCTGTAGTGTGGTTGGTGCCATTTGGCTGGGACTTGGTTCAGCTTTATGCACACAGGTAGCAGTTTGTGCATTCTGGCAATGCAATATGCCTCCTTCTAGCTGATGGAGTGTAAAGGTCTATCAGGAAGCTGCATGTGTGGTGGCAGACAATCCATTTGTTTTGCTGGTTAAGTAAAAATCACTTTTTCCTTCTGTCTCTCTCTCTCTTTAACGATGTCCATGTAATTGGAGGGCAGGGTTCAAGTTCAAACTGATAAGATTATTTTGCCTCCCTAAGCTGCATGACAATGGTCCCCTTGGCAAATTAAGCCACGGACCTCCTTTTGCTGTAATGGGAACCAATCTCATTAGAAACAGAGCTGGATTAATGCAGAGCCCAATCTACCGTACAGATACGCTTTCTGACCCCAGCAGGCCTGAAGTGCCTTTTGTTCACTCCAGACTCCTCTGCATTTTCCCATCGCCTGTACATCAGTGTGGTGGAGCTGGCGGTGATTGTTCCTCCTCAAGAAAAGCCTGCTGGGGGGTGAAAAGGAAGATGATCGGCCAGCATGGTATCACAATTTGAATGATAAAGCAATTTTCCCTTAATTTAAACTATTGGAGTACAAAACTGATGCAGATGCCTCTTGCAGGGTATTGGAGATAAAGAGCTCTTCTTTGCTGGTTTGACCTGTGAGACAGAAGTTCCTCTCCTGCCTCTCAGCATTGTCCTCTTCTACAGATCAAAACATCTTGGACCCTTTTGCATCAACCTCTCCAATATCTGGTCACAGGAAGCTAGCTCTTTCTTTTGAGGAAAAAAGGATTTATTTCTCCACCCATGATCTGTGTTGGCTCTCTCTATCCTTCCTGGTCAAGTTCCTTCCATGGAACTTAGTTCTGTGCTGGTGTAGCATGTGTTGCTATTGTTTGCTTGCTTCCCTTCTTTACATCCTTAAGTTCTTCATTTGGGATCCACTCTGTCTGTCTGTCTACCTACTTATTTATGTTACATGCATTTTCTTCTCCTTCGGAGATCACTCTGCTCTGGGGGATTAGACGTAGTGCCCTGGCTGGTTCCAGCTTCTCCCTTGAAATGCAACCATATTACGTATGCAGAGGGAATAATCCCAACAGCTTCCTGGGTTAAGAGCTTTTCCTGATCCTTAAGGAAATCTTTGTGCCCTGGCATCTCTCCTGCATCCTGTTTCTCTGACTGATTTTGGAGGTCTTGCCTGGAGCTTGACTCCTGGCTCTAAGTCCGCACTTGAAGCACACTGGCAGGCAGGGCAGACTGGACAGTGTTGGTAAGTGGCACCAGGGAAAGAATGAGCCTGGCTAGATACTGTAGTAATTTGCTCTTGATTAGCCTTGAGGCTAATGCTTAAATTGTGAGGAACCCTAACTTGTGTGTAATTCCATTTAAAGCAGCATGGCTATTCACATAAGGCAGAGTTGACTTCTCTTTATGCCCACTCCTCATTAATCAGATATTTTTTTTTTTTTTAACTTACTCATTAGCAAAAACAAGGGTTAATCAGGATAATTAATACTTCTAAACTGTAGTATTTCACCAACCAGTCTGCAAATGGGACATTGATGCAGCTGAAGAAACCAATCTGTTTTCTGTGCTTGTTAAAATTCTGGATATATTTTAATGTTTTTCAGAAAGGCCAGAACAATGCAACACCCTTTGACGATAGCAATCTCCTCATGGTGGAGTCTAAGCAAGCATTCAGTCCCTTTCCTTCTGGGATTACTCACTTCCTTTATTTTTTTTTCTTTCTCCTGAAATAAAAACAATGTTCCCCAAAAAGCACAACTTCTGCCCTGCAGTAACAGAGCCAGCCCCTGTCACTGTCAGTCAGGCCTTGGGTGGGACATTGTCTTCTCATTTCCCCCCTCTAAGCTGCAACTCGGGAGGAAAAAAAGAAATAGAAAGCAACAAAGAAACCCTTTTCAGATGTTGTTTTACTGCTGTCAGAAGTAACTAATGCCCACCCTGAATTTCACTCAGTGTTTTTTTTTTTTTTTTTTTTTTTTTTTTTTTTTCCCAAAGGTTTCAATCCTTTATATGCACAGGGGAGGATGAGGCACATGGGAAAGAAATCATGTTCAATGAAATGAAATACCATCAAGCAAATCAGAGGCACAAACCATGGGTCTCCTGAAGTCTGGGACTGTAGCCCCAGGCCTTGTTCAAGTGTGAGGGAAGCCTGTGATTAAAGAAACTCTCCCAGGCCTCCTGTGTGTGCCAGCCTGCATGGCCCCAGAGCTGGCTGTGAGAGCCTGGCTGTAGGCCTGAGCCTCTGTTTTCATGCCTGTCCCTTTTGATTACTTCTCCCAAGTGTCTCCATGTGTTTTTTTTGCTACAGCTTGATTCCTTGTAGTTATTTTCACTATGAGGGTGGTGAGGCTGTGGCACAGGCTGCCCAGAGGAGCTGTGGGTGCCCCATCCCTGGCAGTGCCCAAGGCCAGGCTGGATGGGGCTGGGGGAAGCCTGGGCTGATGGGAGCTGCCCTGCCATGGCAAGGGTTGGGACTGGATGGCCTTTAAGGTCCCTTCTAACCCAAACCATTCTGTGATTCTTTGATTTTTGGAGCTCAGCTCCCATAATTACCTGAACTTTTGTAACTTCCAAAGAGTTTTGGTGCTGAGAAGTTGTGGGGTGTTTGTACTACCCCATTAACATTCTCTTACACTTCTCATAGACACTGAGTGCAAACGTAGGATGATAAAAAATAAGTGGGGGAGCAGCTTGATAGGCCTGAACCTGCCTATTTCTCTTGTAGGAGGGGGTTAACACAGCATGAAGCAGCTCCAGCTTTGGCTGTGGGTGGAGCTGGCAGGGGGCAGGTGCAGCTGACAGGAGGCATTTGCTAAGCAGTGGTAGCTCACGGAGGGTAAAAGTAAGCTCAAATGGAGCAGACAGTGGGTTTATCCGCATTACTTCCACTAGCATCCCCATGCCTCTCTTGCAGAGGTGGTAGAGTGAAACACTTCTGCTTCCTCACTGTGTCCAGTCCTGTCCTCTCCTCTCCCCAGTGCAGTGTCAGGATGTGCTTGGTCCAAATTTTACCTGTTGTCTTAAAAAGTGCTAAATCAGATTGACTCATCTTGATTATAAGAGATTTAATAATTGTCTTTCAACTCAGGCCTGTTCCTTTGTGCAGAAGTCTTCTGCTGCTTGAAAATTACTGTTCTGCTGTGGGGTTAGTGAGGGCTGGAGGATGCTGTTAGTACCCCGAGAGGGAAGTTGTCCAAGTATCCACGTCTGCTGGATGCAGAGTTGCCTTTTCAAGCCCCTCTCAGCCTTGTCAGTATTGGGGGATTAGTAAATAAGTGCACTTTGGGGCCTGCTTGCCAACGGGGCCCAAACAACAAAATGGTGGATATGGAGGGAAGATGGCTAGATGGTCCCTTGGGGCTTGACCCCCTGGGGCTTTCTAGCCCATTTCCTGGCATTGCTTTCTTGCAGGGCCTGAAGCTGCCTCCACCCAGCCCTATATCATTGACTTAATGGCAGCACTAATGGATGTGGAGAGGGCCTGATGCTTTTTCCCTAACACTTGGCCTGGTGGTGTTGGGGCGAGAGTGAGGTCAAAACCCTTTTCTGCTCTTGAAGGGGTGGCTATCAAAGGGTAATAACTTTCCATTTAGGGCTTTTTCCATTGGTGACAATGGGCCTGATTTGCATTGTAGAAAAGCTGTCATGTAAATAATGCCTGCTCATGTGATAACAAAGCTCAGCTGTGCTCAATCCCCTGTGGGATGTGCAGTTTAGATATGAGGGATGTGGAAGGCACACATCACGAAATGTGATGGGCAGAGGCAGGGAAATGTCTTCCTGATGGTGTATTTAAACTGAGATCGAGCATAGAGGAAATTGGTGGGTAGGGATGGAAATTTGCTCTCCCAGACTGCTGTCCATCTGAGTCTTGCTTGGGGAGCATCCAGCTCTCCGGATGCCCAGGCATGCGTAAAGCTCTGTGCAGTCTGAGTGCTCTGGTGAAGGCTGGCTTGTTCATGCTAGTGCTTCAGTGATAAATCATTACTGGTGTTTCTACCGAGGCTTTTCAGACAGCTCTACAAACTTTAAAACCTGCAGTAGTAAGGTAGAGGTGCAGGTAAAACACCTTGGAGGCTTGGTTTGCCTCCAAGGCAGGAAGGGCCAGGTGCTTTTTTGTTCGTGACTTAACTCTGAAGTTTCTAGCTTTATAGAAAGCCATATTGTTTCCCTGTTTCTCCCTTTAGTTTTGAATTTACTACAGGTCTCCTAGTAACATGTTCAAGCACACACAATAAATCTATCAAATAATTCACAGCTGCATGGCATTGATCATTCATGGCTGTACGGGCATTTTACTATAATAAATACCGACAGTATTTTGCAGATGGAGAATTTGAGTCTCAGACTGTGGGATTTGGTTTCATTTAACTCTACAAAAGACACCTTCATCCCACCTAAGCTCTTCCTCTGGACTTCTAGCACATATACCATCTGAGTTGCGTTACATCTACGTCTGGAGATGAGGGACATCCCAGGATTTCTGGTTCCTCTCCATTGACCCAAGGAAGGTCCAGACAGCTGGCTTAGACTAGACAGGTCCTGCTCAAAATCACTAAACTGGAAAGCAGCAAAACTGATAGCCTGACTTCCACACCCCATCTCCTGTGCTATACTAGTTAATGGCACTTTGCTGATATGCAACAGATATTCAGTGATTCTCTAAGTCCTTCTTTCTGTTTTTTTTTTTTTTTTTTTTTTTTTTATGACATTTTTTGAAGTGCCACCTACCAGGGTGGCAAGGTAGGGAGCTGGAATACCACTCTCTGTCCGTGTCCTTTCAAGTAATGTTTATGTAGTAGGCTGCTATCCTTGCAATCATTCCCTTACTGTGAAGAATGCTAGATAATACTCCTTGTACTCTTCTGACATCACTAAACAAGCCCCAGGAGTGAGGAGACTGACCTCAATGGCTTGAGATTACTGCATTTATGTTTATTTTTTATATTTCTCTTTGCTGCCTAAGTACCTTCATTAACTGTTTTGATATATGTGCCCATCTCCTCTTATAAATGCAGTGCTTGCTCTAAGAGCAGAATTACATTCATTTGCTCTGAAACAACCTAGGGATTTGTTTTCTTGGGTGTTGTAAAACACACTAGGTATAAATGCTGCAATTAGGAGGTGATGGGCTAATCTCATTAGTCAATGGAAGGAAACATTGGGGTCAGTGGGTTGGATAATGAAATCTGAAGATAAATTTTGATGTGCCAGATGGCCTGGCATAGTGCTTCCACTCATGTGGGAGGAAGGAGAGCCAATAGTAGCTTGCAAGAACAAAAGCTCTAGCAAGAGGCATGGCATGTGATTTCTCTGAGCTAGAAACCTGCTTATATGATGTTTCAGTTGTGTGAAGGCCTGTGGGATTTTTTTTTTTTCTTTTTTCTTTTTGAGCCAGTGAGAAACGAGAAACAGTCTTCAAGCACAAGTTAATGAGACACTGGCAGTGAATTGCTGTTTTTGTACGATCAGTGGCTCAGCAAGAAGAAATAACTCTTTCAGAAGGGGGTGATAAATATGTTCATTATGTAGGGCAGGTTGTGTTTACAGTGTCCCCTTTGCAGCAAATATTTAAGAGTTGATAATCAAATCCTGAAATTTGTTTTGGGGCAAGACTGTAGGCTCTTTCACCATAACACTTTTTCTGGGCTCAGCTCTTCAGTTTCTGAGATTGGTTCTTTCATCACCAGTGATGTCCAAAAAAAAATATAAATAGTAGTTGTGGGGCTGGAAAATATAGCTTAAAAAAAAGAGGCAGTTTTCAAGAATGACCTCTGAGATAAGAACACTTCTGTTTTAGCCTGGTCCAACTGGAAAGCTGCCTGTTGGAAATCTGGGGGTATTGGTCAATAGCCAGTTGAATGTGAGGCAGCAGAGTGCTCAGGTGGCCAAGAAGGCGAACAGCATCCTGGCTTGTATCAGAAATAGTGTGGCCAGCAGGACCAGGGAAGTGATTGTCCTTCTGTACTTGGCTCTGGTGAGGCTGCACCTCGAGTACTATGTTAGTTTTGGGACCCTCACTGCAAGAAGGACATTGAGGTGCTGGCGTGAGTCTGAAGAAGGGGAGAAGCTGGTGAAAGGTCTGGAGAACAAGTCTTAAGAGCTGAGGGAACTGGGGTTATTTAGCCTGGAGAAAAGGAGGCTCAGGGAAGGCTTTATTGCTCTCTCCAATTACCTGAAAGGAGGCTGCAGCAAGGTAGGGTCAGTCTCTTCTCCCAAGCAACAGGACAGGAAGAAATGGCCTCAAGTTCTGCTAGGGGAGGTTGAGGTTGGAAATTAAGAGACATTTCTTCATGAAGTGGTTGTGAGGTGTTGGAACACGCTGCCCAGGGCAGTGGTTGAGTCACCATCCCTGGAGGTATTTGAAGGCCATGTGGATGTGGTGCTTAGGGACAGGGCTTAGTGGTGGGCTTGGCAGTGCTAGGTTATAGGTTAATGGTTGGGCTTGATGGTCTTGGAGGTCTTTTCCAACCTAAGTGATTCTGTTGTTCTTCTACCAGATTCTTCTTTTGCAGAGGATCCCCCTGGCTCCTGTTAATTTCTAGTCTGCTGGACACTGGTGCACACTGTAAGGTGCAATGAGACAATTCCCGTCCTTGGTCTCTCTGCACGGTTGTTTCCCAAAAGTTTCCCCAAAGATGAATGGGAAGAAGTTGGGTGCAGTCCTCCTTCTTTCTGCCTAGCTCCACTCATTCCTTACCTGTCTCACCTACCCACACCGTCATTATTCCCAGCATACAGTGAGCAGGGTTTGCCAATCTTGGCTGTGTTGCATAAAACAAGAGTGGAAGAAATCCAATTACATGCTCTGGGCACCTCACCTGGCAGCACCCTGGTGCTATTTTCTTTTAGCAAACATTAGGTGCAGGCAAAGGCTTATCCTGGGCTCTGGGCTATCACAGCAACTCTACTGATTAGTGCCCAGGCTTGGAACAGTCTGATAAAAGCTCTTAGTCTTTAAAGCAGTGTCCAGAATAGTAGCCAGACTTCATCTGGCTGTGAAATAATGAAAAGTGTATTTACAACAAGAAGCCTTATTGAAAAATGTGCTTGTAACTGGGATGCAGCCAGTCAGCACTCGGTGTCTCCTGGCAGAAGGGAAAGGAGGAACTTTTTCTTGGTATTTTACTGTGTTTAGTATTATGAAAGTTAATGGGCTGGATCTTCAAGGGTGAAGGAGTGTAGCTCTGACAGCAGCGAGGCTGCACTGATAACAATCTCTATACCACCTGGGAGTAGCCCACGAGTATAAATTGCTGCTTAAACATAGCTGGACTGTTCTAAGAACCTTTACCATTCCCATAGAGTAATATAGGATGTAGTTACTTAGCCCTTATCTGGAGTCCTATTTATGTCAACATTATCATGGGTCAAAACCAACAGCATTTTTGCCCTTAAATGCCTTACACACTGCAGCACTTTGAAACAATACACACAGTTCAGCCACTTCCACCCTGACGTCTTCCAGCTTGCAGTGTGCTCCTAGGAAATAGGATTTAATGTGAAAACATCAATCTGGCAAGTGTCCTCCTCCTGCAAAGAGGATAGATTCTGCCACTGCAATAGTGCCGAGAAGGAGACCCGAAGCCCAAAAAGCGGAGTCACTTAGTGGCAGAGAAAGTCCCAGAGGAGATGCAGCTGCGGGGGAGGCTGCTGTAAATCACGGTGGCCCCAGCTGTCAGGCAGGGCAGAGCTGAGATTGATGGGGTGGGTGGGGAAGCTGAGGCAAGGAGAGTTCAAGCATCACCCTGACCTCCATGAGAGAAAATAACCCCAACCCTCAGCAACATTTGATTGAAGCCTGCTGTTCCTCCGAAGGGGAAAGGTCAGGCTCTGCTTTGTTGGGTGCCCTCAAACAAAAAACCTGTTTATACAGGACCCACCCTTGTACCTTGGGAGTTGAAGGGTGAATGGGCTTGGAGACATTCACCACTCTTCTCTCCGGTAACGTTTCTGTTGATCACCAGTAGAAATTCAGATTGGGCTGGTAGTAAAAGCCTGGAAGCAAGAGGGCAGGTTAAGATCCCACAAAACATTAACTGGAGTCAGCCTCTGTAAGTGTTACAGCAGTGATCCAGGGAAAATGCTGCTCAGTGCCTTGGATTCTGCACAGAAGGGATGGGATGGACTAGCAGGTGGTGGTTCTTGCCACCAGGTCCTTGAAATTAAAGCTGAAGCAGGGCACCTCTGCCAGAAAAAATCACCTCCTCTGCTTCCAGGCATCCTCTTTCTTGAATCTCCCCATCCTATGGACAGGAAACAATTTCTGGCCATCTGAATTGTTGCGGTGACCTGCTTCCTGTCGTGGTCTTTTGGAGAGACCTCCTTGGTCCCCTGTAATGTGATAGATGCTTGTCCAAGTGTCCCATGATACAAACACAAATTCCCCTGTCACAATTACATACATAGCAAATATAGATATTAAGATTGGCTTCCACATCCTGCATCTGGTTCCTGTTCATATTGTAAATAAAGGTGTTTGAGATGGGGGTCTGAAGAGGGAAGCCCTGTGTGTTTGCCCTACCCACAGGCTGGGCACCTCTTCTGTTAACCGTAGTAAGAACTAGCAACTAAGGAGCTGATTTGTGTGCAAATCAAATGTTTCTGTCAAAGGAGAGGAGGCATGAAAACAGCTTCAGCCATTTGATTTTAATGTACCACCATACGTCTGACAGCACCCTCCCAGCAGCTTTCCAACCTCTCCCTTTGCCTTCTGCCCTCACATGGGAGAAGCTGAGAGTACAGCTCAGCCAAGCATGCGCAAACTGGCATCTCTGCTCTGGTCCTGCGCGGCTTTTATCTATTTGAATGTTATCAGCATAGAATACATTGATTAATGGCCCAGGAAATTAATTGGAGGCCTCTGCAGGCTGCTTTGCAGCTAAAGGCTGCAAAGAGCTGTTGGAGTAGAAAAGCACAGTAAAGTGCCAACTTATTAGGCTGTGACGGTGCCTGCTGTACGCCAGGCCTTTTCCTAACAGGAAAGGAAACAAAGGCAGCTCACTGAGGAATTTTGCGGGCAGAGACTGACTCACAAGCAGGGTGGGGGAAAGGGATTATTAAAAGTCCAAAACCAGGGGAGAAAATCCCAAATGTGTAGTTCAAGCACTAGCTCGGTGCTCTAGAGATAAACAGCATCCTTGCCACAGGATTGTAGCTCTAATGTTGTTAGACTGGATGTTACAGCACTTGATAATATGGTGTTTCATGTGTTGCAGGGAAGATCAGGTTCTGCCCAAATATCTCAGCCTGTGAAGATCTCTCTCCTGCTTTCTCTTTACAAGGCAGCATAGACGTAAGTTGAAGACCTAAGGCATCCGCATTTCCCAGCTCTCCAGAGTCTACTTTTAGATTACTGAGCAAAGCAACAACTTCAGATATGGCTTAAAGTGCTCCCTATATATGCCAAACAAATTGCTGACGTTAAATATCAAAAGCAAAAGTCTTCTTCTAAAAAGTCAAGGTTCTGGTCTGTGTGGGGAGCACAAAGTGCCATCAAGAAATAAATTGTATTAGAAGAGTTGATTACACATTGCATGAAATAGAAGAAACTGCATAGTTTTAAAATGTCACGAAGAGCATCTCATTTTTCTGATGCATCTATTAATCTCTTTTATGTGAGCCCAATTATTTTATTTCTCCAGTTTTGTAAAATAAATTTATCGGTGTTATCTAGACATTACAAGAAACACAACAAAACACCTTGCTCTCCGCAGGTCTGAGGTTGTTGCATGTGTGAAAAGGCTGCAATGTCCTTTCCTCAGCTGAGGGACCAGAATTTGGTTCCTTCCTCCTTCAAGTGCTCTTATGGTTCCCTTGCTGGGCAACAGGAATGGAGATGCAGCTCCAGAAGTCGGTTCCTCTGAATAGCCTTTGAAACACCAAGACTTAAGTAGGATTTAAGGAGAGTCTTAGTGCTTGTTCAGACTCCTGGTCTCTCGCTTGATTTCTGGTGGGAAGTAAGGATTTTAGGCATAACTCAAGCACTGAATATTGTATTGGATGTGGGACTGAGCCCGTGTAACTTAAAGTCACTGGATGGTTTTCCTTCCAAATAACTAAGGAAACAAAACTTTGTTGTGGGAGTCTAATTTTACCAAAAAGAAAACCTGTTTTTAGGGCTTCTGTGACCAAAAATGCTGCAGCATTGTAATGCAAGAACTTCCTTGGCTGGTTCAAAGCTGTTAAAACAGTTTGATGTATTTAATTTTATATTCACTCAAAAGCTCGGTCTTGTTCAGCAGGCACAGGCAGGGGAACATGCATAGAGGAGATGTTGAATGGGCTGTAGCAGAGAGCAGATTTCCAGGTGCTTGCCTGCCTTACTGTAACTCTTCACACACCTTGTACCTCCCAGGCTGTGGATCCATAGGAAAATAATGTTAAATTTACCATTTTGTTTGGTGTGATTGGCAGCAGGTTAGTGGCCTCACACTAGATGATTTGCTTGGTCATCTGGTCCCAAAGGGCTTCAAGTGGAAGACTGTGAGTGTGTCAGCTCAGAGGTGGAGTGCGTTGGCAGGGCTGATAAAAGCTACTTTCTCTCCCCATGGGCTTGCTTCCTCTGTATCCATAGACTGTCCTAACAGGTAGTAAAAACTGCAGTGTAAATGCATTCAAATCCCAGTGGTTCCATGAGAAAATAACTACCAGGAATCCTTCTCTCAGGCTGGGGGAACGTTGAATTCAGCCCTCAGTTCATCATCCCTGTGTGCTCAGTCCTTTAGCATTACCCCTAAAAGATTAAAGACCACAATTATGCTTGTGAGGCTAGGGGAATGAAATACCCGTGGAAAGAGGAGCACCTTAGTGCCTGACCCAGCAGATCTTTACTTAAACACACTCCTGCCTCACACCAGTTTGTGTGAATACAACTCTCATGTTTTGCCTTGTCCTTGCATAATGAGACACCAAGGTATTGCTTGTCTTGGCTAAACAACAGAAATTGGCTGTGATGAATTGTATTTTTGCCTGTTTCTGACTGGTTTAAGGTGCCTGTTTCAAGTGGCAAGGAAGAAAGATGAGTGTTTATGTTTCTTTTAAATGGCTGGCGCAGGCTCTGTGCCCCTAAGTAGTCCAGCTTAGCACATAGCCAAGAGTTCTGGCGTAGGGCCACGAGGACAGATTATTCACTGTACTCTGAAAGGGTGTTGGGTTTCTGCATCTGACCTTTGGGATGGATAAATGGGAGGATTAGCTGCTAAGGAAGCAATTATCCACTCTCTATAATTAATATCTCCTTCTTATTCTCTGATGTTACTTGACCTGGAACCAGGACCTGTTTGTGTTGCCAGTTTTGTGTAATTACCACCTTAAAACAAGGACTCAAGTACCAGAGCTTTAGAAGTCAGTGAGGTGCAAGTGTGGAGTAAGAACACAAGGCTGAAGTTATCGATTCAAGCTCCCGTGTCCAAAGCAATGAAGAACGGGATGATTAAAGACTACTTTTGTCCCTGAGGTAACTTTCTGCCCTTTAATGCCACCGTGTCTTTTGACATGAGGATTAAATATACTTGCTATTCTTCTGAAACAAAGCCCGCCCTGTCAATAAAGCAAACAGGTGTCTAAAGCTTCTGCACATGCCTTTTTAAAGGTTGCCTTTCCCATCAGTTCTGCTGCGTTTTCAGCTGTCACTGTTTAAAATGCCACCTTGATCAGGTGTAGTCGGAGATTGTCATTCTGTACTCACATCTCCCATTTACAAACCAAGAAAGATGTGTCTAGATGTTGATAGCATCTGACTGTTGTAGGAGAAGAATATATTCTGTTTACACTCTATTTTTAAAAGTAATCCTGAATTCCTTATTTATCTCTCTGTCTCTTTTGAGATATTTATAGTCCTCGTTGTCATTGTAGAGGAGGCTAAAAATATTTAACGATTCTCTGGAAATGTCCAGTTTGGGTGTGTATCTGGATGTTTTTTAATGGGCTATGATTTTAAGATCAGAGCAATAGTTTGGCCAAAACAAATTAGATTTCCATATTTGAGCTCATTTCTTGTTAAACTTTCACACATGAAAATCACTTCTGGAATCAAAGGAAGCAAAAGGAAACTAAACTTATAAAACTTGTAGATATAAAGTTAAATATTAACTTTTTAAGCTCCTGACAGGATTAAATGGAGCTTTTAAAGTGTTCTTGTAAATTAGACGGTTTTCTCCAGACACTTTTGCTGAAGTGGCACCACAGGTGGGAGTTAGTTGTTTCTCCCCTGCACTGTATTTTGAGATAAAGGGAAATCACAGTTAATAAATTTAGAACAATTGAACCTTTTATAGGATACATATTTGATAGCAAGCAGCAACAGACCCTAGACTATGCTACTTGAATACCAGGGATTATCAGGAGGATTGTCAGTTGAGTGAAGAGTCTCTGGGGAAATGCCGCAGGCTTTCAGGGAGTGATGAGGTTTGAGCAGGGAAGGTGGGACTTTGTAGAGCACATAGGTAAATGGGGAAATCACACGAATAAGTAGTTAGATCATGCCCTACAACCCAGACAGAGGATTATTTTCCTGCCTACCACATGCTCAAAGCAAAAACAAACAAAAAGGGTTAAGCACGTACAGTGAAGAGCATATTGCTCAGGGGAGAAGACCTCCGAAGTTGTTGCCTGGGGACAACAACTAACGAAGAGCTAATCTATCAAGTGGTCTTCTGTAGAGCGCCAGCTCCAGTAAAACGGCACCAAGGATCTGCTTACCAGGCCTTTAGTGAATAGAATTTTTTATTGAATAGTCAAAAATAAAGCAGAAATTTGCTGGTTGTGAACTGAGGTCTCTCTTTGACTGAGCAAAGGAGGCTGAGTTCCTGGAGAAAAAACCTTCCATGGTTACTGTAGATATTAGAAAATGTCATTAGATAGAAGAGGGTCTCAACTGCTACTAATACTATGGAGTCATACTCAGTTGAGGGTTCCCCCCTGCTTTAGGAGGGATATGTGGGCTTGTTTGAGCTCAGTGGGAGACCAATTGAATTAGCCTGGCTTAACCCCGTGCAGTACGAGAACCTGGGGACTGCTGTATTTATCCGTAGGGCAAACTGAACTTGGAGACAAACATTGACAGTGAAGATTAAGAAGAAGAAAAACATGTGGGGAATGTGAAAGCCGAACATCCTGTATGCTCTTGCAGGTTAGTGTGGAGCTGCCTTTTATTAAAACAAGGAGGTCACTCTGTGTTATTGTAAAAGCTGTTTGTCTTGGTTTCACAATACGCGAGGACCAGTCTCCAGGAAAACTTCAATTAGTTGTCGGTTGTATTCAGTTAAACTTACTAATTCAATTCAAATAGTACATTAAAATAATACAGTAATGCAATCTTAAATTAGCTAATCAGCACTGAACAGCAGTAGTGGCAGTTCATATTAGTCATAATTTCTGAATTGCTGTGTAGGCTGTGCAGGTCTTGGGCCAACCCTTGTTCTTTCATATCAGGACAACTCCAGGAGTTGCATCTACCTTGATGATAAGGAACACGAACCTCAAGTGAGTTTTCTGTGTCTCAGATCATATTGTTTATACGTATCTTTGTAGGTCTTGGGCGTAGATGATTTCTATTAGTAAAGAAAACTTTGGAGTCTTCCAGTGATGGGAGTTGATACTAGATCTCTCAAGTTACCAGCAAAGCCAATGCGAGCTCCTTTGGTACAAGCACCATTTCTGCTGGTGATGATTGTCCAAACCTCAAAGCTCATCTATTTTCCTCTCAGATTCTTAAGAAGGGCTCTAGGATTTCTTTTGACATTTTCATACTTGTCTCAGAGCTAACTCTCCCTTCAAATGTTCCTCAGTTGCAAGCCATGACATCTGCTATAACAATAATAATTAGTCTTAATGAGAAGTAAGTAAAGTTAAGAGTTATTCACTCTGTTATAGTTTGTACCCATACATCTATTAGAGGTACTCAAGGCACTTCTAGATTTATCCACAGGGTCTAAAATGTACTTTTAAAGTGACTAAAGTAGGGACTCTCCCATAATCACCTGTCTCCAGGAGATGGAGCTCCAAGAAAAACACTAATTACTGTTGGGTTTGTAATTTAAATTATGAAGGTTAGCAACACAAATTCTATGTCCCTGGAAGACTTGTCGATAGCTCAACTGTCAGTAGTGAATCTCATTTTGTATTCCAGAAGTGTAGTGAAAAGAACTGAGAGGAGAAAAATATGCTCATTTACCTCTGTTAGAGAGAGGCTGGGCCTGTATCCAGTTGTGAGTAATGCTTGCTGGAAACAAGACATGAGCATTTAATAAGGATGGTAATTAACTGTTAGTGTAGCTTATGAAGATATGCCATGGATTTTTGCTTGTTTGGAGCTTTGAAATGCAAGATGCAGGAGTTTACTCAGTGAATACTTCTTTTTGAAGTTATTGTGCTTTAGTGAAAGCTCTCTCGTGTGAACACCTAAGACCTATGTTATGGTGGAGATCTGGCTAAACAGGCTTAAAAGCACCACTCGGCTTTGAAATCTCAGTAATTGGGTTGCGTACATGGATGTGAGGCTAGAGTTTGGTCTTTATTGATTAAGAAAATTTACACTGAAGAGACCCCGTGTGTTTGGGGTTTGAATAGGCCATTCTCTTTTGGCTCTGACAGCTTTCAAAAGAAAGTCCTGAAAGAGGTGAAGCCCTTCACTAGGCAAGGAGCTGCCATGCAGCCATTCCACCAGCAGCAGAGCCTTTACACCCTGCTGTTCTCCCTGCCCTGACTGCTTCTCCTCCCTCCCTGGTTTGCTTGAATGTGTTCTCCTGCAGGGTTTGGGAAAGCGGGGATTTACAGGGAAAATACTCTTCTGCCCAAGGGAGAGCTTGCTGTGCATGTATTCAGTTTAATGGATTCTGGGTGAGATTTGAGGAGGAGAAATTTAGCCAAAGTGGGTGCATGCCTGCACTGACATCTTCCTTTCACTATTAGGAGGGAGGAAAGAAAATCAGTATGAGTGGTGCACCCTGACATTTCTCAGAAGTGAGAAATAGCAGTGACAAATGCTGTACTTCTGGGTTGGTCTTCTTTGCAAAGGGATTCATGAAAAATATTGCTTCTTAACACAGACCATGACTTTACCTCAGCCTTAAAAACCTACCAAATGGTTCAAAGCTATTTGCTAGTCAAAAATGTAAATTATTTTTTTCCTATGGTAGAGGGAAAACACCAAGAAACCTCTGCATGCTTATGTTAAAATATAACACAAAAATCAATAGTGAGGTACAAAGTTGTGTTTTTTCATTGCTTTCATTTATAATAATCTAAGACAGGTAGGGGCCTTTGGTCCCATGCAACTTCTAAGTCATTTACCTGACACTAAAATCAATAGTGAAGATTATAGAAGATGACACTTTAGGCTGAAAAAATAACTGTTGCTTGTGCAGGCAGAAATGTTCAGATATATTCTGCTAGAGCCCTGAATTTGTTTTTATGAGTTTATACCAAACAGCTACCTCAATAATAATCCATCTAGGGAATGAAATCATATTAACACACAGCTTCATGTTGTTGGAAGTGCTTAGAGCCCCTTTTTTTCTGAAGATGAGTAATACAGAAATCAAGATGTGCTTTTGCCTTCAGACAAAAAAAAAAAGAGACCTGCTTTTGTTAGTGCCAATATCGCTGATTTTTAATGTTACTTTCTGACATGTGGGAATGCTTTAGTGTGCAGGTGATGCTTTGAAGTGCTGAGTTCTGTCTTTCTGAGCTGTAACTCTCCCTGGCTTTTATTATTCACCATAGATTTTTGGGAATAATATGCTCCCATGACTTTTAGGCTCTGCGTGAAGTACAACAGTGACTGAAGATTATCCCTGAGAGGTTGCTGCTGTGCCATGGTTTTTGGTATGGGCTACATCCTCTCTCTGGCTTCTTTTTCCTTGTGATTTATAGAAGAAACCATAGATTGTGATTATGGATTGTGATTATAGTTGTATATGAAACAGCACCAGGGTGTTTTGATAGTCTGTCACAGTGACAGACCGGTCCCCTGTCACTTTCCCAAAGAGTTTGTGTGCAGTTCCTGGAGTTAGGGATGGACATGTGGGGTACAGCAGTCTCACTGTGGTGGCTATGAGGGATTAACAGCATAGCCAAGGCCAGTCTATGCCAGGCCAGAAAACGGGACCTGCCAATAGTTATTATTTTTGAGAGTATAACAGAAAAATGGGCGATCACGACATCCCTTCTTGTCTTCTCATAAAATGGGTGAAGCTCAAAGAAGGCAGAAAATCAGTTGGGTATGCTGAATCACAGGCATGTCCCATATGTACCTGAGCTGGCTGACTGCATGGTGTGGCACCTGGAGTATATGTTTCTGTGGTGGATATGCTGAAATCACGGTGACTATGGATCTCACCATTTTTGCAGGAGGCAGTGATAGCTCCTTTTTAGGAAGGCCTCCCTCCAGGCAGCATCCAGCCGTATGGCATTACAGCAAAGGCAAAGGAAAAAAGTGAAGAGGCTGTAAGGTAAATGTGGCCTAAAATTTAGGATGTCCCCAGGGTTCCCTCAAACAGGACCAAGTTCCTCTGGAACTGCCATTGCAGAGGGTGAAGCTCTGTGGACAACCTCAAGTTTGGCCACAAACACAGCACCAACGCTGCCCTTGTGTTACACTTTGCACACAGACATTAATAACATGTTAATGACCACTACGGTGCTCTCTCCAGTAGCTGGAGGCTTGGGTTAGCTTTAAGCACCATCAGCTCCAATGTACTTGCCCTCTCCATGAAGAGGAGCAGTTTCTCTGGCACTTCTCTATTGAACTAAGGGCAGCCCTGGGAGGAGATATCTGCTGGTCATGTAATTTATTCAGAGCCAGACTACTCAGGAAGCTCTTCAGTGCCACACCAAAAGCATGGAAAAACTGCGTCCAGAGGGTCAGAGGTTCTAAGAGGTGCTGTCCCTAGTCCTGTGGTGCCAATGCTTGCTAGTGCCAGCTTTTCTTTCTGCTCTTTTCATGGTTGGCAGAAGGGTGGCTTACTTTGTTCTAATTCAGCTAGTTCTTGGCTCCTCCTGAATCACTGGTCCACTGTTTATTACAGGGGAGGACTGTCAAAGGCTTGGGGGTCTGGAAAATGCGGTTGAAGTGCCTTGCCTTTCTCCTTGATTTCAGGCTGGCTGTGCCTGAAGGAAATAGGAGATGTTTTTGCATGCAGATTTTCCTGGGGTATTTCAGGGGTGATTCAGTGAATCATGCAGGGGTTTCATTCCTCACCCCACTGGACTCATTCCCCTATTACTCCCACCGAAGCAGCAGAGCTGCTGCTAATTGGCCTGACAAGTGGAACAGCTCTTTTCTGAGGGAACCCCATACTTCATCTCAGAGAGGAATTTCCTTTGAAGTCCTTTCCTTGCCTTGCATTGTCTATACACCTTGCTTTGCAGGAGTGAGAAAAATGGAAATCAAACAGTCCGAGACCTAGGAAACAACTGCTAAGTCCTGCCTGTCATTGCGAGGCATTTGACGTGTTTATAATAAAGCTGTCAGGGTTGCAATGAGCAGCCAGAATCAAAGCTGCCAAATGCTGCTTTTTTTCACATACACGCTTGATTCGTTTCTTTTGGCTAAGAACATATTGAAGCTGATGAAAGTGGGTTCAGCTGAGCTTGTTATTACTACAGTCCATGCATGACATAGTGTCAGAAACACTGCGGCACATCATGGCCATGCCATTGCAGTAAGAAACCCAGTACAACACTTGTAATTAGGATACTCCAATGGATTATTCCCCCAGTGTTATTAGTGCTTGGAGCCCTCAAATGTTCCTCAGTCACGTAAAAGGTGGAGCACTTAAAAAAAAAAAAAACAAAAAAAACCAAATTGGTGCAGATTTTCAGCTGCTGCTCAAAACAGCTAAAGTCTCTCTGTGTGGTTTGAGAGGGAACCTGGGATGGAAGGGGAGAGACCATTTTTCAAAGAAATAGGGCTGTTCCAAGTTCCTCAGGCTGTGGGGCTGAAGTGCCCATTGGCAAGCTGTGTGTTGGGACCAGCCAAGGGAATAGTGGAAGGACCTTTGCACCCTGGCTGTGCTCAGGGATGCTGGATTATTGCCAGAGTGATCGGGGGATGGATCCCAATGGATTCAGCAATGCTATGGTATTCTGGCTTCCTGTGCAAACTGTTTGCAAAGAAGGACTCGTGCCAGGATGACGTGCTTAGCAGTCTTAAAGATCTGGGGGGAGACAGGGATTTATTAGTCTTTTGGCAATTACTTAGAGCAGCCTGAACCCAGCGCTTGTTGCAGGTGTTGATCAGCTCACACAAAGGGTGTGATTGCAACATGCTTTCTATGCAACATGACATGTGGTGAAAGGGAACTAAAATTACTGTGAAGACCTCAGATGATGGTATATCAGAGACCATATATGTAGCAGATCCCTCTTCCCTATGGAAACACCCGAGGCCTGATTGCAGTGCAAGGGGACTCCACACCTCCACAGAGTGGCTGGCAGTTGTGAAATTCGACATGACAAATAAGATATGCCAACTGAGCAGGGTTATACTGTCTTGGAAGAATTTTAGCTACTCACCCACGGGATTTCTCTTTCCCACTGCAGAAATAAAAGATGTAAATGGGGCAGGGACGGAAAGCACATAGCTGTTCAGTCTGTCCCACTCGGGAGGTGGCACTGGCTGGAGGGCTTTTCCCCACCGAAGAGCTGAGCTGCTTGGGGAGGGGTGCAGTGGCTTTGAATGCCAGCAGGAATAGCTGTGTAATCCAAACTTTCTTGTTTCCTGAATAACCCAGCCTCCAAGCACAATTGGGCTTCAGTGGTGTGGGGGGAATCTTATTAGGAGACTGCAATGAGGAGAGAAGACTGGCTTTTGTAAGTAGTAAATGAAGTAGTTATTAAAAAGAAAGGACAAAGCTACCAAAGGCCTCATTCATGTTACAGGTTCGGGCATGGGACAGAGGAGAAATCCACAAAAATCTGCCTTTCAGCTTTTTCTATTGCTTGTGTTTGAATGGGAAATTGAATATCCCCAGGATCCCGGGAGACGGCACACATGAAAACAGCACCAAATTCCTTCAGGGGTGTGCAAGGAGGAAGTGACATCTGTTTTGCATCCAAACATTACTTGAAGACTAGTTAAAAGTGTTGTGTTGGGCAGGGGAAAACAAGGAGAAAATTCTCCTTCCCTTTTTGATGGGAATCTGTGCAGCCAGGCAGAGGGAATACTAATGGAGTTCTCTGATCTCTTCACTTACAAATCAATGCCATCCCCATTTCAAAAAAGCCACTTAGTCACCCTTGGTCAAGTCTTCAGTAAATGTTAAACAACTTGCTAGTGATAGGGTCATTCACATCGAGCTATCCTGGATTCTGTGTATGTGCTGGTTTTACGCAGCTGGGCAGCCGAGCTCCACCACAGCCGCTCTCTCACTGCCTCTCCTCAGAGGGAAAGGGGAAGAAAATACGATGGAAAGGGCTCAAGGGTTGAGATAAGGACAGGGAGATCACTCAACAATTATCATCATGGGCAAAACAGATTCAGAGTAGGGAGATTAATGAAATTTATTAGCTATTACTAACAAGCTAGAGCAGTGAGAACTAAAGTCAAACTAAACCCACCTTCCCCCCAACCACCCTCTTCCACCTCCTCCCCCCGAGCGGGGCAGGGGAACTGGGGCTGCGGTCAGGCCCTGATGCCTTGTCCCCATCACTCCCTCATGATCCCTCTCTGCCCCTGCTCCACGTGGGGTCCCTCCCATGGGATGCCATCCTTCGCAAACTGAGCCTGCAGGGGCTGCCCACAGGCAGCAGCTCTTCAAGAACTGCTCCCACACAGCTCCGTACCATTGGGTCCATCCATCAGGCCTTGTGTTGGGCCTGGAAGATCTTCAGGCATTTTTCATAATCAGAGACACTAACTCTTCCCTCTCACTCCTCCATTTTCTAGAATAGTCTTACTGTTTGTATGCCTACTTGGGAGCTGGAAGATCCATGTTCAAATATAGAATCTGTCTCTCTCTGAATCCCCCAAAGTGAAGGTTTTCCATCCTCCGGAATCTTCCTTTGGTGAATGAGACGCTAGCTTATCTTCACCACAGCGGTGCAGCTGTTAGGTGATTGCCTAGGATAGGGAATTCGTGGGTAAGTTCCATGTAGGGCAGCCCAGGGACTTCCCTAGCAGCTCATTTTTCTGCCCTGACTGCTAAGCTTGTGGGTACAAGCTTAGAGTAGAGTCTTGCTCTGGGAGTTGGGAAACATCCCCATATAAAACTAAATCACAGTGGAAAGGAGTTTGAAAATGTGGAAATATTGCATTTTTCTTTGGATCCTTACTCCCAGAAACCTTTGTTCTTTTAAAATGTGTTCTGGGTCTCTCAGTTCACAGCCAGGCTGGTAGGCTGGCCTGCCATACAAAATACCCCTGCATCTGGCTTGTGCCCTGTGTTGTGGTTGACTTTGAACCTATGTGGAAGACTAGGGTGAAACAAGAGAACAGCTGAACTGCTACATATTAATGGCTCCCAAGTTAAATTGCTCCAGAGATGATGTTTAGTGGCAGTCAGGGCAGCCCATCTTTCACCCTGCTTGTGAGGGGGTCTTGTGCTGCTACTGTCTGAATGGAGATGCTTTTAGGCACCCGAGTAAACAAGGCTGAAAGCTGAATTCTTTCTTTTTGTTAGGCAGAAGGATCAGGCAGGCAAGTTTGGGCTAAAGATTGCTCTGCTTTATCGGGACCACACAGCCAATCTCACCTGCTCTCTGCTAGACAAAGCATAGAGCCTGGAGGTGGGAATAAATGCTGGAGGAGGCCAGCATGGGGAGATTTAGTCAGGGAGGTTTAACCTGTGTGCTGTGATAAGCAAGACAGCTGTGCTCGGTTTCTGCTTTTTCATATATGGAAATGAATAATCAGCATGTTACTGTCTATCATTTTTCCTAGTTAATTTCCCAGTTTTTTAATATGATTCTAGTTAGCACAAGACTGAAACAACCTCAAAGTATGTGTCTAATCATGGGAGCCGATGCAAATTCCCTCTTGGTCTGTGCCTAGGATGGTTTGTGGCTTTGTCTGATAAAATCCTACAGTCTTTTCTTCTTCTTTCTCCTCCTTGGTCCCATTTCATGGTCTCCCCAGGGAGCCTTGTACTCCTCACTGTGGAAGGCAGAGAGGGAAGATAGGACACCAGAGGTCTCCTGGAGTGCAGGGGATTTTGAGTGCCATCAGATGAAGTTTGTCAGGGTTAAATTTGCGTAGAGGAAGATGCTGCAGAGTAGTTACATGTAGCTAAGGAAAAATTTGCAAATGTTATAATAAATGGATAATATCTTTTGCCAAGGAACAGGTCTTGGTGTTTGGCTCCTAAAATTTTTGTTATAAAATTTTGTGCAGTACTAGTGTACTCTCATGGAATTAAAATGCTGGTGTCCTGCATGGCCATTCTTGCATCAGCACATGCATCAGAGACATCTGAGTTGACCTCTGGTTTGGTAGCAGGAGCAGCTGAGTTTACCTTGCCTGGCACGGCAGCAGTGGTAGTTTAGTGCCCCAGATCAGTACAGGTCTGCACAGCCTAAGGCCCTAATCTGTGCAGGCCCAAGAAAGAACACATGCTTTGTCTTTAGAAGCTGGTTAATATTTCCATGTATCTTGCCTGTGTTGGAGGTTGAGTCACCGTCCCTGGGGATGTTCAAGGAAAGATTGGACGTGGTGCTTAGGGACATGGTTTAGTGGGTGACATTGGTGGTAGGGGGATGGTTGGACCAGATGATCTTGGAGGGCTTTTCCAACCTTAAAGATTTAATGACTCTATAATTTTGAATGGACCTAACAGCTCTAGGTCCTGACTGAGATAGTGTCCAATGTCAGGAAAACTAGCAGGTCTTGAATTCAACACTCGATCAGTCTTTGAACATCCCTTTATTCCAGCTATTACTATTGGAATTGAATAGCTCTGCTAAGTTTTAGATCCCTGAGCTTCTGCAATGCTGTGGTTTTGTTCTGCCAGGGTGGCTGAGGGGTGCTGATGTACTCCAGCGGCTGCTCTTGCATAGGGCTAGATTACAAAAATATCTCTTGATTCTTCCCTTGTCAGAAGCTTGTGGTTTATGAGGTTAGAAACCTTTCTGGGTTAAGCTTTCACTTCGTGACGGTAATCTGTTTTACAAGAGTGCAATGAATTTCTTTGAAGTTAATTTCAACTAAAGGGCTCTTTTCACTGCACCTATAGCAGAAGAGACCACCTTTGGGGTTTTGAAAGAAAACCTTGCAAGTGAGCAAGTAAAGTACAAATAGTGGGTAGCTGTTCCTGCATGAAATAGTGGCAGAAGTTTGCTGAAATTAGACTTCTCTGTTGGGCTTCAGAGACTCTTTGAACTAGGAGTTTTTTTTAATCTATTTTTTCCCTTGCTGGATGCCCCTTCCTGACAAAGAAATGCCTGGTACTGCCTTCCTGCAAAGAGTGGATGGGTAGTGAGACTGGATTCCTTTGGGCCACTCCTTTAGCTCATGTATTCTCCAAAATCTGCCTGATAACATTCAGTATCTAAGTATCGGTCTCTCATGGTCTTTCTCCTACAATCAGTAAAAGCAACTGCAGCTAACAGTGGGCTCAAAAGTGATGAACGTTGGTCTTGAGGCATAAGTGCTTCAAAGTTAAAGGGCAAAACAGGGACTATAGGAGCACTTGGTGACTGAGAGACTTCCAGCGACTAAATTTGGGGCATACAGAGAGAGGAGAAAATGGGGAGGAAAGTGACATGTAATGAGGAATACTTCCGGGCTCCACAAAGCAGTTCAGTGACTTGGTTGGAGCTCCAGCAACCCAATCTAGTGCATTGCACTATAATGGTTTTCTTAAGGTTGCAGTCGTGTTTTACTTAACATAAAAGCAATACACAATACGTGCAATAAGGCGGGGAGCGAGCTTTGTCATAGGTGGAGCTGGGACAATGTGTCTTGTGCTCCCATGGGCTCTCTGATGACCATGTTCAAGGGCCCCTGTGCACATCCCTGCACACAATGATGCAGGCCTATCTTCGTTCCTCCTTTGGCCTGAAAGTTTTCTTTGGGAGTGACCCAGAACTATTCCCAACACTTTGGATTCCTGCCTAGGTGGCTGCATGGGAACACTCCCAGAGCATTTTTTTTCCCAGCCATGTGGTCCTGTTGGCTGCAGAAGGTCTGGCTTCTTACTTCCATCTCTGTAGCATGCTCTAAAGTTTGACAGTGAAAGATATGAGCAAAAGCAAGCCAAATAATTAGCTATCCCAGCCCTAATTCCCTGGGCAGAAGTTCACTTTTCAGTAACTGAGACTGGCTTAATCCTAATCCCCTGCAAATTCCCCTTCCTAAGAGTCTTTGTGAGGCTCCCTTATTGATGAAACCTTCCAAAAAGACCAGTGCTACTGTTACAGTGTTTTTTTTTTTTTTTTTTTTTTTTTTTTTTTTTTTTCTAAAGCCTGTAAATATTGTACCTCCAGTGTCATATATTACAAGGACAGTGAATCTCTGAAGCCACAAACCCCTTAATATGTGAGTGGGATTATTAGTGTCTAAAACAAAGAGCTCATGTTGCAGCCACAAGTCTTTTCCCCTCTGTTATCCATCTAAGCCTCATTTCTTGCCTCTCATGCAAGTTGCAAGTTTTTGGGGAGAAGCCTCTCTCAGAAACAGCTTCCACTGCCTTTTTTGTTTTGATGGCTGGCAGTGGTGGATATGAAGATTTGCTAGGTAGTCTTTGCTGCCTAATTAGCCAGTAGAGATGTTGTCACAACTGATAAATTTGACATTTGCTTCTGATGGTCTGAGTAGTGGGCTCGGCCTCTCTTTGTGTTGTCTGTGTGTAGTGGGTTTATGTGGCAAGGTTTTGGTAGGAGGGGGGCCATAGGGGTGGCTTCTGTGAGAAGGATCTAGAAGCTGCCCCATGTTTGGTAAGGGCCCCACTGCTGACCAGAGCTGAGCCAATAAGCGATGTTGTTTTGCGCCTCTGTGAGAGCATATTTAAGACAGGGAAAAAAACGCTGCACCACGCAGCAGCTGGGAGGGTGAGAGGAGTGAGAAACAGCCTTGCAGGCGCCAAGGTCAGTGAAGAAGGAGGGGGAGAGGTGCTCCAGGCGCTGGAGCAGAAGTCCCCTGCGGCCTGTGGTGAGGACCATGGTGAAGCAGGATGTCCCCCTGCAGCCCATGGAGTACCACGGTGGAGCAGGGTTCCACACTGCAGCCTGTGGAGGAGACCACGGTGGAGCCTGTGCCCCGAAGGAGACTGCGGCCTGTGGAAGACCCCTGCTGGAGCAGATTCCGGGCCGGACCTGCAGCCCGTGGAGAGGAGACCACGCAGGAGCAGGTGACCCGGCAGGAGCTGCTGCCCGTGGGGGACCCAGGTTGGAGCAGTTTGCTCCAAAGGGATGGACCCCATGGTACGGACCCATATCTGGAGCAGTTCTTGAAGAGCTGCTGCCTGTGGACAGCCCACGCTGGATCAGTTCGGCAAGGACTGCATCCCGTGGGTGGGACCCCACAGCACAGGGGACAAGAGTGACCGAGAAGGAGCGGCAGAGAAGAAGTGCTGTAGACTGACCATGACCCCCATTCCCCCATTCCCCTGCGCCGCTCAGGGGGAGGAGGTGGAAGAGGGTGGATGGGGGGGGAGGTGCTTTTGGTTTCTTTCCTTTGTTTCTCACTTCTCTAGCTTGTTAGTAATAAGCAATAAATCTTACTTTCTCTCTATGCTGAGTCTGTTTTGCCCGTCACGATAATTATTGTGCGATCTCCTAGTCCTTATCTCAACCCTTGAGCCCCTTTCATCGTATTTTCTCCTCGCTTCTCTTTGAGGAGGGGGAGTGAGAGAGTGGTTGTGGTGGAACTCGGCTGCCCACCTGAGTAAAACCATCACACTGTGCAAGGAGTGACTGCTCAGGTCAGCTCCTTGGGCTCTGGGCCTTAGATGACTCACTGAATTAGATTGTCTGCAAGCAGGCCAGTTTCCCATCTTCTCCCATCCCTCCTTTGCCCCTTAATTCTCTTTTCTGTTTGCTGTTTCCAGTTTTCATCCTGGAAAATCTTGGTTAAAAGACTCTGCAGTGAGAGGTACAGGCGCCTAGCCCCTGGCAAAAAGGACAATTATTTGTCATCACAACTTGGTAGGTGATATGAACTACAATGTTAAGGATTATAGACTAAAATGAATTCTCAGTTGTTGAACAGATCAGACTCTGATTATTAGTTTTCTGGGCTGCATGAAGATGAGGAGATAAAATGTTACCTTGCAGAGGGGAGATATTGCTATAGTATTTACTTCTAAAGCTTGAATTCTCCAAATTATTCAAATGACACTTAATAAAACAGTCTGTCTTTGGACTGGGGAAACTTTAATCAGCATTGGTTGGGGGAAGAGAAGGTAAAGGAATAGGATCCTGAGCCAGGTCATTGTATCTGTTCAGTGGAAGCAGTTGTGCTGCATGGCTATATCTGTCCTAGAAAATTTCCCACTTTCAAGGGAACCAACCAAAAGGAATCAGATAATTCATCTCCTGCCCATGCAAATTTGTGTAGGACATACTTAGCTGTAAGGAGACTGACCTTGCTTCTCCAGGTGCTTAGATCCATTCCCAAGGTGTGAAAAACTCATGCTTCTTGTGTAGACTCACTAGTGAAACCTGGACAGCATAAACCTTCCTTCTGCCTTTGGAAGGGTTGCTGTAGGCCACCCATCTCCAGCAGTCCTTGGGAAGGATGTGCCTTTTTGTCATCCCTTGTGATTTTGGTTGAGAATTAGGTGGGGGATTGGCATGACCATGAGAACCTAAGCACAGGCATGTGTCTTTTCTGCACATGAGATATGCTGAGACTGCCAAGACTCACTCAGACATGAATATTAATGATCTGGTCCACATCTCACTTGTGAAAAATATCTTGATATGCAAGTTGTGTCAGGCATAACCAAACTGTATCTCCATTGCACTGTTGGCAGCTCTAGTGCCTTGACAGAAACAGATAGAAAAAAATTATTTCAACTAGACCTTTTGCCTGTGGTTGGACAGGTTATTGAAAGACTCTTCAAATTTCTTCAAATTTTTGCTCTTTGGAATTTTTAGTTTATTTTTGGCAATTAGTCCTTGCTGTCCTACTCTATCCAGTCCTGTGGACGGTTTCTATCCCACCTAGATGCCCTGTTTTTCTTTGGAAAGTAATTCTGCTCGACCCCTCTGCCTTTACAAACAATATGTAGGAGACCATTGGTGTTGCTTCCCACTGCTTAGCCAAGATATAACAGATCTGTTGTTTCTGGGAGCAGGGAAAGTAATGTCTATGCTGAAATTGTATCCCAGAAGTTTATCTCCTTTCTAAGGTGCTGGTAGTGGAAACCCAAGCTTTATGCCCTTGTTTTATCCTCTGGGAGGGACAGTTCTGCTTCACAGAGCTGGAGGCATTCTGCCAATTCCCCACTGTTGTTATTATCCCCTGACCTTTCTCCTGGCTTACCCCCCCTCCCACCTCTAGGGTGAGAGACAGTGAAGAGAAGATGGAGTTACAGCTTCCGAGACATTTGTCTGTTTTCTCTTTTGTATATCACATTGTGGCTGACAGGACATTTTTTTTTATCTTTTTATTTTTGGCAGAAAATACCTTGCATGCTAATCTCTGTGCATTAGCTGATCACAACGTAAATGCTTGTCCATTAATCCAATGCCTTCCTGTGTGTCTTTCATCTCTGTGCTCTCTAGTGTTCTCCCATTTCACTTCTCCCTCCTTTGTCTTTTACTCTGCTTAACACAGTCCAACTCAGCACCATGTCTCCTGGCCATGGAAACAGGGACAGATACTGTAAGCAGGTTGATAGGCTCAGTTAATAAACGTGCCACCCAGTGCTGAAGGCTATGCTCTCTGAAGGCCAATCATCGTGTGATTTTGATAGACGAGTTCCCTTCCACTGTTTCTTTACCTGCTAATAGACTACTGTCTTTTCTGCTCTACTAACATGTTGCCTAAGATGCATCAGCACATTTCCAGGTAATTCAAATACTGTCTTTATTGGTGCTCTTTTACCTTATGACAAATCGAGTGGCTGTAGAGCAAAACATGGTACAAGGAAGGGCTGAGACGATGCTGTTCTACCTTCTGTGTTTACCACGCAGATTTCTAATCTGAGGTACTCATCCAAGGCTCCTTTATAGTCCCTGCAGAGATGTAGGCACTCTGAAAATAACACAAAAACACCTATACCAGCTTGAACTAAAGTTCTACCCTGCCTTATGAGGGTTCTCTGTGACCAGTTTTTGGAAGAATGAAGGAACAAGGCAAGCAGTATTGTTATCCCTACATTGATGTAAGGAAAATACCAAATTCAGGGAAATACTGATCTCAGGGAAATACCTACTGATCTGCAGTTTAGAGAATCATGGAGGCTGGAAGGCACCTTTGCAGATTGTGCCCCTGCTCAGAGCAGGGTCACATAGAGCAGGTCAGTGAGAACAACCATTTGGGTTTTGGATGTTTCCAGTGATGGAGGCTCCATAATGCCTCTGGGCAACCCATTCTAGTGTGATCACCCTCAGAGCTCAGGGACTTCTTCAATCGAGATTTGTGTGTGAGTTCACTGGTTCTTGATGGATTTGTCTCATTTTCATTTATCTTGTGTATATATATATATATATACATTATATATCTATATATCTATATACATTGGTCTTGTATATATATATCCTATATATACGGATCAGGGCAGGTGGGAGTAAGTGCCATTGCTCAGCTTCAAAGGGTAACTATTGTTTACCTCACTTGATTCCCCTACAATTTTTTATTTATTTTAAATTGAGAGAAACTGTCTATCCCTTTGCTTCCCTTCCAGCTCCTGTATGATCTGTTGCAACTCTCAGTTGTCACTCTAGAAGAGTGACTACTGTTAGAAGAGGGCTAGCTGCAACTTCCCACCTTTCTCTGAACTGTTTCTAACTCCACTGCATGATTTCTGATTTGGAGCGGGGAGGGAGATGCGAGGAGGATCCTCTTCACTAGCTTCTCTTCACTAGCTACACTAGCAGAAAACGTTGCTCACCTACAGAGAGCTTTTTTCAGTCAGTGTGTGAGGATAGGTCCCAAACTACTTAGTTTGCTGCCAGCACAGCACATGTGCATGATCAAAAGTCCTTCATTTTGGCGTGTCCCAGGGGAAAAATGGATGTCAGGATGGCTTGCATCTGCCGTGTATTTCCTGTAACCCCATTAGCATGGCCTTTTCTCCTGGACATGGAAAGCAGCTCCCTGTCTAGAGGGTGGTATTTCTGGTGGGAGCAGCAGCCAGTTTCCAGAGACTGCCTCACCATCTCTTCACCTGCCAGGTGACCTCTTTGCTGAGAGATTGCTTGTGATCATCTGGGACTTGGAAAAAAAAACTTCGGAAAGAGCAATGAAGCAGGTTACGAGGGAATGTTATTGGCTGTGTAAATCTAGAGACTGTCATTATGTACAATATATAATAAAATTTTCAAATGTTGTTACCTAAATCTCTGTTCCTGTAGCACTTGCATTTTTTACATCATAGTAAATCAAATTAATAAACACAGATGTGAAGACCAAATGAATTCTGAAAGGTGATCTTGTTACAGCACTTACTCAGCAGATGCAGAGTGCCAAGTGCCATTTCCATTGTCTGAAGCAGCATTTTTACTGAATGATAATGCTGTTTATAAAGGTCAGTGATGCTGCTTGTCCAGGAGATGTTCCTGGGAACGCCTTTTCTTCTCTGAGTTTTGTTGCAGTACAGTCTTAGTCTAAATAGAAGACACGTCTATGTGAACAGAGCTGAGATGATGCCGAAATGCTGCCTGGGGCCATAAGAAACGGAGCTCCAAATATGAAGGTTTTCTTCCAGAATGTTTTAAAGGAGGCCTGGGCTTGTCAATATGCGCTGAGAAGTGGTTCGATATCACAGAATAGCTGAGCTTGGAAGGGCCTGCTGAGATTTTGTTGTCCAACCTGTCTCCTTAGAGCAGGGTCACCTACACCATCTGACATGCACAGGTTCAGAAGTGTTCCTTAATGTATAATTTTAGATTCAGCTGTAGAATACCTGGGTACAGTTCCATGTCCTGTCCCAAAGCAGGATAACGTAGGAGGGGATATTCATCAATCTAAGTTTCCTGAGGATAATAAAAAAAAATAGTCAAGTGGGGTATCTTGTTTTAAACTATATGTCTTAGGTTATCACCGTTTTTGGGGAGGGATGGTGTGTCTATTTCCAGTCGGGATGTGCATTCAGATATAGAGGTTCGGAAATGCTCCCAGGTCTTGTGGTTTAATATCACAGCCTTTGCCTGTAATGAGAAATGCTGCCCATATATGTGCACAATCCTCTCCGAGTTTAGCAGCAGCTGATCCTGGAACTGTTTTGGCCTGCGATGTGTTTTGGTATGTAATACAATAGGCTCGAGGAAAACGTGTGGTGTGGATGTAGTTGCTGTTACAGCTGCGAGGCTAAGAGCCCTTCAAAGTGTTACTCTGCAAAAGAAATCCCTTTCTCCAGCCTATTAGTCAAAACAACTGCTCTGTGTCAAAGCAACACAAATAGCTTTTAGCCAAAAAGCCTTTCTAACTGCTGTTGCTCTGAGGCCATTCTGCTCTGCCTGATTGCTGTCCCTATACAAGGAGTTAGTGTAGTATGCGGCTTAATAAATTCCACGGTTGGATTTCTATTGTCTCTTTGTTCTTTGTTGCCAGGGAAGCCAAATATTATTTCTGTCCTTGAAAGAAGCTGCAAATATGGGGAACGGCCTCAGTGAGAGGTGGGGGAGAAAAGGGACCCTGTGGAAAAATACCTTTTGTATTTTCACTTATTGCCTTTTTAGAGATAATCGTGGTGATGTGGTAGAACGGGGCTGTTCTGTCTTTTCTCCGTTAGTCGGATGTCTTTATTAATGTTATTAACTTATATGCCAGGCTAAGTGGTTCCCTCTCTTTTTTATCCTTTCATCCCCTTTGGTGTGTCCTGAAGCACCCCTGAGTGCTCCTGGTTAAAAACCAGTACACATTTCTATCTCTCTATCCCCAGTCTTTCTGTGGCCCTTGTTACTTCACTCTCATACATCCTTATTTTTCCCTAGCCTTGGATATAGAAATGGGGTAATCTCCAGATAATATCTGGGAAACTGAGGTGCAGGGATGATACCAAATGAAGTGTGCTGGGAACTCTTCTCCTGCCCTGAATCTGGCAGCCAGAGCTGACCTTCATTATCAGCACAAGGGAGGAGATAGAAGCTATCTGTGGATGGCCTTTTGGTCCCGAGAAGCTAAACTAGAATGGCTAAACCTCCACACTAGTAAGATAAACAGAGCCGGGAAAGTGCTGCGTACTGCCACGGAGTCATCCTGCTTAAGCTTTTGCACACTCTAGGTCACTAATTTGACCTGCACTAGGTAGCGATTTCCCAGTCACTACCAGAGCATGGCTCAAGGGAACACGCAAGCTGTCCAAATAGAAAAGTTCACCTCATTTCAGGGGAAAGAAGAAGAATGCCATCATTCTAGCTTATCAGTCAAGCTAATGGTGTTTGGTCCTTCTCCCTCAGGGATATGGATTGACCCTGGGCTTGTTTTATGTGCATAAATGCAGTCTTTGTTTGGTATTCTGTAGGATTCACTTCAAGATGTATGTACTAAAGGCAAAAGTTATGGTGGAAGTGACTACAGGAATAGCAAAGGCTGAGAGCACCAGGGTATCTCCAAAGACTATGTTCTAGTGCTAGCAGCTGCTGTAGTGCTGTAAGAGAAACCTTTGTAGGACCCCAAAAGGATCACCTGTGTCATGTTGCCACCCTGCTGACCTTCCATACCCAAGATGAACCCAAGCTGAACTGCACATTGGGTTAATCCTTGTTGGAAGAAGGTCATGAAGCCATTGCTCAGTGCTGTGTTACGTGATGACCAGTTCAGCTCATCTTTCTTTTGATGCTTCTAATGAAAATATGCTTGAGCTAATTAGATGAGGCTCCCTTTACGGTCAGTGGTAAACTGGTCCAGACATGGTTTGTCTGACCTCTACTCCTGTTCTTGGTTGGACATTTACTTTAGAATAAAATGTTTTGCACCTGATAGTGATTGCTTTCCTTTACTAACTGCATGGAGAGAGCTCAAATATTAGCCAAACCCCATGCCAGGTTGCATCCAAAGGGCAGTCTCAAAAAAAAAAGAAAAAAAAAGAATCTGAGGACAGGAATCTAACAGCTCTTGATAATGAAGCCTAAACAAGAATAAACTAATTAGGCCAGTGATTTTAAAAAACACATAAAGGAGACTACAAGTTCTGTTAGTGAGTGACATGATTCTTCAGGAAAAATAAAACCACAGTTACATTGGAGAGGTATTTTGAGACAGGCAAGGTTTTTCACTTGAGTATCAGGAAACTATGGCTTGTTTAGCAGGCAGAAAGCAAGCTCCTACTTTAGTTCTTGATCTTCAGCCCAAAGTACGCAGACCATCCTGCCTTTACTCCCAGTGCTAATTGCCTGTCCTTTCCTGCAATGCCTTTCCCAGGAGGAGTGTGTGGGAAGTGGGGATTAACTTTGAGCTGGTTGGGCAGCCTGACAGCTTGAACTGGTAATGCTCAGGATGCCTGTCTCTTGTTAGCGTTGTTTATATCAAACTAAAACAAAACAAAACAAAACAAAACAAAACAGTTTATATGTGAAATCATCACTCCTGGTACCCTGACAGCATTTATTGTTGCTTGAAGTTGTCCAGTTAGTGGTGAACGGTAAATCCCCTCTTGGCTGAAGTCAATGACTGAAGCAGATGATGATCTGGCAGTTTTGCCTGACTGTTGCATACACAACGCACTGCATGTTCTACCAAGACAGTATTTGAGTTTGTAACCAAGCCACTGGAGATAGGACACATCAGAAATTAGGCAACATTCATGCAAACCTACTTTTTAATCTTATTTTTTCTCTTTTCACAGTCACTCTGAGCTTCCTTTTGCTCCTGTGTAGTTTCTATCTCTGCATAACACAATCCTTTCTGCCATCAGGTATGGTGTTGAGATCCAGGAGCTTGACCACTGGGTTGCTTACAGATGGATATTCCTGCTCAAAATCTTTCTCTTTCCCCCTTTTTAGTATTTTAAGGCTGCTCCCTTTCTGTTTCTCTAGTTTCCCTGCCTTTGCTCAAGTGATCCAGCACCCATGTTTTTCTGGGATCACACTTCTGACAAATTAGAAAGAGATTTTTTGCCCGCCTCCTGTACCCTTTGTCTCCTTTTGTTTTCCCTTTTTCATTTCCTTCTTTATCCCTTACTCTCCTTCCTTTCACTGTTTAGCCTTTTCTATCTTGTCTCAGTCTCTCCTCATTTCCTTTCCTCTCTTGGGGTTCATAAAGCTGCCAAGGCCTGGCCAAAGCAAAGAGAAGTATGTATTTCACAGGCGAAGGTCATGCAGAGGGCAACATCATGGTTCTTATTGCAGGTCCTGAGGAAGAGGATGCAGGTTTGTGTCAGAACTGTTGCTCTCATTAAGTTAGTCAAATCTACCATAAATATGAATAAAAATAAAATATGGAATGTAAAGCAGGAGGAAAGGGAAGATGTTGAAATACCAGTGATGGAAAAATTTCTATATTTTCTTGCCTAATTGTTATATTTTCTCAGGTGGTGAGTTCTAGGAGAATTAAGCTCCAGGTCTCTGCTCTGGAGGGGAACTGCAAGTGTGGGTTCTCTGCTGTCTCAGCAGAGCTCACAATATTTGTCTGTGTGCTCTGTGTCTTCCACAGACATCAATCTGTCATTGTCCTGAAAAATTTCCTGCTTCTTCAGTGGAAAAATTGCTGGGTGGCAAAGCAATCCAGACTGATTTAACCTAGTTGAGCATGAAAATTGCCTATCTCCTACACTTATTACACAACATAAATGAGGAAGTTTCACAGTAAAAAAAAAAAAAAAATCATAAAAATGACCATCAGAGTGTTGAATTGCTCATTAAAACCAGTGAGAGACTAAAAGCTGATGGGAAGTATTTTTTATGTAGAACTCTCCACCACCAAGATGGTATTTGCATATGTATGTCACGCTGTATTATTTCATGCAGGGTAACAGGATTTCAGATTTGCTCTCAAGGATCACAAGAATCGTTCAACATGTTGACCTCCTGGTTGAAATCTACATTTTTCAGGGGTATGCAGGCTGCTTTGAGGGCCCCGGAGCAGCCTTCTGGTCCTGACTGCAGGGAATGTACGTCTGGTTGTGATGGCTTTAGCAGCAGCTCCTGCAGGGTTATGCACTTTTGCCTTCACTCCTGCCATTTGTCCCAGTCCTAACAAAGCTACCCTCTCTCTGTACTCATAGTCTTGACAGAAATAAGTTCTCCCAAATGGTCAGAAGGCTGTTTATTCAGTGTTGGTGTTTCTTAGCCCTTGTCAGATTGTCTTAGTTCTTGATTTCCTTAAAGAATTGGTCAGTGCACATACTTTCGTCTGTCACTCGTGCGGTCCAATAGTTATTTTCACTGTCCCAGTGTGGTGTGCTGTGTGAAAGCTTTCTTTTAATTTGGGTGATAGCAGGGTAATTCACTGTCACTTCCAGCAAAGCTGTGGACCAGGGCCAGGCTGCTTTGAGGCACTTCCTGCAGCTCTGCAGAGGTGCATGGTTATAGCAAAACTGATTTGCGTTTCCTCTATTGCATGTTACATATTGTGTATTGGAAGTACACAAACATACCCTTCCCCATGCATTTGCCATGGTTAAAATCTGTGTTTTGGTCAAAGTAGACAGTCACCAACTTTCCTGGGCTGGTGCTCTGACATGCAGCAGTTCGATACATGACAGATAATGAGTATTTCCTATTGCCAGAATATTTAGGAAATAATTTTCTATGGTATGTGGTGAACTCGTGAACATTGGAATAAAAACCCAGTGGTGCATTTACAAGACGTAAGGATGCACCAGAAGACTGCTGTTGCGCACTGTCCTCACCAGCCTTGACTACAGGTGACATGACTAAGGAGAGCCTAAGAAGGAATCTGAGTGACCGTGATGGTTTGCAGATTGACTACACAAACCTACAAATTATGGCTTAGGTGGAGGTAGACTAAGATGCTGATCACCATAAAGTGTTCTTGGCCTGTTGAATAAATAGTAAGACATTCAGTGAACTCAGAACATATCCCAAGGCAGGTAGGTGCATGTATCCATCCCTCTTACATAAGCACTGTGTTGGGTAATTGCTTTAGCAACACATGAATAAGCTGGCCCTTGAAAAACTGCACAAATTTGATTTCAGCAATTTTAGTGACTGGTCCAGAAGGCACAAAAGGGCTGCCAGTCTCTTCCACCATGCCCTGGGAGCAGGCTGAGCTTGGGGACAGATCTTGATTGGACACCTGAACTTAGCTGCAGTCAGTGCTGTCAGAAGACACCAAGCTTTGGGTTTGTTTTCTTAGCTGGCATCTTTCCTTTTGTATGTTAATTTGAAATATGGATTTCCAAGGTCAAATTTGTTTTCTGTAAGAATTGTCACAGGAAGGGAAGGGATCAAGAGAACTTCATTGTGGATCTGGGAGTCAAAATGAACAGCAGTGGAACTTGTCTACATGAGGAGGTTTACCAACAAAGATGCCTTGGTAATTATGCAAGTGTGTCCCTGCAGAATACATTTACTGTGGAAAGCTATAGAAGTATCATCACAGCAGCCTAGCTGTACCACTGCAGTTTTACTGTTAAAAATCCCTTGTACATAAACCATCTAGAAAATATTTCCATAAAATAAACCAGTTGCAACTTAATTTAGAAGAGCTACATGACCCCTGTGGTGTGAGCCCTTTATCACTAGTTAGAATGCAGGACAAAAGGCACAGTGAGCTGTGCTGTGATTTATTTGTGTGACGGTTGTGTTGGGAAAGGACTTGGTTGAAAGCCAAGAAGAAAGAACCAACAGAATCTCAGGAAGTATCACCCATGTAGTTCCTTCACCTGCAAAGCAATGATCTTACTGAGGCTGTATCTCTAGAATGAAGTAATGCCTACCTGGTCTACGGGGCACAGAGCTGTCCTTTTCGGGCAGTATGAAGTATACACTAAATCTCTCCCCAAATTACAGCTCATTCTCTGAGTACTGAGCAAACCCCACAGAGCTTCTCAAGGTGACTTATTAACTATCTTTAGGTTATAGTAAAAGATATATCTTACAAATATGATGGTATTATGTGCAATATACTTTATATAGCTATCACATAATGCATACTAATGCATGTTAAGTTACAGTTTTTGCAATTAAAGTAATACATTACGTATTAATATTTATAATATTATAACATAATTTTTATGAAGTGTTCTGAGAAGTTTTGCACTGCAAAAAATGAACTCTACAATTATTACTGGAGTTCAAGATTCTCCTGTAAGTTAAATTAGGTAAAATATTCTGTAGGGTTGATTTTCTTTTTCTTTTTTTTTTTTTTTTCTTTTTTTTTTTTGGTTACATATGTGTATGTGTGTGTATGCATATAAATACGTGTATATGTATACATATAAATATATATATATGTATGCACCCATGGAATTTGAAGTGAAAAGTTTTAGGAGTTGCTAAATCTGGTAGCCTGATAGGGTCAAGGCTGCTACAGCTCTCCATTCCATGTCCAGGCAGTAGTGAGGCTGAGCATCTACTCCTGATAGACGTGTGTCTCTGGCCACGCAGATCTACACAGGCAGAAACACTCAGTATTCATGCAAACACAAACATCATAGAATCATAGAATCATTCAGGTTGGAAAAGACCTCCAAGATCATCTGATCCAACCATCCCCCTACTACCAATGTCACCCACTAAACCATGTCCCTAAGCACCATGCCTGACCTTTCCTTGAACACCCCCAGGGGTGGTGACTCCACCACCTCCCTGGGCAACCCATCCCAATGCCTGATGGCTCTTTCTGAGAAGAAATGTCTCCTTATTTCCAACCTAAACCTCCCCTGGCACAACTTGAGGCCATTCCCTCTAGTCCTGTCACTAGTTACCTGTGAGAAGAGGCCGACCCCCAGCTCCCCACACCTTCCTTTCAGGTAGCTGCAGAGAGAAATAAGGTCTGCTCTGAGCCTCCTCTTCTCCACACTAAACAACCCCAGTTCCCTCAGCCTCTCCTCACAGGATTTGTGTTCCAGGCCCTTCACCAGCTTCATAGCCATTCTCTGGACATGTTCCAGGGCCTCGATGTCCGTCTTGTATAGTGAGGGGCCCAAAACTGAGCACAGTACTTGAGGTGTTGTCACATCATCAAAAGCCACATCCTGCTTTGTTCTCTGGCTGATCAGGATAAAAGCCTGTCAGTAGAAAATATTCATGTAGACAAACAGTGTGAACTCTTCCTTAGCAGGCCTGTGTGGCCTTAGTCTATGCAATAGCTGGCTCATGGATTCTCTTGCCTCCAGTCAAATCACACATGGCCATGTTCATGCAGGCAGGTATTTCAGTTGACTTTCTGACCCAAAGTCTTCCTGTAGTTGTCCTGGACCTCCTGATCCCTCCAGCAGCCATCTCACAGGCTCTTTGCTCTGTCCATGGCCCAGACTTATGATCATCTACACCTGGCTCCCAAAGCTCTTTAAAACTTCACTGAGAGCTGTCCCCATGCAGTAATGTGCCATTTACCATTGCTCTTGACTAACCCAAGCAGGGAACACCTTCATCTTCACTGTCTTATGCATGTTTCTTGTACAGTATCTGTTACTGCCTGCTCCAAGTCTGGAGCATAGCCTTGTTGCTGTACTTACAACATAAGTAGTATGGAAGGAAGTTTTTTCCTTCCTGCAAAATGTGATCTCATCAGCATTTATGTTTCTGGCTGCTACTGTGACTTTTTGTTTTCTGGCCAGGAAGATACTTGTTTCTTTCTGAATTAACATTTTGAAATGTTGGGAAGGTGAAGATAGGAGGGTGGAAGGCTGGATGGTCAGCAGGCTGTCTTTCTTCAAGGTGAGTTTTATGCTCTGGAAAGACACAAAGGTGCAAATACTGAAGAGAGTGTCCCTTTGGTTACAGGGTGGGTAGCAAGATGCATGAATCCTTGGAGTGCCCTCGCCATGGGTCTGGGCTTCCATCCAGGGAACCACCTGTGATTCATCTCTTCTGTCTTGTTCTTGTGCTCTGTTTTGGAAGGATGTTGGTAGGGTGGGAAAGACAGTATGGCGACTCTTGGAAATCAGATGGGACTGCCAGTTGATTGTTTTGCTGCAGGCTGTTACAGAAACACAAATGACATTACTTTTTTTGTACCTTACATAGATGAAAGAGTCTCAGCCTTTGGCTGATGGGCTTCTACATCTTAGTCCAAAGCCCTAACTAGTGAAGGGATTCCAGCTGGATCCTCTCTTTCTGCAGGGAGTGTTTTGCTGAACTGACATAAAGTCTGTATTTATTTTGTAGTAATCAACACTATCATACTAATTTCTGCCTACAAATGAAGAGATGAGGCTTTGGTTGTTGGGTAGCTTAAATTCGGATTTAGCCTTGGATTTGTTTCAAGATCTGTGCACTGCTTAATGAGCAACTTGAACACTATCTAGGCAGGTTGGACAACGGCTGGCAGAAAGCTTCATCAGCTGTCCTGTGCTAAACCATTTCTTATTACTCCTTGGAGTCCTCTATATCTCAGAAACCGTAGAGCTGTGGTGACACATAGTGTTTGTAGGATGCAGTTCAGCAGATATATCTCATGCAGTGCTACTCTGATATCTCAGGGAACACTGCTCTTCATTGTTTGGCAAAAGTTTTTGTGGGATTCTGATGTGAACTAGATTGGTGAGCTACATTTGAGTGAAAATCAACCTGAAGAAAAATAAAGAAGGCAATTTTCTAAACCCATTTCAGTTCCATGATTTAGTTTGTAGCTTATCTCACCAAATCTGTGTGTTGGCACAATAGATAAGGTTTGACAACCTCTCAAATTAAAACTTGTGATACTGGTGCAAAATTATAAGAGAGTGATAAATTGGAGGGAGTCAAGTGGAGGGCCAGTAGGAAGGGGCTGGAGCACATGGCATAGGAAGGGAGACTGGAGAAGAGAAGTCTGAGTTCCTTCCTTCTGCTTCCTAAAAATGGTTTAGATAAGACAAAACTAGACTCCTTCTAGAGGTGCACAATGAAAAGGCAACAGACATGAGTTAGAACAGGGTAAATTCTGAGCAATTATATGAAAAAGTTTGTCATCATAGAGGTGGTGGGGCACGGGCATGGGTTCTTCAGAGGCTGGAGCATTCCTGTTCTTGGTAGTTTTCAAAGCTCAGCAGAAAAAGGCTGTGAGCAGCTTAATCTCAGTTTGAGATAGCCCCTACTCTGAACAACACTTTTGACTGGGTGACCTGCAGAAGGCCCTTACAGCCTAATTTTCCCTATTATTCTAGAAAGATAAGAGTGAAATATAATATATTTTAAACTCTATATTTGCCTTTACAAAACTTAAAATTTTAGAAAATAATAATAATAATAATAAAAAAACTCAACTATATTGGTTTAAAAAAATATTTTTACAAAAGTGAGTTCTCAAGCAACCATAGACTTGCAGGAGATTCAAAGAAAATGATCTAAGATATAGTTCACATACCGAACAAGATTTTGCATTAAATTTTTAGGGCAATTATTTAAAGTTCTAGACCCCAAAAGTTGCTTGTTAAATTCTCTGGAGTTCTTCCAAGAGCCTGTGAATGGGCTGTGTAGTATTTTATTAAATTCTATAGGAATTTTCAGTTAGAAAGTTTAAGGGAATATGTAGGAATAATATTTACTAGTATCTGTTTTAGGTTTAAGCCTGTGGAGTTGAAAACCACCATGTTTTAATTCCAGTCACCCCTAGCCCTCCCCAATCTAATTTCCACTACCTTCTCATCCTTACACAAAGCCAAAGAGACCTATGAAATACTGTTCAACCTTTACAAAATGTTACCTTGTTTAGCCCTGAAATACTGGCACTTAGCCGCAGTTCTACATTCACTCTTGTTTTAAAGCAGTTTTTCTAAGTTAACACCGGATACTGTTTGGAGCTGCAGTTGCTGTACAGAAGATCAGATAGTGTGCAAGCAAGTGTTGACTTCAAATGAAAATATTTTCCCAACTATGCTTACAAGACGTTCAAGCTTTTCTTGTGCTGTTTGGTATCTAAAAGGTGAAAGGGTTGGGGGAAGTAGCTGAAATGAAAGCAAATCTCTCTGTAGAAGGTTTGTAATAGCAAGTTTTAATCTCCAGTATTATTAACAAAGCAAAACAAACCCTACTTGTCCATACTAGACTGCTCTGTGATTTGAGAGAGTTGCTGTTACTGCTGCAACCACAGGATTATCAGTAATGCCTGGTATGAAATGCACTCATTGAGTTACTCCTTCTGGCTTCAAACCTCACCAGGGGTCATGTTTCCGCCTTGTTTGCCTATCCTAGTGGTGTGTTATTCTATTCCACTGGCTTCACACTGTTTCAGAGAGATGTTAGCAGTATTGGTGTTCTGCATATAAAGAATAAGGTCCATACCTACCTGAAAAAGCCTATTGTAGAGGCAGCCTGAGCTCCAGAAAGCTGTGTGATTAAGTCTTCTGGAAAAAAGTTCTGTTTCATATTCAGAGTCACAAAAAGATCCACAGGGAAGCTGAGGAAACTAGAAGAAAACAACATTAGATTGTTTAAAAGCAATATGGATTCAAAACAAAACAAAAACAAACAAACAAAAAAACACTAAAAGAATCAGTGTACACTAGGAATAAGGCAATATTTTGTTAATGAACACGGTTAATTTTATTGACTTGATTTGTTTCAGATAATGGGAAATCACTTCTAAGGATAAAAATCTTTGTTCATGTCATTGATTTTTCTTAATTATATGCATACAATTCTATATTTGTAACTATAAATGCTCAAAATTGGATATTTTAAAAAACATTATAGCTTAGGTATGGCTTGATGCACAAAGTTCTCTGGCTTGAATTATGTGTGATAGTTCATTGGTCATTAAAATGCTTTAAATTTCCTTGTTATTTATTAAAAGATTTTAATCATATCAAAACTGTACAAAGAGTAAGTTTTATTGTGGTTGTGTCCATTCCTCCAACGTACACAGACTGAGATACTTCCTGGTGAAAGATGAAGTTTGTCTTCTGATGATTTGTGAGATGTTGTGTTTCTATGGACCTTGACAAGCAAATCTAAAACTATATTTAGCGGAAGAAGAGGTCTTACCATTTTTAAACAACCATGGTTAATTAAGATATACGTATAAATGCATGCTTTACTATTATCATATATCTGGCTTGCAGGAAAGCTCTTGTATCTATGCTTTTGTGAACCACTCCATCAGTTGCTTTACTTTCAGAAAGGCAGGATTGTAGCTCTATAGGAGTAAGTGAAGGATAATATTTAGATTTGCAGTACCTATATCATTCTGTATGAAACTGTTGTTCTGTAGTCCATATATGTATTAAGGCTTAGAAGTGGCTCTTGGATGGGAACTGAGCAACAATTCCCTGAAGAGGCAAAGGTGAAATGGTTCTTGGGAACTGACGTTACTGGGTGAGATAGTTACAGTCAGCACTAAGGGCTGTGTTTGGTGAGTACTGGAGAGTAATTGCTGATGACTGATAGGAATCAAACTTTGGTCTTTGAAAAAATAAATTGCAAGCAGTGTTTGAAAGAAACATTTCCTTCTTGTCAGAGGAAAACATGATCTATCATTTTTGTGATATAAAACACAGTCCTCAGAGTGTAAATCTCTGCTTTAGTAATGACATTGGCCTTTTAAATCAAGAAGTTTAGCACATGACTCCTCCAGATTGGTTTACTCTGGGAGTGTGAAAGCCTACCAGCGAAGATTCCATGTCCTTGTCACAGTCCTTAAAAAAAAAAGAGAAGTACTAAACCCAAAGGATTTTGACATCTGTTTTTTGTTATCACAGATTTTAAAAATGCATAACATTTTGGAAAGTTTTGGTTGGCCTAATGCTTTAGTTTTCTTCTATATTTTTAGCATGCTTTCAAGATGAAATATATATTTTAAAGAAAAGTTCAAATTGCTGCCTGCTCTAACATTTTCCTCCCTAGACAAGCTAATGAGTGAATCACCAGAAAATTTCCTGATAAAATCATGAGAATTAATGTCACTTTCACCCCACGATGAACCATGAAAAAACAGAGTAGATTTTACTGTAGCCATACAGCTGAAATGTCTTCCTCAAATAATTGCTTTCTTTCATGTCCTGGATACAGCAATGGTGATTTCACATCCCAGAATTTGAGGATGAAGAAAGGAGCCATTTTCAATAAAAGCCTGCTGTATCTGTGTCTGGAATGGACACTTGGAAGGCTGTAGCTTGTATTCCAGATCGTAATGCAGGGAAATTTACTTGACGGGGAATTATAACATCATTTGATAATATCTTTTTAATCTCAGTTTCTTGACTGTCATTCTGTGGTCTGTGAATAGCTGATTGGTGATCTGCTCTATCATTTTACTAAACAAAAATACGCTCTTGCAGCCACCAAAAAAGATTTTTTGCATGCTTGCCAGGAAGGAGTCAGAGCTCTGTAAGCTATTCCTTTTGTATTTATGAAGTGCTTCTCGCTTTGGTATACAAGTGCCACTGAAGTCCTCAAACACCTGCCTGTGGCTACATGTTTATACACTTCACTCAGCAAAGAACCTTCCTGTAGTTCCCTCCTGGTACCATATGTTGGTCGCTGGAGACTTGTCACCTAAAACCCAGCAGGAATGCTGAAAACGACTTAGATTTTGGTTTACTGAAACATGAATCAATGGGAAAAGAAATGCCAACATTTTCAAAAGAACTGCCAATGAATATAGTGCAAATCTGGCACATTTAAAGAGAAAAACAGAGCATTATTTCTATATAGCTTGTTCCTTTGGCTATTTGAAGGACATGGTGTCATCCCCTATCTTGTCCATTTCTAATCCAGTATCTTCTGATCGTGGTCAGTGCCAGATGTTTCAGGCATTGTCCTTTGTTTATCATTACTCAGTCACCATCAAAGCATTCAAACCATTCAATATCTTGAGCTTGAATGAGCTCAAGTTATTTTGAGATTGCTGATGGAAAAGGAGAGGAAGGAGTTGTTTCAACAATTGATCTGCACTAATTGCAGGGGTTGAAACCTTCCCTGATCCTGAATTGGTACTATGAAAGGCATGGTGTAGGGTAGCACTTCTGACAGAATAATTGAATATTCAGAGGAGCCAGTGCTGTCTTGCCTGTGCTTTGGCTGTGTTTCTAATGGGGAGGTCAGCTCTGGGGAAAAGTCCTAATACACTGGAGTAACGCGAAAAGTGAGACCTATTTTTTACGTTTTTTATGTTATATATATATATACATATACACATATATATATATATTAGTTTGTTTCCTTTTCCTGATGCCCAGCTTGTATGGTTGCCTCACTTGTGAGGGAGAAGAGCTGATCTGACTCCAGGACTAGGATCTGACTCCAGAACAGCATCACACACAGCACGTATTCTACCAACTGGGAAAGGAAATGCACTCCAGTAGTTCATTTTATCCCCAGAGCACTTCTTTGATCGAGTGATATAATGGCACTAAATTAAATAGTGCTTTTCCCTGATCTGATGCTGCCCTGTCACTTACTCTAATTATTAGGACTGTGTCAGTCTTCTTATAAGCAAATGCTGCCCTGGGGACTTTTAAATTAATATGTGATTTGTATAAATAGCTATTTGGTACACACCTTAAGGCATTGCAGCAGCAAAATTGCTAAATGAGAACTACAGGCTAAAATTTAGAGAAATCAGAGAATCTAGCCTTCACAAGCAGAACTTAAATGTCTAAGTTAAATTACTGTGTGTTGATTATCTCTAAGAACAATTATTATAGTTGCTCTGGGCACCTTAAAATTCCCTTGGACCGGTATTCTCTCACACAACTCCTAGGCAGTGTTAGTATGAATAAAAAACTGTTCCTGGTAAGAGATCTGGATGAGGTTACACTATTTTGGAACATAAGAGGAATTTGCTGGATATGGCCTTGGGGCCAGAGAAGAGGCCCTGGGAGTGTTTAATTTAGTGAAGTAAAGATAGCTTTCGGATGCATATACAAGGATAGCTCAAGTTGACATTGAAATGATTCTCAGGAAGCAGCAAGAATGCTCTCAAACCACATGAATTGTGCTTCCCTGTCTGCATAATCACGACAGTCCTGGAGAACATGCTGGCGAACACGAGTAAGCAGTGCACCTTGCAGCAAGGAAAGGTAATTGCATACCAAGCTGGCCTCTCGGTATAACGAAGACATTGACAGTCAGGAGAGAGTCCCTTTCGCTGCCAAGAAGGCTAGGGTACTGGAGCATGTGATAGGTAACAAGAGACTGAGGGAGTTGATCTGTTCATCTTGGAGAACTAAAGAATAAAGTGAGTGGAATCTAATTACTGTTTGCCAAGATCTAAAGGGGTTGTAGAGGAAATGAAACCAGACTTTTATTTGAAATGCACAATGATAGAGCCAGAGACAATAAGCAATCATTGTGACTGGTTAATCTTGACTGTTGTTAAGCATTGGCACAGCCTCCAGAGAGGCTGTGGAAGCCCCATCCTTGGAGATATTCAGAACTTCATTGGACTAGGCCCTGGGCAACCTGGTATAAATTGGGCCTGCATTGAGCAGAAGGTAGGACAAAATGACTTGCAGAGGCACCCAGCCTAAATTATTGTATGATTATGAGCCACCAAGATGATATGTCAGGTTCTGTTTTAGAACTCTGTCCAAGTATTACTTGTTTCTTTTGATGTTCTTAACATTACTCTCTACCTCTGAAGAAAGAGGTACAGGAAGGCAGGGACAGGGCATTGTGTGATTGCTGCTGGTAGATTTGTGTTGGTGGCCAGTGGTGGGAAGGGAATTCCAAACTCACTGTAGAGAGAAAAAAGCCTGCAGGGTTGAAGGGACTGTGGCTGATGCTGCACTTGGACATGCTGCAGAGTTCCCTGTACAGATTTCTTTATATCAACACCACAGAGATTTCCCCTCTGGCTTGAGCGTGGCAAAGTCAGGAGCTGTTTTGGCAGTTGCCATAGAAACCTGTCTGCAATCAGCTTTTAGCTCATTATAACTTTAACGAGGCTTTGTCACCATGCTTTATGCTCATTAAAGCTTTATTAGTGTTGATAATGCCGTCCTGTAACAAACAGAAGAGATTTGGTTTTGCATAAGGTTTTTCTTCTGACTTCATCGTAATTTTCCAGAAATGGGGAGAAGACAAAGCTTCTGTGTCAAAGGCCTAGAATAGAAGACATAACCAGAAAATTAAAATGGTATATTTTGAAGTGAGATCAAAGGTATGACTGGTGTGTTGTGATGGCACAGGCACTCATACAACCAGTTGTAAGTGTTCACACCAAACTTTCCCCTTAGAGACTCTAAGTCTGGGATTTTCTTGCCCATTATCATAGGATTACAGGAAAATTTAGGTTGGAAAAGACTTTGATTGTCTATCCTCCTATTCAAAGCAGGGCCAACTAAGAGGTCAGACCACGTTGCTCAGAGTTTTATTAAGAAAGGTCTTGAATAGCTCTAAGGATGGAGACTGTGTAACCTCTCTGGTAACCTGCTCCACTGATGGACTGTTCTCACAGTGAAAAAGTTGCTCTGTATACCCAGACTGAAACACTCTTGTTTCAATTTCTTCTTGATGTTCTTCCACCCTACACCCCTGTGGAGGGTTTGGCTCTGTCTCCTTGCTAGCCTCCTTGTAGATACTGGCAGGCTGCTATTAGTTTTCCTTCTTCAGAGGCTGAACCAACTTCTTCTTACAGGGCTAGTGCTCTAGCTCCCAACCATCTCAGTGACCCATGGCTGAACTACCTCCAGTTTATTGATGTCTGTCTTGTACTGAGGGACCAGAAATCACATGCAGTATCTAGATGTGGTCTAAATGATGAGTCTGGCTTAGCTGCGTTTCCTGTAAACTTGATATCTGTATCAATATAAATAAGTGATATGAGCAGACTAAGAGTTTGGAGCATCTGAATATTGCTTCCTCTAAGGATATATAACGTGGCTGAAGGCCAAATCATCCAAATCATCCAGCCTCTCTCTTTCTCTCTCTGTATCACTGTCTATCTTATTTTCCCATGTGTGAGATGAGTAATAAATTCTACATCCCTCATGGGTTTCGTTGTGTGTTTGTTAGACTGCATAATTGTAAATCACCTAAATATTAACTGTCACTAATGATGTTTTTTGGTCATGTTCTCTTGCAGGTTACATATCACAAGTACTAAAGAATTACACTGACCATGCCTGTGATGGAGAATACATCTCCCTGAGATGTCCTCACAGAACCACCATCAGCATCCAGTCTTCTTTTTATGGCCGAATTGTACCAAGTCATCAGATGTGTCCCTCTCGCTATCCCCACTCCTATGCAACTTTAATTAAAGAAGACGTTGACTGTTCAGTTGGCACTTCCCTTCAGGTATTGCATGATAAACTGTCTGTTCGTTTTGGATTTTTTTTTTTCCTAGGCCAGGCAGCAGCTGTCTCTGTTGGTCCTGCATCGCCCTGCATTGAGCAGTGCTACCCAGCATGGAAACAAAGACATCTCACTGAGCTTAGTGGGTGATTCATCTTTGTAGTTTAGACAGAACTGAATTAGATTTTGTTGCTAATGCATTTCTTAATTTTCCTGCAGTCCTAATCAATAACAGTTCAGAAATGAGGTTGAAAAACTAGTACACTGCAAGACCAAATTATGTTTGGACTGTGTTTAAAGATTTATTTTTTATAGTTTTCCTGCCCAGTGGGTAGCTTTTTTAACATATTCAGATTTTTTTTTTTCTTCAGTTCAGAAATGATTCTGTTTCAAAAGGCTTTTACTTTAGTAACTTGAAACCCAGGGAGAATCCTTGACTTCTTCTCCTGACTCATTTGGCTCTTAGGCCACCATAAGTGATCACACATCACTTAAGCTTGTAATCTCCCAAGCATCTGTAGTTAATCACCTCTGTCCATTTGTGTAGGGGTTGTTGGCAATATGTATCCTCCCAAGAGCATATGTGACTTCAGCAATTCAAAGGATTATTTGGAAGGTGCCAGTGTTAGTCGACTGTTAATAAGAGCAACTAAAATTAGAAACATGAACTGGCTGATGTTGAGATGAGTGAGGTCTGCTCCCAGGTGTATAAGAAAGCCCAAGTCTTTCTAAGTGCAGGACTTGGGACTATGAAAATCTTTGGGCAAAGACCTCAAGTTTTCTTAAGCACCCTGTGCATTTATGGCTATGAATCAATAATAACTCATAATAAAAATTTATGGCAGAACCAGAGTAGTGAACCTACAGGGCTAGTGAATCATTTCTTTTGTAATTTGGCTAAAGGCCAGTGTTTCCCACATCACTTTTCCTTTTTGCATCCAGGACTTTTTAGAAGAGTTTAAGCATTTTTTAAAGTAGATATGAGTGCTTTGGCTTCCAAATGTTGGTGGTAAATTCTCAAGAAATTGCACACTGTTCAAGTTTGCCTGTAATATAACCCTTGAGCCAACTGACTTGCAGCTGCCCTCTTAATAGTTCGACTGCACATCAAATGTCTGAGTTGTATGGGAAGATGTTGTCCTTATCAGTGGGAAGTTTTCACAGATATGATAACAGATGAGGCAGTCATGTTGTTTAAGGTGGGAGAACATGTACTGAAGACTTTGGCAGAGGCCAACTGTCCCTTCTTTCCTTTATTTATTTACTGATAAATTTGCTTGAAACATTCAATATGATAGCATGATTGATACATGTCTGTATAGACTCATCCTTTGTGGGTGAGTGACCCACTTAAGGCATCTGGACGAAACTGAGAACAAGGAAGATGTAATCTTTGGCTTCTCATGCCATGGTTTTATATGCAGGAAGGATTTGAAAGAGATCCTTACCTACATAGCTTCTTATTTTCTCAGAGCTGTTACCCATTAGCTTTCCATAGAACACTTAAGGTGCTTGTAAATAAGCTCCCCCTATTTATCAGAGTGATAATTGTGTTTCCTGTAGGCATTCTTGCAGCAGATCTCTTGTACTATAAGTTTGTTACGTGACTAAGACCAGGACGTGCCTATTTGTCCATTTTGGGGGGATGCATTCCTGCTAAAAGAACATTCTCTGTTCTGCCACAAGTTTGTTAAGGGACTGTTGGCAACCTCCTGAGTCTCTTTGGAGAATATTCACAGTGACTCTTTGGTGCTCTCAAATCTGGCTTTGATACCTCAATATGCAGTGTCTGGCCAGGGTAGGATGAGTCCAAATGCCAGAGCTGGATTTTGTCTTCTTTCCTAGTCCTGGAGGGGGTGATGCCTCTCTGAAGGTTAAGCCAAAAACTTCACAAGCTGAATGGCAAGCTGCTTGCAGCTAGCTGGTAGGAAATGCATGCACATTGGAAAATTGGACATAGACATGAAAACTGTAGGCAAGAAAATTGCATGTATTCTTGTGGTTTTGAAACTGACTTATATGGCTGCTATAAAGAGGACCATTGTATGTGTATTCTGATTGGCACTAATTTAAAAAGCCAGCTAAACTAAACACTTCCAAATTAAGTATATAAAATTACCATGTCTAATCAAGCCCATGACTGTATAAATTTATTGCTTCTCTGGAGATTGGCCTGGGGGATTGTAAAGGACAGTTACAAATACTGTTCTCCCTTCAAGCACTACCTATGAGTAACAGTTAATTCCCATTTAGAAGCTCTCTCCCCTCTAAATGTCCAGTTCAGACATAGTTTCTGTGTTAAAAAGGGAAAAGAAAGAGTTGATTACGTTGAGACAATCACTGCTAATTCAGCCTTAGGAGGTTGGCTGCCAGGATCTCTTGCTTTAGTCACTTGTTTTTGTTTGAAATGAAATGCAGACCACTTGGGAGAGTGTGTCCGAGACATGAAGGCAGTGACCCCAAACTCTGCACATTTCTGTTATTCTAACACCATAATGCTGGATTCAGTGGGAGATTTCCAAACACACAAAGAATTTTGACATTCAGACTGGGATTTCAGTTTTAATGTGGTTGGTCTCCTGTTAGCTTTTAGATTAAGTCACCCCTATGGAGAGATGAGAACAACAAAATAAAGTTGTGTTGAAAGCCAGATATTATTTGCTGCATAAACATCCTCCTAACCCTATTCCGCTCTGTTAAACAGGGGAACCCAGAATTAGCACAAGTCACATGAGATATATTGCAGGAAGAAAAGAGATTTTTCTGCTGTATTAATGAAACATCTTTGAGATAATTTAAAGATGGGGGTGTAGAAAACTCCTACACATCCTTTAATATTAGAAGCTAATTTTGTGCTCTAATACTGTTTTCTACAGTCTGGGTTGGTATTGTCTCTTCTGTACCCTGCCTGTAGAGATCTGCTGAAGGTATTCCTGGGAGGTGAAAAAGAAGAGTCCTAATCCCAAGCAGGAGGGCAGGATGGGGTCACAGAAAAGGATCATCAGGAGCTCTGCCTTGGTGGATCTGGTAAAAGGGATCTACACACTGCAAACTGGAGGAACTTTATGGTGGCTGAGCCATCTCTTTTCTTACTTGTCAGGAGGAGCAGCTGCAAGGGCCAAGTCTATTCGTCTCCACCCAAAGAAACAATTAATTGATTATTAAGGGTCTTCTGGGCATGTCTGAGTCATACCACTAAAAATGGTTGGCAGTAGGTAGCAGGTTCTTTATCCACACTGCATAATTTATGCAGAGAGATGAGTTGTGTGCCCACTAGAAAGTCTATATAACCAGAACAAGATAATGCAGAGATATTAGCTTGGGTTCTGGAGGTGCAGAGCTGCATTGGCATGGTCCTGTTTATATTGGTGTCATTGCAATGAGTTGTGACTCACACACACCTTGATCCCTTTTGAGCAATTGTGCAGGTGCAATTGGTCTGAGCATGCAACCTAATCAGAGAGCTTGAAGATTTTTGGCAGATCAGTGCATTGGGCTTTCACAGTGGAGTTTTCTCCTGCTTTGTAATCCCATGTCACACAGGTAGAGCTGGTCAAGCCCATTTTTAATCCATGCAATGTGTGATTTTTTTGGTGTGTGAGAGTATAGAGATGGAGCTATATTGCATTACTGCACAGCTGGGGAACATCTGGAGAGAGTTTTTATTCCAAGGAGATTTGGAGATCTGTGGTTCTCTCATCTGTCACACTACCACACATATTTGCACTTTGCTTCTGTGGGGGTATCTTGCCCATAGATTAATTCTATGGGGATCCTATGAGATCTTGCCTTTTGTGTAAATCTGGAAGCTAATAAACAGATACAGTGGCAGTTATGTTTATTCAGACAAACACATAAATGTTGGCACAGAGAAGAAACAGGAGTGTTACTGCTCTGCATTCTGCATTGTCTGCTGATAAGTGCCTACTGATAAGTGAATCTGTTTGGTGAGAAACCTAAACACAACTTGTGCCTGCAAACATACATGGGGCAGAGGTATGTTTGAAGCTATATTTGAAGCTGCTCACCTGAAGAGGAGGAGGTTGGGAGTGCCTTGTTTATAAAGCTTTCCACAGGTTCTCATTCTTGGATCCGTGTATCCTGGATTTCAGCAATACACAACTCCGTGAGAATGTTTAATGATTAGCTTAAAATTATTGCTTATTACCAGAAAACTAGATTGCACTTTGCAGCAGAGTATCTGCAAGATTTTCATTTTGGTAAATTATCATAAAAGTACAACCAAAGCTTATGTAGAAGGAAAATAGAAAGCCCTGGAGCAAATCTTACTGAGAAGGAAAATAAAAAGCCCTGGAGATTCATTTATCTCTTGTGTTTCAGCTCCCAGATATTTATCAAAGACATGGAAAATTAGCTTCTGTCTTCACAGATACATGTCCTGAAATCAGCAGGAAACTGCCCTTTCAGAGAGCAATGTTTTACCATGCAAGTTGCATCTCCAAGAGGGCTGTGCTTAGAAGGTGCTCTGGAGCAGAGCCCTGCATCTTGTTATAAAGATTAAGTGGGTTGGGGAGGGAGCTTAGGCACAGCCTGTGGCCTGGTTCTCTTTCAACACTCTCCAGGACAACCAGCTGCTGGTGACAAGAATCACTAGTGCTGCTGATGTGGTATTTCCTTTTGTGCTTTAAGCCAGACACACGACACCTTTGCTGCTACCATCTCCCACTGTCACTCTAGCAGCCTGTGAGGCAGCTCTACAAAAGGGGGCAGATGCCTTGCGTGCTAACCACCAGACTCCCCGAGCCCTTCTTACTCCCTTCTTTTTTGAAGGATAGAGAGGTTTCTGTTATAGAAATCAAAGGGGAGCTGACCTCTTTAGTGATGAAAAGATGAGATAAACTTCCCAGTAGCTGCATGTTGTTGGTCACAAAGTGATGGAGCTGGAAGGTGCATGAGTTACTGAAGGGAGTTTTATTTTCCCCTAATATTCTGGCTTAACAGTGTGGGAAATTAAAATGCAAAGTGGAGGAAAATAATTCAACTGCTCTGGCTTTTTTTGGAACGCAACAATGGTGTTGCTGGTCATGCCCCATCCCAGGACATGGTAGAGTCCCACAGATGGAACAGCCCTAAGGGTTCATAACAGGAATTAGGATCCTGCTGTAATGGCACTACACAGATTCAGAGAAAGGGCCCTTCCCTATGTCTCTGAATCTGTAAGACGATGATGGTCAAAGGGAAAGAGGGGGAAAAGTAACAGAATGGAAGAATAATTTACAGCAGACCACATGGTCATCAGTACCACTGGGAGGAAAACCCAGGGTTCCTCCTTATATTGCGCATCAGAAGATCTCCAGGACTTACAGACAATCTGAAAAAGGAAAGTTTCAGTTTCAGAAACACCAAAATTAAAGAGCAGTTTGGGCAACTCTTCATCAGACTATGCTGATTGTTTTGCAGTGGCTCATGAGCAGTGAGTTAAGGGTCCAGAGGAAGTTAATGCAGTGCCAAAGTTGCTCTTAAAAATCACAGAATGAGTGAAGCTTCATTCATGAAGCTTGCACTGGCTGAAACACAACTCTCTGGCAGGCATCCCCCCAGCTAATTATTTGCAAATAGAAGACAAGCTTGATGCAGGGGTCATAGATAATCTCTAAATTGCTCTATCTTTGAAATCTTTGGCTTGACTGAAATAGCTCGTCAGAGCAGCGTGATTATGTGCTGCAGGAGGGACACTGGAGGCAGAGGTGGCCAATGCAGCCTGTCTCCCTGATGAGGCAGGACTGCTCCCTGGGGTGTAAGCCTCCTAATGCTTTGTTTACTCTAAATTTAAACTTTCCAAGTCACGGAGCTTCCATCATTGCTACTCAGACCCTGCTTGACAGTGTAATGGTTTGCTCTCAATGATTTTTCTCCATTCTGTTTTAAGCTTTCACTTTCTTTAATCCCATGACTTTTGGTTATGCATCCTTCTGCATTTCTTTAGCTTAGATCTCCTCTCCCTTTGAAGTTGACCCCACATACAGATTAAGTTTCCCACTGTTAGGAAATGTAGGTAATGGTTAATTAGGTGATATTTGTAGTGCAGTATTTATCAGGTCTTTCTATCTACTGAGCATAGTCCTGATTTTTGTGTCAGTCTCTGGGCTCTTTCAAAGGCTCTATTAGAGGAAATCTGTTGAATATTGAGGTTGTCTTTTACCATCCCAACCCCACTGCTGCCTGTCCTACTGCCCTTGTTGGTGTTTACTATTGCCACAGCAGAGCTGGTGGAACGGAATTTGTACCCAATTTTCAGCTCTATTTCACAGTCTGGTGTGTTAAAGCAAGTCACCAAACGTGGGCATAGCTCCCTTCTGCTGACTCCCATGTAAGTGCTGGAAAGTCCATGGGAGGGAGAGTGATAAGAGAGAGCTAGCAGAGCACTAAAACCAGCCAAAGGTCAGTGGTCAAGATTCACAGCCTTTGTTCTCTTCTTCATTTGATGCACAGATTGAATGTGTTAATTTGGGTAAAACTGAATTACCTTCCAGTAGAGCACGCTGGAAAGTTGCTTGATAAAGCTGTAGACATATAACCCGTATATCATCAATTTCACTTTCCTCTTTCTTCATTGTTACTGATCCTTCAAAATCCTCTTGCTCTATGAACTTCAAAAATTCATACACATGAATAGAGATGAACGTGCAATCTGCAGATAATTCCAAGAAGGACCTTTAAATAAGTTTACAACTTTAAAGTGCTAAGTTTGTAGTATGTTTTAAAGTAATATCAACATGCAGGGTTATATAGAACCATATCAAAATTCAAATAAAATGAGATATGAAGCAATCACAAATGCATCGTGCTGTGTGGCTTTGTGGGGAGAACTAATGCTACCTTGTTTGTTGTATTTACTTTTTATTGCAAAACTCATGGAGGTGCACCAATATAAGTGTTGGTATAACTCCACCGTAATAGTAATACCTGGACTGAATGTGACCTAAAAATGCTTAATCATATATATATATATATATACACATATGTATATATTTAATTGCTGGTATCTTGTGTAGAATTCTTCATACAAGTCTCTGCCCATCTTCATTTGACTGCACACAGCTCTGATCCACTCATGCAGCTTGCTCCCTGAATTACTCTGCTCAGCAACATACAGTTTGGGCTATCATTTAGTAGGGTTCCTCTGTGTAATTTCATGCCTGACTGACATGCCCTTAAGTCATCCTTATGTTCCTTTGATGATGGAGGCTGTACAGAGAGCAGCCCTCTGGCAAAATCCCAGCTCCCATTGAGTTTCACTGTTGGCTGCTATGGGTCCAAAGTTTCACCCTCTGCGTGTTAAATCTATGAACTACTACAAGGCACTAAGAACTGAGATAAGCTTAATTGCCTTGGGTGTTAAGCTCAGTTGTGGTTTATTTTAAGTGTGTAGGGGAAGCACTTCTTGAGTGATTTGAAGAGACAGAATAAAAATGAATGCACCCTTGGGAATGGCTGAGGACAGCCTTGTTGCAGAGTTCCCATCCAGTCCCAGATTTAAAAGGTTGTTATCTAATGAGCACAAGAAATTACTTAGCTAACAAGCACAAGAGTATGAGCATGAGAAATGTGTTTCATCTGCAATGCCCACTAGGAAGATGTGGTTTTGAGCTTGAGGCTGCCCTTGCTTTAAGACCCGGGTCACTGCAGTGAGATTAATCCAGGGCATAAATCACAGGGGTTAGATTAGTGTTTGTTTTAGTTGAATTCACATTTCTTTCTCTCTTATCTCCTCTAAATCTTGCAGATTCTTAGCTCAGTCATGAGCCATAGGATGGAATGGGCTTAAACAGCCACAGCTTCCCTCCTGAGCACTGGCTGTCAGCCCTCGGGCTTGATTTACCACTGAAATGTAATTATAAAATGGCACAATGCAATTAATGTGTCTTCCCTCCTCTCTCATGCCAGACAGAAATTCCTCCTCCACCTTCTCCCATTGGAGTGATTTTTATAACATAATATCCAACGTGACTTTATTTTATGTTACTCGGGGGTCTACCAGATGACATTGACACAAACAGATGATTGTATATACCAGTTAGGGACAATTTTGTCTGTCTATAACGACTTCTACGCAAAATCAGTTTGCTCATGGGCCTCTTTTTATTGGTTTGTTTTTGTGGTCGTGTTTTCCCATCTTTACAACTGACAGTGAGAAAAGAATAAATTGCCTAAATTTTTCCAGCCATTCATCACACCCATGTGAGCTCAGGACATTCACTCTTTACCAAGAAGACCCACAGCCTTCATGGTTTCAGCTGCAGATACTTCAGAAACAACATCTGGCATCTGCCAAAGCTCTGATCTTGCCTGGAAGTGTGATTCTACGAGTAGGACCAGAAAGCTGAAAGTCTTGGTTTGTAAGCTAGTGTGAGCCTCACCTTGTCACACACGTTCTGCAGGGTCGCTGTGTTGTACGGTGCTTAAGAAGATGGTGCTATAGAGCACAGACTGACGAAAGCAATGCGGAAGTTTTCTGTGTATGCCAGGATAGGTGAAAATTGTATACACCAGTTTTTAGGTTAACGTTAGGGTTGGTGTAACTTGGTTTTTGACTTCTTTTTCCTTCCTTCCTTCCTTCCTTCCTTCCTTCCTTCCTTCCTTCCTTCCTTCCTTCCTTCCTTCCTTCCTTCCTTCCTTCCTTCCTTCCTTTCTTCCTTCCTTCTTCTGCTTTTTCTCTTTTTCTCCTTCTCTTTCTCTCTTTCTCTCACTCTTTCTTCCTCTCTCTCTTTCTCTCTTTCTTTCTTTCCGATTAAAGAGGAACAAATGCTGCTTCGGCATTGGAGACGAAATTTGCAAAGAGGCTTCTTGTTGACCTCCGTCTCTGCTGAAATCCAGGGTGGTTTTCCCACTGGTTTTAGTGACACCTACTACGTAATGTTGAAGTCTTTTGAAAATCCCAGGCATGCAGTATGAAGAGGTTTGCTGACCAAAAACCTGAGTCTGCTGCCTTTAAGGAGAGAACGGTTCCCTGTGGGAAAGAAAGCTTTCAGGGTGTTCCTTCCTTCCCTTTGCTACATATTCATAGCACTGCCCAGGTGTAAATGCAGTCATGGCTGTGTGGTACAAGCAAATCCTTCCAGGTCCCCAGTGATTTGGAAAGGATTTCTCACCATATATGAAGCATTCAAGAGTTGCTCCAATTGTTCCTTGCCTTGTGACATCAAAAGAGGTGTCTGCATAGAGGTCTTACTTGAATTCTTTTGCAACTCATTGGCTTTTGCATTAAATTAAATTCCATATGCTGAGTGAGCAGTCAACCCTATGAGCCTAGAGTAAAGAATATGCTGCTTTTATGCATTCTAACATGGTGGTCAAGCTACGGCTAATGCTCCCAGGCACCTCCCACACCAATCACCTTTCAGCCTTTCCATTGTAAACCCTGTATTTTGGAATGAGATGCTTGCATTTTATTAAATTTGTAAGTGGAAAATAACAGCACATGTTCTGCGTTATCTAGAAAAGGTCTGAATCATCTTGCTTTCAACTTCTTTAAAATAAAGGTCAGACTTGAGGAAGGCACAAATTCTTGCTTGTGTCAGTCCCAAAGGTGAAAGCTTTAGGAAATTGCAAGGAACCGTGGAATGGGGCAATTCCAAATTGCACTTGAAACTGGAGCAGCTGTTGTTCAGAGGGTGACATTCAGAGATATAATGCTAAAGATAATATATTTTATGGTCAGGGAGGACTCAAAAATAGAGAGTCACTGAGGCAGATAGAAATTTGGGTGGCATGCGGTGGCCTTTATGTAAATGGCACAGAGATGAAATTGTGGGAAAGTCCAAATACTGAGGTGAGTACAAGAAAGGGAAACAGGGAGGCATCTGGGGGAGTTTCTGAGAGAGGATTTTGCAGCAGCTCCTTGCAAGTGAAGAATTAATTGTTTTGGGACTGGAATTCACTGCTCTGTATTGCAGGGACATAGGCTGCTGGATTACCTCGCTCTGCGGTCTCAAAATGCTCTGACAGGTTCATGTGTGTCAGGCAAACATTATGGTAATTTTAGCGCTGTAGGGGCTCTACAGGAGTATACCTCAGTCATTCAGCTGAATTTAAAACTTAATTACTGCCCCACTTAACAATATTCCCTCCCCACACTTCTGCTCTAGAGGATCATAGGGTTAAAAAAAATCATTAATCTTTCTTAATGAAGTTATTTTCTAGCAGGAGACAGAATGTCTTGCCCCTGTGGATTCTGAGACAGAGTTTTTATGAGTGTTATGAATGGGCAAGTGGGAAGCGAGAGCCAGAGGAAAAGCAGTGTGAAAAAATGGGACCAGGGCCCAAAATACCGGTGGTGGGAGGACCCTCCGACCCACAGACCCTTGCTGAGTTGAGCTAAAAGGAAAGCAAAAGGCATGGGGAAGAGGATCGAGCCTTATTAAAAACCGACTAAGTTGGCTATGTAACAGCATTCCCACCACAATGACTAATTATTGGAATACCAGCTATTGCCAAAACTTTCATATAACCAAGAAGAGAGCTTCTTTGAAACCTGTGGTTGAAACTGTGATTCTCTAGAGGAATCTAAAGCAGAACAGTGTGGGCAGAGCTTGGGCCTCTGTTTTTAATTGTCAAGGCTTTTCCTGGGACATGCTGCTGGTACTGCCTTATACTAAAATTAAATTGCATGCGAATGTTTCAAAATCTCCATGACCAGCTCAATGCAAAGCCCTCCTTTTGCATGCATGAAAGGAAAAGAAATGACACTCATTAAAACACTGCAAGCTTTACTCCTCTCTTTTATTGCATGGTTCCTTCAGTACCCATCACGTTAAGCTGGGTAATACAATTATTGCTGGAGCCTGTTAGGGAGGCAGGGATTGCCATGCCCTTCTTCAGCTTGTCTGCATTTGACGATCCTTTTGGGAGATACTGAAGTGCTTTCCTTTTTCTGTCTCTTGTGCGCGTCTGTGTGCATCCCCTGCTGCAGAAGATGCTGGACGAGTGCCAGGACAGACGGAGCTGCCAGTTCCTTGTCAATAGCCGGCTGTTTGGCGCAGATCCGTGCCCTGGAACCGGCAAATACCTCCTCGTGTGGTACAAGTGCAGGCCAAGTGAGTATCTCTCCATCAAATGTTTGCTCTGGCGAGACCAAAACAATTTTGTGCTTAATTCTTGCCAGCGAGACCTTCTGGGACTTTTTGTTCCCTTCCACCTTTATTTTCAGTGTAACATAACCCCTGGGTTCAGTGCGTTTCCCCTCTCCCCCTCACTTGCTGCACTGCTCTTATGCTGCTGCTCCATCTCTTTCCGTCCTGCTGGCAGCACGCGGTGCAGATTGTTTTTGCAGGTGCCAGTGGAAGCCTTTGCCAAGGCTTAGCTCATGCTGCCCTGCAATGCTGTCGGCAGTGAGGGGGCTGCTTCAGCTCCTATCCGGTTCCAGGCATAGGAACAGGCTGCCCTGAAGAGCTGTGGGTGCCCCATCCCTGGAAGCATTTAAGGCCAGGTTGGATGGGAATTGGGTAACCTGGGCTGGTGGGAGGTGTCCCTGCCCATGGCAGGGGGCTGGATCTGCCCTCCTTTAAGGGCTTTAAGGTGCCCTCCAACCCAAACCGTTCTGTCATCTGAGATGCCCCTCCTGTCCCACTGGGACTTGTCCCCTCTCTGCCTGCCCACAGAAGTGTAGCGTCAGCCTGGGTGGGTGAAGATTTTGGGTTCAGGTGCCTGAGGCAGACAGTTAAGAGAGTTGAGCAATGAGAAACTCACCTGCCCACATCATGCCACAATCCAGCTTTTAATTGCTTCCAGATCAGGGTGGGTGACATTAACCTGTATTTTGCAGGATATCATTAGTTGTGTTTAAATTAAATGGAGCCAGTGCCTGGGTACTAGGAGTGCAATTGTGCATGCTGCGGAGGAGTGTGGGGATCGGGACAACCAACAGTAGTCTCTTGGCCAGTTCCTGACTCTGCTGGGGGATTCAGCATGATTCCTTAAGCAATTTGGAAGCAGGCACATTAGTTTGGAGACAGATTGGGTCTATTGGTGGTGACTGATTTCATACAGAGAATAGACCCTGACACTATTATTAGTCCAGACATTTCAGACCAAGCCCTTTCAATGACATAAATAAATAAAATGTTCCAGCATCACACTGGCAAAATATTTGGGAGAAAAATATATAAAAAAAGTTTGCACAGGGAAGAAAAACATACCTGATTTCTGAAAGGGTTTGAAACAACAGCAAAAACGTCCAAAAACTGAGCTGCAGAGAAGACTTTTTGCCCCAGCACGTAGAGACCTGTGCTGATGAAATGAAGGGATCTGGCAGGATCTGTGAGGAATTCAAATGAAAAGTAGGTAATGAAGCACCTGCACTTACTGTGGGGTTTTCGTGAGTGATTGGAACATCCCTCGTTAGTTGAAAAGCGCATCTCTGTGAAGCAGGAGCGATTAGCAGGGTGTTCTGACAAGTCCTCATAAACCTGGAGGTTTTGAATCAAAGCTCACTTGAGAAATCTGACTATTGAGGCCTGTACTGAACTTCTGAAGGCACTTCAGGATCCCATCTGTGCATAAATATTTATGGCTTGGCATTCTTTGCTAATTACAGCTATGCTAGAAAAGAAAGAGTTTGTGTGTGTGCTGGGTAAGTGATTTTCCTGAAAGAGAGCAGGGGAAGTTGCTTGAAAACACTTCCCCAAGACATTTTTTTTTTCAGACAGCTCCGATTTTGTAGGGTAAAACAGGGTAACCCGACAGAAACTGTTATTCACTGAGCAAACTTTTAATCAGAACCCAACGGATTAATAACAAGGTTTGAAATATGTGAGGATTAGCCTTGCACAGAGATCCCAGGACACATTCAACCTTTCCTTGATGATTCAATGCTTTAATTTTAAGTCTCAGAAAAAGAGCCTAATGCTTGTTTGAGTTTGATAATCATGTCTTTTCACCCTTCTGCCAGAGGAATGTTAATGAAAAGATTGGTAAGGATGGGTCCACAGAATGCAAAATACGGGACAATGAGAAATTTTGGTTGTCTCTTTTGAGTATTGAGTACTTGAGTATTGTTTATGATCTATTAATGAATTCAGTGGAAGATCTGCATGCTTAAGAATTGATCCCCAAAGCTTTGGTCCCATGAAATGTTGCTCCAGAGAGTCTGAGCACCCATAACTGTAACTGAAGACTACCTGAGGGTCATTTTCAGGAGCTCACTGCCTGGCACATGCTTTGATCCATTATTTTGTCAGAAGATGCATGCAATTTTTTTGATTATGCCTCTATTCCTGACTTTGTCATTCTTAACAGTAGACATGACTGAAGTGCTCTATTAAGAAGCCAGTTGAGGTCTGAATTGTCCTCTAAAGATGTTTGTCTGTTTTCTTTGCCTATTGAGGGAGCCCAACGTGACCATGCAACTGAACCATGGCTAAGTGCCCACCTAGGTATGTGAGTTTTCCTGTATACAGGTATGAAAGGCACTTTGGGAAGAGGCCTGCAGAGTTTGGACAGGATATCTCTAATATAAATAAAGGACGCCCAAGCCCTCCCAGTGTCAGATTCATGCGGGAGCCTCAAAAGGCCCCTGAATAGATTCAGTTACCTAAAAAGAAAGTCTTTCTTGAAAGAAAGCAAAATTGAAGTTAGTAGCCTTTACTTGTACTTTTGCTGAAGAATAACTAGATGATGCAGTTATCCCCTCCAGCCACTGTCACTGCAGTTATGCCTCTCTGACATTACATTGCATTTGAAATTTAATAGTTTCAGTGCTCACTGGCTGTGTGGGGTTCATTCACAAGGCAAGGTGCTATTTTGGTTCCTTATGGGCAGAATTTCAAGGAGATGAAGAACAGTATATCATGCTGAAACTGAAAGCCCTACATTTTCCAAATGGTGAAGACTGCTTTCCAAGTGGTGGAAACTTTAAGCGGCGCTTGCTTAACCAGAAACAGTAAGAAATTCAATAGCTTGTGTGGTTTTGGGAAGTGTTGAGTTAATCCTGGTCCCCTGTGATCCAATGGCTGGAGCTGGGTTCTAGGGAGCACTCATCTGCATGTACAGGACTCAGATATGTGCCTGGGACTGCTTTTAAATGGCAGAAGTTTGGCAGTCCTGTGTATTCTCTCTGCTTGTAAATAAACACACTCTGTGTGTATACTTTTAACTCTAAGGTACAGGATTACTAGTGAGATCAGAAATGATCAATAAAATCCCCTGTCAGCTTGGGGTAAGTGAGACTTATTTATTGCTTCTACATGGCATGAGGGCCAAGGTTCATCAAAGTACATAGGGGCCTAGCTTTTTGTTTCTTTTCCCATTGCATGTGGGCTTTGGTTTCAAATATGCACCAGCCTTTTGGGAAGATGCTCATAAGTAGAGCACAGGTCTCAGCAGAGCACAGCTATGACTTGTGCCTCTAAACTTGGAGGCACCTTTGTAAATCATCCTGGTACCTACAGGCCCAACAGAGCCCTCCCAACGAGTCCCTGAAGGACAAGGCTGGCAGATATTACTGCCGGCAGTGGAACCTGAAGCTGTTCTTTGCTAGTGTCGACAGATCCTCAAAGAGTGCCAGAGAGCTGCTGTGGGCACAGGATTTCCATCACTCATGTTATTACACCTCTGTTGAGGGACAGGCCAAGCAGGCCAACCCAACCAACTCCCAGGCCCAGTCTGGGCTTTAGCACTGGCCAGGAACAGTTTCCAATAGAAAGTTTGGATGTGGCCACCCTGTTTTAGAGGCTAACAAAGTTCATGAGAATGGCTGCAGGCTCTTCCATGCCAGTTGGCCTCAGTGCCAGAGAACTGGCACATTTAATTTATCAGGGCTGAGGCATTGATGGTTATCAGGCCTGAGATTGATGTCCAAAACACACCAAAGCCTAGGATCAGGCCCTGAGCACACAGAGGATTTCATTCTCCAGGGTACCTTTCAGGATCATTAAAAAATTGCACACAAATACAATTATTTCTCAGGTAACATGCTGATTTGATTTAGACCCATTAAGTATAATTACCGGGCAGGCTGCAGGAACATATAATTAGAGGGAATTGACATACTATTTAATTGGTCTAACATGAATTCCCTCTAACTGAAATCTGGATTCACCAATATTATTTAAACAATTCAGTGCTTGTTCATCCCCCACTTCAGAGACAGATCGCATGTTATTGTAAGCTAGGAAATATTTGCTGTGTGTCTGACTTTCCAGAGGGGCTGTGAGATGTGATCCTGGCTGGGAAGAGAATCATTGGGGCTGCCCAAGTCATGCTAAAGAAATAATGTCACCTTACTGTGCCTCAGCAATGCCATTGCAGCATTTTACCAGGGTTGGTTGCTGCTCTGGCTGTTGTAGGAGCAGGGATCGAACAGTCCCTGCAGATCTGTTTGCCCATGGTGGCTTTTGTGGTTGTTTGTTTGTGGCTTTCTATTTAAAAAGTGTCAGTGCCCCTGGACAAAATGAAGACATAAATGCTTGCTTGTCTCTGCTACAGGATTATTTAGGATGAGATCTGTTTGGGTGGCCATTCACTGGCAATGCTATTGAGAGAAGAGAGGGCTTCAACCCTGCTTTTGTGACTTCCCCTCTGAGTGCCCTGCCTCTTACCTTTCCCTGGTCTCCTTTGCACCCATGAGATGCCACTGCCACATTGTCCTGGATGCACTGTCCCCTTCTCAGCTCTGAATGGCCTAAGCTGCAGCCTCCTGCGATGCTCTAGTGACATTTCCCTCTTTCCTACCAGGCAGTTAATATTTTAGCTTATGACTTCAAGGACTCTGGTAGACAGAACCCCCAGTTATTTATTTATTTTTAATTATTATTGTTTTTGTTTCATTTTAAAATGCTGGCTGGAGCAGCTGGGTGATAGTGGGAGGCCGGTGGGTGTGAGGCCTCCCCGTGTTCATCATGTAGCAAAGTGTAAATCCAAGCTTTGCTGCTCTCCCTTCTATTCACAAATACAAGCCTAAAACCTTTTGAAGTTTCAGAAAGCCTGGATTGTGACCTGGTCTCCAATTGCAGCTCAAATCCCTCTGTAACAATACAAGAACATATTTGTGAAAGGCACAAGGCTCTGAGAAATGCATCTGGGAAGCCTGCATTTGTTGGCAAAGGGTAAAGTGCCAAAAGTTTTTATGGGGTAGGAGGGGAAAGGGTTTGAGGGCAGGTCATTTTGTTCTAGTTCAGGGCCTGTAGCTTTGATTTATGGGGAAACTTTTGTGCTGAAAATTGACCTGGGCAAACGTTTATAACAGAGCAGGCATTCATTCTCTCCACCATAGATTTAATTCCAATTTAAGAAGTCCAGTTAATTCTTGTGAACTGCAATGAGTATGTTTCAAACCTGGGAATGCCCATCCTGAGGTTCTTGCCAAAATCTTACTCAGATAACTCTATTTTTCTTAACAGCACTAGTCAATGCTAATTAGAAGGCAATTGAATTTTGAAATCAATTAGGAATTAATTCTAACTAGATCTTCTTCTGATAAAAATGTTGTCTTCAAGTTTGCAGCCTATCAGATCGTGATGTAGCTGTTGTACTGTGTCCCAGAAGTGGCTGCCTTTCAGTGAGGATGTGCTTTTTTTTCTTTGTCAGTGGTACTTTAAAACCTTTATAAACAGCAGAATTGCATTACTTGCGGCAGAGTTTTGCAACTCTCAAAGAACTGCAAAGAGTTGTCCTCCATGGTGGTGATTCTCAGTTGCTGGTGAATTTGAAGCTGCCTTATACATCTTCAGGAATTGTTTGGGTCTGCTCCCACCTTTCAAATGGATTAACTGAAAACTCTGGGAAGGACGTTATGGGAGGAAGCCCTAGGATTGCAGTGAATGCATCTTGTGTGCCTTGTAATTTCTGTGTGATCTGTTCCTACAATACTGACTTAGTGTGAGCTTTGCCACTGACTTTTCAGGGCTGAGGATTACCTCTTTTCTGTTAAATTTGGTGAATGCTGCATGAAAAGCCTGATCTTGTTACACATCCTTTAAGCTTTCACTCCCTGAACAGAATTTGCAAATGCTGTGAGCAAGAACAGCAAGCCATGGAAAGACGGAGTCTTTGTAGAAATTGCAGATTGAGAGCAAAGAGGGACCTGAATATATCCCTGGTCCCTTTAACACTGGTGATTGATTTTAGTGCTGGGATAGATTGGTAATTCAGTAGTTATCAACCCTTTCAGAAAAACATTAATCTGCTTCATAAGACAGCTTTATTGGTGGCAGGAGAAGTTCACTGTATTGTTCGCTGCCTGGCTTTTTGGTGGGCCAGGCTTTCTAAAGCAGCGCGGTGGTGTGGGCTGTTAAAATGGCACATCCTTCTGGCCCAGCCACTGAGGCAGTAAAATGGGTCTTTTACCTCCTGCATTCATCAGCTTTCTCTTGCTTATCTCTATTAGTTCAAAACTGTTAAGGTGGTTCAGGGAGGGGAAATTTATAAGGGCAATAAAACTTCAGGCAGCAAACTCCGTAGTGATGAAAAGGTGTAAATAAAGGAATGCTATAAATAACAGAGGACAGATCCATCAGCCCACGATCTGGGTCAGAGAAACGTTAATGCTAACGATTACTATTGTTTTAAGCCGTTGATGCACGGAGATTTTCAGAGGCTGTCCAACAGCCCTGTCTCTGTAGCACAGCAATCATTTGACTGTCGGGAGCAGGATTAAGAGGACCGCGTGATTTCATTGCCAGTGAGTGCCCAGACTATTGTCAGTGGCTGCCCCCAAGGTGTGTGCGTAGAGGAAATAGAAGGAAATCGCTGCTGACCCAGGAGACTTTAAAAAAAAAAAAAAAAAAAAAAAAAAAAGATCTCAGTTCTCTTTCAAACTCCTCAGACAGGTTCTGGTAAAAAGGAGAACAGAGAGGTGGTGAAGAGCAGGATGTGGATGTAAAATTTGCTGGGTGAGGCCTCCAGTATCCAGATGTGGACCACTGAAAAAGACACATTCTCATGGCTCCCCACTTCCATTCTGCCTGAACTGTATACATCATAGGCTGTGACTTTTACAGATGTCTTTTCCCCACAAAAGCAAGGCTGGGCCCTTGGGGTGTTTAAACACAGGGGAACCAGGGCCCAGGTTTTTGAGAAGGAAAGCCCTAAATCCAAGTCTCAGCATGGTCCAATTGTGATAGAGGTTGGCGACCTTTGCATGGTAGATTTCAAGATTTTCTGGTGAGTTTTCTGGCATACTGGACAAGCAATGCATAACCCAGTAACAATATGCATAATAAATCCAACTGAAATGCTGCAAACATTTACTTTCATGAAAGTCTGGATCTGTTATATTGAAGCCACAGTTTAAACCATGTGTTTAGGTCTCACAGAGCAAGAAGCAGAACAGAGAGGTAAATTCATGCAGTACTTCTGCAGGGAGTCCTGTATATGGAGTTATTCAGGACAGAAAATACAGGTCAGTTGCTCTCCTCATATAAAAAAATGGAAAAAATGCAGGGAAGAATAAATATGAAAAGTACTGGTATAGACAAGTGGTAATGAACTCTTTCCAATATTGTGAATATTTTTTCCATATCAGTCCCACATTTGGTTTTCAGATTTATGATACATTTTTAAAACAGGAATTTACTGATATTTTCAACTTTTTTTCAGCCTACTGGCACATCAAGCTCTTCTCAGTCACTTTTGCTTTTCTGACTACTTAAATAGCACCAGAAGTTGTCACTTAATCATGTCTCCAATAGCTGGGATATCCAAGAGCTAAGATATCTGTGGCAGTGAGACTTAAAGGAATTTGGGAGATTTGGTAATTGTGCATTTCTCCCAGCTACATTTTTCCTTCTTGGACAAAGCCATTGAGGGAATGCTGTGTGTTTAATTATTTAGGAAACCAGAAAACCAGCTTTTAATCTAGTAGGCCTCATTTTCCCTTGTTTTATGCTCTAGGCAACCCCATGGATTTTATGCAAAAGTATGAATCAGTTATCCTTTTAATGTTCCTGTGTTAGAATTATTAGCAACATTATTTTGACATTTGGAGAAAACTTTTTATGATATAAAAGACTAAATTCTCCCTTCCAGCTATTTTAATAGTAATATTTACACCATCACTGGAAAAGATGAACAGAAGTGCCGCAAGCAGTTGAACTAATGAAGTCTTTTTATTTACATATTCAAGTAATTTTTTTTTTCCTTGGTGCATCTCTTCCATTGCAGGAGCAAAGGTTTTCACCATGCTTTCTATTTTACATCCTATGGTGTAGTTCTCCAGATCTATTGGTGTGTTAACAAGCTGGGTATTATATCCATGCTGGTTGGTTAGCGGGACAGTGAAAGAATAACAAACAGCTTTGGCACTAATTAGGCTCTCTTCTGTATCTGGCTACCAGTTTTTATAAAACATATAGGGCCTTAAACTGCCTTTGTCACCTCAGCTTTTCTGGCACATTTTGCTGAAGTTTAGCCAGCAGGTTCTCAAGTCATTGGAAGGGGGACTAATAAATGGCAGGGCAGAGGGTCAGGCAGAAGATAAGCCATTTGACTGAATGCTTACTTCAGAGAATTAGTCCAAATTCATTAGTGGGAGAAGTGGAACGAGAATTAAATTCATCCCTGACTCCCAAGGGTTTTGTTTAACTCTCATCTCACAGCCTAGTGTATATACTTCAATAATGCTCTATTCTTCTTTAGATAACTATATACTTCTGTCCAGCAGGGAAGTGCAACTAGGTGCATCAGAACTCGACTTTGGAAATGAAATGTAGCAGTTAATTTGCAACACTGCCAGACTTTATGGAGCAGAATACAAAAAGACAACTACTTCAGACTAATGAAAGTGACAGTGGGGAAAGGCTCCTCTTAAACACTGCAAATTGGATGGGTGCATCAGGCTTGTAATTTTAAAGGAATCTGACAAGGTCATTTACAAAGAACAATCTTCTTACTTGTCGAAACAGTTTCAGACCTCCAGAACTTAGCAGTCTTGAGTTTTCAGGGTACTTCTGAAGTTGGCAAACTGCCTATTTGGTATAACTCTGGACTGTCATCCACGCTACACCTTTCTGAGTTTCACATTAGCTTCTGCAGAAGTGATGTGCTCCATGTCACTGAGGGTAGCAAACTTCAATTTTTAGAGGTCAAATTAGAGCATCTTCAAAACACGTTTCTCAAAGGAAAGTTTGAACTTAAATGATGTTAAAAGATATTTGAAAATGAATCACTTTGTGATATTCTCATGTATTTATGCTCCAAATTAAAGGGCTCAAATAACAAAGACTGTGAATTTTGAAATGAGAGAACGACCAGGTCATCCACAGTTTAAAGATTCTGTGAAATGCTTGCGGGGAAAATAGAGGAAAGGCTGAAATTGAGGACTATTGAGATCTTAGCTGTCTTGGAAAGATCTTCTCCACCCAATCCTGCCTAAGGAAATACTGACTTGATTGATATGGATTTATTCAAATCCTGACATGAATGAAAAGTTTGCATTAGTAGCAGGTTGACACAGATGCAGGGAAAGTCCTGAAACGCAGGATATGAGGTGCATCTCTGATAAATGAAAGGAAATCAGAAGAAAACTGAAAGCAAGGAGCCAGAGCAACATGCACTGCTCCAAACAATAGGCAGTTGCAGCTGTGAGGATTTTCTGATCCATTTTGACCTATTTGCATTTGGGGACTTAGAGGCCAGTGTATGTTTATATCTTTAAAGAGTAAGAAAAGACACAACTCAGAAGACAAATGCTTACTTGAAATTAAAAGTAAATGAATATAGGAACATATAAGAGTGATAGAGTGAATATAGGAACGTAAGAGTGAGGGGGAAAGATATGAACGGGAGAACTAATTGGAAGACATCCTTTTAGTCTAACTGCCTTCTTCACAGAGGAGTGCGGGAGTCAGTGGAAGATGTCCAAGGCATCTTTGCCTGCTCTGAGATGTGCTAATCTATTTTAATTTTGGGAGGATGGACTTAGATCAACATCCACTCATAGAATTATCTATTTCTTACAGAAGGTGTTCCACAGATCCTGGGAATTTGCTGATTATGGGGGAAAACAAGAATATATAAAAGTGGAAATTAGGGTCACATGTTATGAAGAAGGGTACTGATTGGGTATCTTCAAGCTGAACTGTTCACAGGCAGTCTGGTTGCACAGTCACTCTTGTTCATGGATGTTGCTTAGAGGCATCTGTCATGTTTCTTTTCTTGGAGACTTATCTCTTTAATTCCCCCAGAAGAGATATTAACAGATACTAGCTATACTCATCTTTCACGTGGTCAACAAGATCACCGGAACTGGTTGCCCAAGCAGATTATGTAGTTTCAGTCCTTGAAGACATTAAAAACTAAGCAACTTGCTTTAGCTGATGGTAATTCAAGTACTGATAGGTGCAGGTAGAGATGTGGGTAGGAAGAGGGACTCACTGCACTAGAGATGTACTTGCTCTTAACGCTGTTTTTGTGGAGGGAGTGGCTGTGTGAGAAAGGGAGCTGTCCCTATGCTGTCCTGTCCTTATTCATAGACCAACACTAGCCACTTCTTAAACACATTAATTGATCAGTTAAAGGAAAATAGGACTAGTGCTGGTGGAATAGTTGGATATCATGAAGACAGGGAGGGCACTCATAAATTACCATCTGTGGTGGTTGCTAGAAAGCAACAGAAAAGGTACAGAGAAAATAATACAATCCCCCTTGGTCATTAATCAGGAGGCAGGGAGAGGAAAAAGGGACCCTAAAAGGTACTGAATGCTAGAAGCAGTGCAGTGGTTTCACACCGATGGGCAGCTGAGTACCACCACACCGCTCTCTCACCCCCCCTCCTCGACAGAACAGGGGAAGTTAAAATACAATGAAAAAAAAAAAAAAAGCTGGTAGGTTGAGATAAGGACAGGGAGATCACACACTAATTATTATCATGGGCAAAAAAGACTCAGCAAAAAGGAGATTAATGTAATTTATTGTTCACTAATGACAGACTAGAGCAGTGAGAACTAACAGCAAACTAAAACCACGTCCCCCCCATCCACCCTCTTCCACCTCTTCACCCTGAGCAGTGCAGGGGAACGGGCAATGGGGCTGCGGTCAGGCCCTGATGCTTCCTCACCACCGCTCCTTCACGGTCCCTCTCTGCCCCTGCTCCACATGGGATGCCATCCTTCCCTAACTGAGCCTGTGGGGGCTGCCCACAGGCAGCAGCTCTTCAAGAACTGCTCCCACATGGCTCCGTCCCACAGGGTCCATCCCCCAGGAGCAAACTGCTCCAGCACAGGGCCCCCACGGGCTGCAGCTCCCCCCAGACCCCCGGCTCCTGTGTGGGCTCCTCTTCATGGGCTGCAGCTCCGGCCCGGGGCCTGCTCCTGCGGGGGCTCTCCATGGGCTGCAGCCTCCTCCAGGCCACCTCCACCTGCTCCACCTGGAGCTCCTCCACGGGCTGCAGCGTGGAGATCTGCTCCGTGTGGGACCCACAGGTTGCAGGGGGACAGCCTGCTCCACCAGGGGCCTCTCCACAGGCTGCAGGGGAACTGCTGCTGCGTGCCTGGAGCCCCTCCTGCCCTCCTGCTGCACTGACCTGGGGGCTGCAGGGCTGCTTACAGCAGGTTTTTCTTTTTTCCGTTTCTTAACTGCTCTACCAGAGGCCCAACCAAAGTCGCTCATGGCTTGGCTCTGGGCAGTGGTGGGTCCTTTTTGTAGGGACTTTCAGAGGGACTCCGTTCTGTTCCCTCAGATCTGACAACGGGCAGCTTCTGGGCTCTGCTCACAGAGGCTGCACCTGCAGTCAAATCCTTGCCATGTAAGCCCAATACAAGCAGTTCAGTTCTGAAGTGGCATCTTGGGTACAGTCTCACTAATTTAGTGGTTATGAACTAAGTAGGAGATTTCTACAGGAAACAATCCTGAGCTGAAAGAATTGGGCAAGGCTATATTTCCTACAGAATCTCTTTGTTCAGATTCCTAAATCTGAGAATTACAGCATTTAGGAGTTTGTGAGGAAGACAGATTTCTTTTTCCATGTCTTTCCAGCTCTTTGATCTGAGAAATAGGTCAACTATTATGCAGTGATTATGCGAACCATGCATATTTTAATTAGCAAAATTTCCTAAAATTTTTCCACTACTAGTTCTGTTTAAAAATATAATTTTAGACAAGGCATCCCATCAGCTTGTTAGATGCAAAATCATTCTTTTATTTCTAAGATCTTTCAGAGACTGAGCCAAATGAATTTAGTTTTGAGCTTCCCAATCATGATCATTCAGAAAATTTTCATGGACCATAGATGAAAATGTCATTAAGTCACTGGGTAAATTTATTTACTACAGGTCAATATTTTAGTATTCTTGTACACATCCTGTAATTACAATGGGTCTTGTTCTCTTTGGTATTTGAGAGCCAATTTTTCCATTAGAAACATTTATAATTGTTTTCCCTCAATTGTTCTAGCTATGTTATAATCATGTCATATATTGGCCTTTAAAATGTGTCTAGAAAAGCCTGCAGCTGTTCCCTCCTTGGTTTCTCTCTGTCGAGTTATATTTAAGCCAGTGTCTCTGAAAAAAGGCAGTAATAAAAGGGATATTATCCTTAGCAAATATCTTAATCATGGTAAATCTCTGTTGCCCTACAAATGACTGCACGGGGGATTAGAGTTGAGTAAGCCATTTGCTGAATATCACTGCCACCTTTCCTAGGCCATTTAAGCGTGTTTAATTTTTCAGGGTGAAACATGAAACCCTCTAATACAAATGTTTGCATTTGGACTGAATTATATCCAGACTGTAACAGTTAGAGCAGGCTTAGGACCAGATTGTGACTGATCTGTAGGAGGCCAGTTCTGGTTGGGAGAGTGAAAGAGAAAAATGCGGATTCATTCCCAGTCCCAGATCTCTTATGTCACTTACGCTGCCTCAATACTTTTCAATATTTATATAAGGCTATTATGGGCTGAAGTACCAGTAAATGTATGGGTGATGCTTAGCTCTTTATTTTCTTTGCATCAATCACAGTCCTTACCACTGCCCAATTCCTGGGAGCCATCAGTGTCTGGATGAAAGACAGCTGGCTTTAGTTCATCCTGGCTAAAATGGAGGTGGCAATGCTATGAAGCAGAAAATGCTTTCAGAGGCTTGCGTCCTCTGTAACATCACTTTCTATCAGTTTGTTTATCCAGATTTCTATCAGGTTGCCCTGAAACACTGAGAGCATCTGTTCTCCAGTGATCAAGCTTATGGGAAATTCTGGGGAGTCTGAAATACCACTGTGCACTTCATCCTTTATTTTTTTTCTTCTTTTGTTCTAACTTTTAAGAAAGCTGTGTTTTTCATCTGTGACAGCCCAGGTGACTGCACTCCTAACCCGCCTGGACTCATCCAGAACCAAGTATTCACGACCCTGGTAACTAGCAGCTCCACTAGGTGTTTCCTAAGGCAGAAGTCAGTGACCACAAGGAGGTAGAATCTCTTTCAGATGGCACAGCCCTCTGACTCCACACTGCAGCATGCCAGCAGCACATCACACTTTATGTGCACTAGTCCCCAAGGAGTGCATGGTCAGACTCACTGCCCCAGCTTCATATTTTGAGCCATCCATCAGGCAGCTTCCCCCACCAGCTCTGAACATGATTACCTGGAGCAGCTCCAAGAGTAAGAACTACTGATGTGAGAGGCAGAGCTTTGGTGCTGGCTGTCAGCAGAGATGCGAATGGCCTTGCATCCCAGTGGCTTTTGGGAAGGTGCAATACTCACTGCATGGAATTCCAGTGAAATTTCCAAATGGCAAGCTCTAACTGTGAACAATCAACAGCATTTAATCAGTATGTTAAGGACCTTATATGGGTTCACAGGACATGTGGTAAAGCAATCAGTTATACTTGATAATTGGGAGAAGTAGGTAATAATAACCAAATCAGAAGAGGAAATTGAGTTACTGCCTTGTAAGAAATAAGACCCTCACTGGGGACTATGGCACGTGCTCTTTAGAGACGTCAAAATTGATCTTTTTCTAAAGTTAATCAACTATTTCATATTTCAGCCACTTCAGACAGTCACAGTATTTTCCCTTTCTGCGGCATTGGTTTAACTACATATAGCTCGTCCTATTGCACTGTTTTATGCCCTTGTGCTTGAGACCATGTTTTTTAAGTCTATAAAATTCTGTTATACTCTGCTAGGTGCAACACTGTATATCCACGCTGAAGCTCTGGTCCCATTTCCCTCCCACAAGAAACAAAAGTCCTATGGAAGACAGCTAGAGATGAAGATAACTCAGTATATTCATTATATTCAGATCTCCTCATGGTGATAGTGGCTAAAATACCTACAATATGGGCTGACTGATTCTTTACATCTGTATGAGGTATCCCCTTTCTGTGCATACTCTGATGTTAAAAAGAGCTCTATTGTTAAAAAGAGCTTCTCTTCCTGCCCTGTCTCTGTTCATGACCTGGTTGTGGATTTGTCACTACAGATATTACTGAGGGATGCGTGTTCTTCAAGCAGTCATATTCTCTCCATGAGCTAGGTCTTTAGTCTTTAATCTTCATTTTTGATGATTTGAAAGTTTTTCTGCAGTGGGATGAAAACTATTTTTTTTTTTTTTCCCAGAGATTTTAGTACAAGGGTGATGAGGGAGAAGGAAGATTGCATACCCAAATAACCAGTGTCTAGGGTTAAGATTGTTACCTGGTCTGTGAGTGGTTTCCATGCTCTGGTGGATGCTCTGATCACCAGGTAATACGATATTTTGATGGGGCTGTTTTTTAGCTTGTAGTAGGAATTTCCAAGCTGAGCATAAGGGGTCATTTATTCTCAGATGTTTATTTTAAATCATCATGTGTCTGTTTTGGTATAATATGTGTTTCCTTCATGTAGTTTTTCCTGAAAAAAATAATCAAATGCAGAAATTAGCCCTGCTGTTAGCAGGAGTTAAACCAGATGGTGTCCTGAGGAGTCTTCCAACCTAAATTCTTCTATGGTTCAACTTTGGTGGAACATTTCTGTCCAGCTCCCATTAGGAAGAAATGGCTCTTGGACTTATTGTTACAATACAGACCAAAATGTCCTGTTATGTCACAGCTGCCATGGTGTAAACACTGAAGTATTAAACTGTAATGTAATTATTATCTTGTGTTCTCAGTTAATAAGTGGTTTGATACGTATGGATTTTGCAGCAATCTTCACACACACACATAGACATATATATTTAATAGTGGTGATACCAGGCCTAGAGAAAAGGTGACATGGAGAGACAAAAGCTGTGTCTTTGCTCAATACAGGGCCAGGGGCAGCTGCACGCACTGGCTGATGATTACCTACACCGTTTAGTCATTAGCATGCTTTGTGGCACAGTTTTGACCTGGGACAACCAGCAGCATTTCAGATGATGACTGATCAAGCCAGGGAGGTTGCCACGGGTCAGGGATCCTTCCCATTGGGTGATTTGGGTGCAGCACCTTGCAGTGGGGAGGAATGGAGGAGTTTAGCTGTGTGAATGCAAGGTGAGCTATAGCAGCTGGCCTTGGGGCTGGAGAGCAGTCTTCGGCCTGTTGTGGCTATTTCTAATGGTAAATAATGTAATCAAATCAAGGCACTATTGAGACTGGGGAGGTTGAAGTTATATTTGTGGCTGTGCCCTGGGTCAGCTGGGGTGACCTTAGACATGCCACATCAGTTTTCTTCGTCTCTTTTTTGCCCGCTTGTAGGTGTCTAACTATTAAGACTCAGCTCTTCAAATTAGTGTTTATCTTCTGTGGTGTGTTGGCAGACGTACGTGGGGAGAACCTATTCTAGGTTGGGACCTCTAGGGGTTCCCATAATACAGATAATAATAGTAAAGATAAGGGAATGTAGTGATTTCTTGTGAAATAATCTCCTGGTCTCTTTGACAGATGCAAACTGAGTGACTGTTCTGTGTATGCCAGCCTTATGCAAGCAAGAGTGGATTTTGTGGTTTGGATTGTCCATTTCAGGAAGGATTTGGGAGGCAGAATGCAGAATGAACACTTGGCACATGAAGTGCTGATCTGTGGATGAGTAAAGGGCCTAAAGTTGTGCTTTACCTTCCCATGCCACAGACTTCTAATATCACCAGGGGGAAATCACTCAATTGCCATGTCTCACTTACATGCCTGCAAAATGAAATTATTGGCTATTTACTGGAACTCGCACGGGCTGGATTAAACAACATTCATTAAATGTGCTGATAATGCCAGAGAGAGAATGCATGATGCAAATGATCACTGCTACTCTAGCAAATGCAGTAGTAAGGCTGGGCTTCTGGCAGCTGATGTGCACCACTGGATGTATGCACAGAATCACTGCTGCCTCTGACAAGCTCGCACCATGGGGAGGTGATAAGGCTCCCTGCATGCTGTGTGCCTGCCTCTGGATCAGCTGAGTAATTAAGTGTTTGTTTCCTTCCAGATGAGTACAAGAGTAAAGTAGCCTGTGAAGACGACAAGCTGCGGCTGAGCTGTAAGAAGAGCATGGTGATAGCCATTTACTCTGCTGTCTTTGGAAGGACACAAGGAGGCAGCTTGGAGTGCCCGTACCAAAATCTAGAGATGCCCATGATTGGTAAGCAGGGGAACAGCTCTCGACAGAGCACACTGAGCTGGGCAGGGTGGTTTCATTTACTGCCATGATGTGCTGCTGGCACAGATCCCAGGCAGGAAAGGCAGGACTGGCACATGCAACCTGCCACTACGGTGCTCCTGATGTGTGGTACTTCATTAGCCAGGGGTGAACTTCATCATGAGCACCAAACTGAGGTTCAGATGGATGCCCTAGCCAAGTTAGTGAGCTGCAAACGTTTGGTATATTCATTGGACTATACACTTGAGGGTATTTCTTGAGTTTCTTGTTTAATTTTCTGTCCTCCTGGTGGTCCATGCCCTCTATGGAGGTGTGTATTATCAGCAGATGTCATGGACCACCTGTGGCTAAGTCAAATCTTGACATCACAGTTAAACTTTAAAAAAAGTTAAATCAAGGGGTGAAAATTCAAAAAGCAAGCTGTTAATTTGCATCATGTTATGGTTGACTTACAGTGCCTTCAAGTAGCTTCTTTACTCTCAGGCTATCATAGTCGCTCACATTCATATGTTAAAGATTGATAAACTTCAAAACATTCACTAGAACTGTCTGTTCTTGAGCCAAAGTGAAATGAGCTTTAGTGTTTTGGGCAGTGTCAGAGAGACCATATGTCCACAGTGAAAAATCCTGTGGTCAGCATTCCTCACCATCTTTTTCTGCAGAGGTAAGAGGGGATTAACCCCTTTCCCGAAGGAATTACCTCTGGAGGGGGAAGAACTTCAGAAGAGGCTGCACAGGGAGGCTTGAGGGGCTGCTACTGTTTGTGCTGGTATCTGTTCAGCTGTATCTGGAGATCTTCAGCTTCACAGCTGCTAATCCTGTGCCCTTAAGGAGTTAAAAATTATTCACGTGGAAGCAAGTGAAGTGGCTGCTTGGAAATGTGATACGCAGATTATGGGTGTCAGTAGGAGACCACAGGTGGAGTCGGGCCAGTTGAGTTATTTGTGCAGTAGGATGAGTGCCTTAGTTGTGTAACTGCAAAAATCTGAGCATTGCAGCGTAGAAGAAATGAATTCAGTTTCTTCTGCTCTTTGCCATGGTTCAGGCATGTGTCAGGAGAGTTGTGGTCCTTTAACAAGTTACCTCCTATCTTCTGAAGTGACATACATCTCTGGACGTGCTCCTGCTGTCCCCTAGTTACCAGAGAGCAGAAGCCGAAGCAGATATGTTTGACAGGTTAGCCTAGACATCCTTCTTGTGGTTTTTGGGATGGCCTAAGAGTGCACTCACTGGGGCGATGGTGGTTCTGTTGCTGGATGATAACTTGCCTAGTCAGCGAAACTTGATGGGTTTCTAGCATACACCTGAGCACACCACCCCTCCTTTGTCCTTGCTGAGAGTGCAGAAAAAGGCACACACTAGTAACAGAATACAAGCGTTGGGACCTGCTCTTGAATGTCAGCATGGTGCAAAACTATTCATTTTGAATCAGTCACAAAAGGTAAAGTTTTCCTCTTCTCTGCCCAAGTGCAAAGTCCTGAAACTTGTACTGGCTGAGAAACGAGAAAATGGGATGGAAGACAGTGTTGCTCAGAGAGCAAAGCTGTAGCTAAGAGAACAAGCAGTGAGGTATGAAGCAGGGCTGCACAGCCACTCTACAAAGTTTGATGTTTGCCCAAGGAAATAAGGTATTGTGTCCTGAAGTGTAGCATGCAGCCTGCTACTGAGATGTGTGCTCATCCCAGCACTTCCAGTGTCAGCTCTTAAATGGAAACCAGTGCAGGGTTTTAAGCTCTGGACTCACTTTAAAATTGATTAGGTTGTTGGAGAGGAGAAACTCGCTGTGTTTGGAGTTTCCGCAGTCTTAGTTATCTGTTAAGTCAGCCCAATGCTGCTGGGGGAGCTGGTGGAGGATGGACAGGTATGCCTTGAATGGGAAATGTTTCTGGGACAGTGGCTGGCTGCATGCCCTGCCGGGCTGGGGATGAGAGGTGCAGGGTGTGTGTGTGAGGTAGATCACTGCGAGTGGGCTGGTGGTCTTTCAACTCTCCATACTCCATTTCTCAAATCCCAGGCACATCTGAGGGTGTTTGTCCCGGTCTGCTAAGAGTGTTCAGCAGTAGCTCGCTGATCCCCTTGCGGTGACACTGCCAGTGCTGCAGGCAGTCTCTGCTTGTCGTCAGCTTGCCCTACCTTCATCTATCTTTTGGGAGCTGATCCAACGGGACAGAGCTCTAGCAATGCAGGGGAGGTGGCTGCGGTTATCACCCCTCTATTGGCCCCACAGGAGGAACCGGTGTAGGATCGATCTGCAACCCAAATCAGCAAAAAGCACATTCACACCGCGCTTCCCCACGGCGCGCTGTGAGAAATAATAGGCATGCATACATTTGCAGCACCCAAGTGAGGGGGCTACGCTCCCAGCTGCCACTAGCAGTTGTGGGAGTGGCGTGCAGAGTCCCCCAACCTGCTCCAAAAATCATGCTCCTGCCACGGGCTTGCCTAGCCCAGCAGGCAACTCTGTTCCTTCAGGAGTAGGTGAAAGCATCACAGCTTATAAATCAAAGCTTTCCCCAGCAAGAGAACATTTCTCTGCACGTTTCCACAGCCCTGCGATACAGAGAGGGTTGCTCCGTGACAGCCTTTGATCCCAAACATTTGCGAGGAGCTGATCTTACAAACACGGCTGTGACTCAGACTTTGCGGCAGCATCCAGTTCCCGTAAGGCAGAACCCAGCCACGTTCTGCACAGGGAAGACTTATTCTGTTTGAATTTCATGGGACTGATGATTTGTGTCACTTCTGAGCCTTGGCAAAGCGCCTTTCCCTGGGAAGTAGGTCCTGGACAAGTTTGCAGTGTTGAGTTTATTCAGGCAGCACGAGTTACTGACGAGTGGAGAACTCGTACTTGCCCCAGAGGTGGGAAAAGCTATCTTCCTCTCATGATGAAAAGCAGTTAAAAAATATTATTCCTTTTTTTTTTTTTTTTTTTTTTTCTGAACAAAATGCACACTTGGGTTGAATTTAGAAACCTGCGTCTTCTACAGATGAGACTTAACAAACAGAGAAATGAGGAGGAGGGTTGGCCTAATAGAGCAGTATATATATTTCTGACTCTTTCACAAGAAAATCGGACAAATCATTTAATTTTTGTTGCTTCTGCCTTAAAAAAAACAAGATCTTGTACCCCTGTAGGAGTGTTGAGGAGATAAAGCCCACTTCAAAGTGAATTTCTTGGATTCTGCAGAGACAGGAGGTACGTTGGTTTGAGGCATTAAGGCTTTGCAGCCCTTTAACACCTGCACAACCATCCTTGTGCTTTTGGGTAGTGTGGGATCCCCGAGTCAGACATCACACACCGTGCCCTGCCAAACGCATGCTTTCTGTCCATGTCTACATGAATGTGCTTAGCATCTGAGAAGGGAAAGTTACAGTGAAGGACTCCATCCTATTCCTGTCATGTTAAAGAGAAAAAACTGCCAGGATCCCTTTTTAATCAGAGACGTGCTGAAACTTGTGTCTCTGACCGTAATGGGAAACCCCTGCAAACAGCTGGACCCCTCCTTGAGTGCCTTGGGAACTCTGAGAAGCTCCTAAAGGAATGTGACCTTATTTGTAACTCTTTTAATAAACCCTCCGCTTTGCTGCCAGCTTGTGCAGAGACAATACGCAGAGCATAGGGAGGTCTCTGGGGAAAGGGTTATTTGCAAGCAACAAGCCATTAATATCCAGCAAGCCCTCTGCCCCTTTATCATGCTGTTTGCAGCTGTCTCTGCCTGCATCTCTGACTTGTTTATACCACGGGAAGCCGATTTAAAAATGGACTTTTCCTACTTGTATCTCAGCGCAAGGTAATGATCTAATTAGGAGACTGAGGAGGAAGAACTCAGATGTAAAACAATTACCCTTCTTATGATTTAGTGGAGCAACATCCTTCATCATATTCAGTGCACCTGGCATGTCCACTTTTTTATAGTAACTAGCCCCTGAAGCACAAGGAATAAGAGGGACGTGTCCAGCTCACCTCTGACATCAGGATCCAGGTCTTCTTCTCACGGACCCTGTCTCTCTCCATCAGCTGTGCAAAGAGCCCACAGCGATTTCACTCCTCATCTGGGTAGAAGGAATCTGGGCTTGGTTTCTGAGTTGGCAAAAGACTGAAGGAACAGTAGCTCCAAAGCCCAACTTAAGGTCGTGGTGTGTGGGTTAAACTGAGTAGTCTGCTGAGAAATTAAATGTCTTTGTCACCTAACATGCAGGTTCTCTCCTGTGCCTCTGTAGAGAGAAAATGGATGTGTTTACAAAGCCCTGAGGAAACTCAGATGGAAGTGGCTCTCTCTAACTCATTGGGTCTGATAAGGAAAGAGCAGAGAAATGAGTTCAGTAAATAAGCCTATGCTTTAGGTGCTCATTCCCTGGCATTTTTCATTTTAATGCAGTGACAGAAGGTGATTCAACCCAGTTTGTTTTGATTTCCTCCTCTTAAGGCAGATGTATATATGACTTGAACCGGAGCTTTCACAGAACATCATATAAATATTTATTACACCATATAAATAATAGATCCTTCTAGTTTGTTTATCTGTGATCAGATCTAGCCTGTAAGTATGAAATACATACAATAAAAAAATCATTTTAATCCATGGTACATGTTATATTCTTGCCAACACTAGAGCTAGTTTTAAGAGACTACTGCCCCTCCAGCCATGCATTTTTCTCTCTCTTCCTATTTACCAAGACATATTCCACCCTATATTTCTGTCAATACAAGTTTGTGGCTGTGCTCTCAACTTGGTCTTAAGTGAAATGCTTAAAAATAAAAGGCCTCCAAGCTGTGGAGATGAGGTGATGAGGAATCGAGACCACTGGCACTGATGGGGGAGGCAGTGGGGGATCGGTTTGGCAGAAGATTGGGGTATCTACTGAAATCTGTGCTGATTAGGTAATGCCACGTAACTCAGCTATCCTTTAGCAGATCTGGGTGTTTGTGGCTGAAATGCCCTTGTACTATGGCCTTTCACCATGCAGGAGATGACACGGCTGGAACGCTTTCTTTGTGGGATGAACAGCACACGTGGGAGGGAATTGAATTGGACTCTGGCTCTCTTTCCTAAGGTGCTTGCCAGGCTTCTAGAGGGCGCCTTCACATAGGCGGGACTCCCTCTATGTATGTTTGATTTACATTCAGGGTAGAAACTGCTTAATTATGTGGACAGCTAATGATTAAGAACATGTTTTTAGAGGCGAATCTGTTTGTATGTAATAAAACCCACAAGTACCCAGATTTGAAGACTAAATAAATATCAGTTGCTGTTTAATTCACATATAATACCTAATTAAATCTAAAATGAAACAAAAATCCCATTTAGAATGCAAAGTTAAAGTGAGACAAAGCCTGCTTTCAGAAACTTATTCTTCAATTTTTAGATAGTTTGTTTCACTTTTTGTTTTAAAACACCAGGAGGTAATTAAAATCACTTTACAACTGTTCCTAAAAATCTCAAACTATTGTTGGATTCCATAGTCATAAAAATAATTTATATGGAGTTGTTTTTTATTTGCACACAATTACTGTTTAAAAAAAAAATGAAAAGAAAAATACAGCCATTCAAATTTGCTTCTGGGCAAGTTCTTTCTCAAAGCCAAGGTTCAACTTGGTTTTAAAAAATATTTACAGTGGAGTATATGACCCCATGCAATGATTGTAAATAACAATTCTGAAAGTAGTAATTTAAATAGGACTAGCAGGCTCTGTGTTGATATTCATATGATATTTGGGGAATTCAAGTGGGTTTTTCTAACACCTTCAGGATGATAAACTTATTTAGTAACCAATCTTACAAAAGACATCTGTTGCCCTAGCATTAGCTAAAAGAAAATTCAAAATATACTCCTAAAAATAAAAGGGAAGAACTTTGGAGATACAAATCTGTAACATTTCAATGTATTTCCATGGAGTTACTCTGAATGAAAACCAGTGGAACTTGTTCAGAACTGATGAAGTTTTACAGTAATTGAGATGTCAATCAAGAATATGACAAAATTACCATGATGGTGAATGCTGAGCCTGAGAAACAAAGGTAATGTGAAACCCGTGAGGCTGCAGGCACGCCGTGCTTTATTTTAGGAAGCAAGGGCAAGAAATGACTTGCAGATTGTGTCAGCTGGATAGTCTTTTAAAAAAGATGGGCCAGTCCCACAGCTTCCGAAGTTTAGATCTTGCTTCAGCACAGATGGAGGCCCATGCTCAGGAAAATTGTTGGGCAGTGATGAATAGGAAGGACAGATAAACTGAGGGTCTTCACAGAGCAGTAGCTGCACTGAATACATCAACCCTATCTTCTGCTGGCTGAAGCAAGAGCTGCTAACTTCTTTGCTTTGTATCTTGAATGCCTTATGGCCCACAATCAACCGTTTTCTGCTGCAAATTAAATAATAAAATTTTACTGTTGTTGCCAGACCCAAACTTCTTTGTTCTCTGAGACTTCTTGGAGCCAAGTTTGTTGCTGTCCTCAGATTCTCACTTTAACTCCCAAACCTGCAAAACGTTATTCATTTGCTCAACTTCACACACTCTGAGGCAGTCTCTGCAAAACTAGAGCCTCATATGTTTTATATGAGTGCTGGTTCCAGCCACAAAGGTGGTAAGATGATTTGAGATCACTTTAATAAGCCAAATGCTTCTAAATGTAATAACGGCATCTGTAATTAAGCCTGAAATGGATCCTTCAGTTGCAGTCTCTAGATGTAATTAAAGATTTTTTTTTTTTTAAGATAATTTCTCTTTTCTGGCCTATTGCTCAAGTTTCCAAAGTTTTATGAAGTGTGTAGTGAGTAATTTTTCTCTCTCTTTCATTAAAATGTATTTTTTATTGTAAAAATGGCCTTGTTAGCACATCCTTCCAATGTTTGGATGTAGATCTTTTTAGCCAGATGTTTTCAGTGACATTGTGCAAGACACAGATATTATATCCAGCTGCACCAATGTGAATTTCCCTACTACTATTTATAATAATGATGATGGCAATGTATATCAGAAACCCAGCTCAACGTGCTACCAAAGTACCAGTTACCACAGGAACAGAAATGAAATAAAAAGTCCCTGAACTTACAAAAGCTCACAGAAGAGGAGATGTCAGGCTGGGCTTGATGCTGTTGAGGAGGTAGATTCTACTTGGCCTCAGTGGGGACCATGAGATGCTGGAGCATGTCTCTGACTGTTCTGTACCACATCAGATGGTGCTCAGACCACAGCTGGGCAGCAGGGACTGGGGAAGCCAGAGCTAACACGTGGGCCAAAACCTTTGCATTACTTTCCCAGCAATCCTGTCTGCAAACCCTCTTCCACATTCCAGTGCCCTATCCAGCAAAAATTATCTTGAGCCTCTGCTTACAGCTCAGAAATGCTTTTTAGCCATATCTTCTAACAATTTGTTCTCTTTTATTTCCTACTTGAGGAGGGTTTTCTTGCGTTTGAAACAGACTTACTGTCCATGTTTTCTGAAATCTATTGTTCTGTCTTCCAAAACAACAGTCCCCTAATTGTTTTGAATCTCCACTTCCCGAGCTTTCCTCTTTAGACATCTACTTCTGCTTCTTTTCTCCTTAAGGGCAGTCTTTTGTTTCTACCGGTCTTCACATTGGTTGGTCTTAAGGTGTAGTATCTGTGGCTTGGTTTTCTCCCTCTATTTTCCCACATTCCCTGGGCTTCTAAATCTAACTCACTTCTTGTGTCTTTTATAGAGGAATGTACGTCTCTATACAGAGAAATTCAGTTCGTCTTTGTTGCCCCCATCTGTAACTGTGCAACAGTGCCTCACTGGCAAACAAATCAGCCTCCCAGGCTGCTTACTGTAGATGGACAAAGCCCATCTTTATTAACCATTTTCTGCACTGGATTTTAAAAAGAACATCAAACTTAATGGGCATGGGCTAAGCTGAAAACGCCTGTGAGCTGATATACAGCACGTGGCACAGGCTGGCTCATCAGTCCTCCATGAATACATCCTTTGCTGCCTGCCCTGGTGGCTAATTTGGCAGCTGAAGCAGAGGCACCATCATCTCCAGAAACTGTTGTTTTATGAAGGGGATGAACTTTGAATTAACCACATGTGATGGAGCATCTTTAAAATAAACGAGAATCTCCAAAAGCAGAAGGGAAACTTCCTTCCTGGCTGCTTATGGCAGGGATTCTTCTGCAGAATGAAGCAGTTCTGAGTTGTTCCTTGGTTTGCCAGGAAGGAGTCTAGGCAGCAGCCTCACCTGCAAGATTGGAGTTACTTTCCTCCTACTTACATCCTTCTTTCCCATCCTCTGAAGCTTGTTTTCTCTTTTGGCAGATAAGTGTATAACCACAGCGCTGATTCAGACCTCAGTCAGTATATTTTTTTGCAGGAATCAGATTTCTCTCCTCAGTTATTTGACCTCCTCATCTTCCATCTTTCATTCTGTCCTCCCTGCTTCAGCGCTCTCAGCATGTAACTTTTCCTGTTTTATCCTTTAGCAAGAAATCTTACTGCATGTTTCAGAGAGAAATCACGTCCTTTGCTAGCGAAGTGGTTCCTCCTAGAGCTGTCACTTGTCTGTGAATGACTTCCCTTGAGGGAATATATGCCTTAGCTCATTCCTTTCACCTGCTCCTCAAAAGACATCTAGGGTTCTGCTGACTGTTTGAATTCCAGCTGTAGGTCTGCTTCTGAGGCAGCCAGAGCATCACTGAGCCCGAGTGTGCTGCAGAATTTATCTCCTGATCAGGCACCACTAGTCGTGTTCCAGTTCCCCATCACTTCACATGCGCTCCTGGGAATAGTGTCTTGGGCAGTGATTCTTTTTCTGAAGCCTTCATTTATAGCTCATCCTTTGGTCCTTCTTATGCTTCAAGATCTTGTACTGTGTTTTGTTTGTTGAAAAAGTAGAATGAGTGCTCCGATTTTTGTGCTAAATTCACTGACTCAGGGAATGCTTCCTCTGACAAGTGGGTAGAGATTTCTTCTCAGGCTCAGTTCTTTTTTTTCAAGTGCACACACATGATTCTTACGTGAAATAAGGGCATACAGGACCAATATGCAATCAGGGCTATCCAGATCACTGATGTAAAGCTGATATGATGCTCAGGTGAAAGAGTAATTATTGCAGCAAGCAACAAGAGTGAAAACGTTGTGCTAGCCCATGATCCTCAGGTCTGTGACAAAGAGGAAGAATCATTTACTCTTTGTTCTGACAGAAGGGTCAGTAGAGGTGTGTTCCATTCCCTTCTGCCTTTCTAAGCCCATAGGCAGCCTATGGAAGAAAAACACTGCCTTACAGCCTTACAGCTTGCTAATTTATTAACACATTCAGGTGTAGGTGGTCCTGCTTGCTCTTGAAAGCTTGCTTCACCAGCTCAGTGCCTTTGCAGGCTGCACGTGGATGTGGCAGGTGAGTCTGATCATGAGGTTAACAAATGCACAGATGTTCTTGGGCATCTGGCACTTGCCCAGCTTCACTGCACAATGAGTCACACATCTGAAAACAAGGTGTCTACATCTGGGGATCCATCTGTGATGACTGCTGCCTTGGAAGAGGCCCTGATCTCCACCGGAGCATCTAAGAGTTACCATAGTGCAAAAATTAAACTGTTTGGAAACATTCTTTCAAACACAGATAGGTTTTGCAATCAAAAGCAGCAACGTATGGCTTGGCTTTCAGATTTGGATGTGTCACCCTTGCTGGAGAAAAACAAGTAACAGTGAGTAACCAAAGTAACGGATGTGATTAATAGGCATTGGCTCCAATTTGTTTTTGTCACCAGGAAGAGGTAATAAAGAAATACTCATGCTGGGAAGCAGCCTTAAACCGACTAAAACCCATTCATTGTGGCGAGCTTGATGATATGGACATTACATCACCGAGATTGATTCTAGTATTAAAGCCAGTGCTGTGTGCAAGCTGCAGCTGGTAAAATCCTCCAGCGTGGGTCTGGTGCCATCTGATTTGGGTTTTACCCCATCAGAGGTTGGGCTGATAAGGACAGTAAATCAGGGAGTAATATCAGCCTACCAGTCCTGGAATACTAAATGGAACTGGTAAGATGAATTGCCTATCGAGGGCTTAGACTAACAGCTGCAAAATGAAGCTGCCCAGCAGTGTGCTTTTGTGGAGCGCTGCTGTGAAAGGGAATTCACTTGGACCTCGCAGCAGTAGCGAGGCTGGAGGGAGGTGCAACTTTTAGAAAGTGGGGCCAGGAGTAGAGAGGATAAAGTGAGCTGATCCCACTGTCCCCCAGACACAAACTATGGTTTGAAATACCAGATGCCAAAAGCACAGCTGATATCTTTAAACACTTTCACATGTGGAAGTTTCACTGTAGCCAGGAACTGTATTTCTTCTTAGGCAGTGTACTGGAGCAATCCAAGACTAATGAAAGCAGAGGGTAACTCTGGTCCAACCTGTGTAAGTGGGTTCTGTATCACCTGTGTGGACTAAAGCAGTTTTATTGCTATGCTGTGGGATTTGAGCTTTGTGGGCTTTAAAAGGTTCTTGGCAGGGATCTTGCTCTGCTTAGCAGTACTTACTTCACACTTACTGTTATGGTGCTGGCATTTGTGAGTGTTCTTTGCTGTGTCTCTGACACATGGGATCAGGATAGTATTTAATATAACACGCACAGTTTGCACTTAGCAAACAAACAAGCAGGAAATGAAAGGAAATGTTACCCTAAATGAGCATGCCATCAAGTGCAATGAGAGTGCCACATCAAGTCTTCCACTTCTGAAGGTCTGGAAAACACGAATCGAGACCATGGCCCAACTCTGCTCTACCACATTGCTGGGCTTGGCTCTGTGGTGGTTTTACTGTGCTGGGCAACTGAACACCACAACCGCTCTCTCACTCCCCCTCCTCAGATGAGGAGGGGACGAAGTAAAGGAAAGAACAACTCACGGGTTGAGATAAGGATAATTTAATTAAAGGGAAATATATATATATATTAAGGAAATATTGTTAATTAACAATTCAACTAAAGGGAAAAAGGGGAAAGGGAGGGGGAAAGGGAACAGCAAAACAAAACAAGTAAAGGCTATGTGGAAGTGCAGAGGAAAGAAATTATTCTCTACTACCCACAAATGAGTGATGCCTGACCACGTCCTTGAAGCAGGGCCTCAACGCACGTAGCCGGTGTTCGCGAGGACAGACGTTTTCACAACGAAAGCCCACCCCTCCCCTCTTCCTCCTTCTTCCACCTTTTATTACTGAGTGTGACATCATATGGTATGGAATATCTCTTTGGTTGGTTTAGGTCAGCTGCCCTGGTGATGTTTCTTTCTCACTTTTTTGCCCACCCCCCAGGAGGGTTAGAGAAAGTCCTGATGCTGTGCCAGCACTTCTCAGCTGCAGACACAGCACTGGTGTGATACCACTGCTGTTCTAGCTACAAGTGCAGAGCGTGGCACTGTATGGGCTGCTGCAGGGAAAGTTAACATCCCAGCCAGACCCATTACAGGCTCCCCTGCATCTTTTTGAGAGGCTAACTGCTTCATTTATGGGTAAGAGAATCTCCATTTTATTCCCTCTCTGAGCTCTGGGAATAGGCAATTGCCAGTGAAGCCACCTGACCTGGAATCACCTCCTGAAAAGGTACCAATATACTTGGAGATCTCACTTCAAACCAGCTCCCTAAGGACTTGTTCACATTCAGAAGTTAAATTACCTACATGCCTGTCAAAACAGCTAACATGAGTGATTTTGAGTGTTTTTATACCCCTGAGACATGGGGAGGGAGGTGGGGTAGGGAGTGGGGGCTAGGGGTGTAAAAAAAAAAGACCATGTTTTCACTTCTAGAGCTTTGGATGACATGGTGGTGACTGTGATTTATGTGGATGCTGTAGCCTCATCTATCATTCAGCCATCTCTCAGATGTATTATTGACATCTTCTGTGCTAGTTAGCGAGGGAATAAAGTTTATAGAATATGGCATTTTGGCTTCCAACTGCATGACCTCCTAAATCCTTTGAAGTGTATGAGGGAGATGGTCCCATTTGGAGGTTATGATGATGCTGTCACATTTTTCAGTACAATGTGTTATGTGAAGGACAGACAAGTTGACAGGTCAAAATAAAAGAGGAGAGACCAAGCTGACTACAGTATAGGTATAATCCTCCCTCAGAATACTGCTGGCTGCTTGCTCTGGTGTTTCTGGAAATCACAAGACTTTTGTGCTTAAACGTTGTATGCAGGGAAAATTCTCTGTTGTGACCAAAGGGAAGTTTTCAAAGTGAATACTTTGTCAATTTTTATGCTGTAGGGTCTTTTTTGAGTACTGTAAGAGAACAGTATTTAGATTTGCCATGTAGGAGCCTGGTGTTGGCAGGGGGGTTGAGCTGGCTCTATTAGCCCGTGTTCATGAGACGACTTTTTGACATAACTGCACTCACCAGATTTTGGTGCTCATTAGGGTCTGGAGGTCAATGCCAAGAATAAAGACCTGACTAGATCGTGGCTGTTTGCTACAAGAGCCAAGAAAATGAAGTTCTACCAGAAACCTCCACAATGCTCTATCGAAGCCCAACTGGTAGCCAATTACAAGAAGTCAATAATAACCACACACAGACCAATATTGCTTAAGATGTTCGGTAATGGCTTGAATCATGGGATGGAGTTTGTGGGTGGCACCAAAGTGAATGGCAATTGTTACAGCAAGTGGTAGGGATCTCAGAGGGAAAACCTTGTGAAACCTTGTGAAGTTAAGCAAAGGCAAATTGCACCTGAATAACCCTCTGCAACAGTGCGGGCTGGGCTCCAGCTGGCCAGAATGTAGCTCTGCAGAAAAAAAGACCAGGGTGTCCTGGAGGGCAACAAGTTGATTGTGAGTCAGCGGTGAGGTCTTGTGGCAATAGTGGCTAAATGGGTACTGAGCTGTATTAGTAAGAATGTGGCAAGCACATCAAGGAGAGGGTTTATTCATTCTATGTGGCCCTCCAGTACTCCACTTATCTGGAGTACTGGAGTGTTCAGTCTGGGGCTCCCCAGATAAAGAGAGATGTTGAAAAACTGCAGTGCATCTAGCTAAGAGGCACTAAGATAGTCAGGGGGCTGGAGCACACAGCATATGTGGAGATGCTGAAAGACCCGAGGTTCTTCAGTCTCAGGAAGAGAAAGCTCAGGCAGGGATGGCATTGCTGGTTTTTCTGCTCCCTAATTGTTGGCTATATAGAAGACTTTTTGGAAATGAATAGGAAAAAAAAACAATGAAAAAAAAAAAAGAAAAAAGGGAAAAAAAAAAAAGCAATCAACACAAGTTACAGCAATGGAAATCTGATTAGATATAAGAAAAAAATTCTTCACCTGGAGATTGGTTTAGCCCTGGAACAGGTGCCCAGGGAAGTTGGGCAATATTCATCTGCGGAGATTTTCAAAACTTGCCTGGGCAAATTATTGAGTAACCTGATGTAACTTCAAAGCTGTCCCTGCTTAGAGCAGGAGGTTGGACTGGATAAGCTCCAGATATTGCTTCCAACTAAACTGTTGTATGGTTTATGTGCTACAGTCCTAACAGGTGACGTTTGTACAGGGTATATATTCAATATTAAGGTTTCTATAAAACAAAAGAGGCTTTTTAAATCTTGGTTCCCTACTTCCTATGTTTGGGAATTTCATCCCCATCTGTAATTGAAGCATGTAGAGTCTCTTTTGCTTTCTGCTCATTTCAGCTAATGCAGGTTGAGCTGGAGCAGTCTGGCAACTGGGGAGTCAAACATTACATTACTGATGGTTAAGTGAATAAGGATGGCTGGTCTATGCCTTAAGAAGCTGGCTGTCTAGGTCTACCTGTGTGCTGGTAAACTAGCAGTGCCAGGGCCTAGACACTGGAAATATATCCTCTGTTCTGTTAAGTTGTAGCATGGTCCATGCCATAGTTAGTTGCCTTGGCCCAACCAACACTCTCCTAGGCAGTCCAGAAGATGGTTTGAAATTGTATATAGGACAAGGACAATTCCCACTGTGTTTTACCACCCTGTTTTGAAGGGTTAGAGTATTTAATAACATGGATGTGGGTTGTTCCAACACAGTTGGCCTCAGGGCTGGAGAATGGGCCAGGGTAGGTTTCCATTTACCAGCACACACGTTAGACGGTGTAGACTGGACACTGTTAAAATACAAGTAAGAATTATAATGTCAGGACCTGCTCTGGCAGATGGAGCTACATGGCTCTCTGCTTGGATATTATAGCTCAGTGTCCTGGTTTCAGTTAGGACAGTTTTCCTCCTAGTAGCTGGTGGAATGCTGTGTTTTGGATTAGGATGGGAAGAATGCTGATAACGTGCTGAGCAACATCTGCATTGGTAGGTGGGGCTGGGGAAGGGGCTAATGATCACTAGTGATGGCTAGAAAAGCCACTGATGTTAGAGTGAGGGCATATGGCAGATAAAGCTACTAGCATTTTTTTTCAGTGTGCTAAATCTACATATATGGCACCTGAAGAGTCAGTCCAGTTTGTTACGGTGGAAGGTAGAGTCTGTAGCTTGTAGCAGCTCATTCTCACAGGAGGAGAACCCAAAGGCTGACCATCTCCTGGTGATGGATGCAAAAGACTTGTCATTCCCCTCTCAGGACCAGTTATAGGAGCTGCATGGGTAATTCTCCAGCCTCCCATGGAGGTGGTGTGCTCCTGTGCTGAGGGTGAGGCCCCTGTGCAGAGAGCCCTGTGGAGTGCGTGAGAACAATAACAAATAAAAAGAAGAATCAACCTCCATGAAATCCTACACAGTGCTTAGATGTGATGAGTTTTTCTAACTGGACATTTGACAAAAGACAATATAGCAGGATTGCTGCATGCCAGATGTTTCCACTGGAATTTCTGACATTCGATGGATCAAAAATCCCCTAAGGAAGTTTGGGTGTTTCAGTATGAAAATGCTCACATGGGGCCCTGTTCTTTTGTCATTTGCAGCATGTGAAATAAAAAGCTGCCTTTCATTTGAGAAAAAGACATGTTGCCCCTGGGCTCAGTTTTCTGTGGCCTTTCAGTGTCTGTCATTACTTTGTTGTTGTGCTGCTGTATTGGGATATCGTGACAAGGTTTTGGTAGGGGGCTGCAGGGGTGGCCTCTGCTAGTAGAGCCCAGCA